>OX451396.1:8909310-9460969 GCA_949629135.1 Eremobia ochroleuca
CCCCAGCGCAGTGCCCAAGCCCAACAACAGCCGCTCCCGGCCGCCACCGCCTATACTGCACTAATGTATTTGTGTGCGATGCTTCTACTAGTCAAACGCCAGTGTGGCGACGTGAGGTGATTATCTAGACTATATCCTATTTGTAGATTGGTAACATTGAGATTTAAATAGCACCTATATATAACACCCAACTAATATTTAGGCTCAAGTTTCAGTTAATTAATGGGTATGTTTACATAATACTGGATTCCACAATTAATTTGTAACATTTTGTTTAAATCCGTTTGTTTATTATTAAAATAGATGATGTTTTGGAATGACCTGCATTGTTGCAGCTGTTGCCAAGATTTTATATAAATAATATAACAAATTATTAAAAGAAGTTAATTTGTAAGGATTTGCATTAAAATGTAGTTCACCTTGTTTCAGAGTATTATGAATATTTCGCAACTGGACTGTTCGTGGGTTGCGTCTGAAAGACACAGCCAGCTTTAAAAGGAATGAAGATCTATCTACTTAAACAGTATTCATAAAACTATTTCTAGTTAAGTAAACAAGAATATTATAACTAAGACCACCTGTATAGCTCACTATTGCCTCGCCAGTTCCGATCAGCGCCCTGTCGCTCATTCCTTAGAAGTATATCAATAATTTGGATCGGGATTCTGTACGCTTGCTGGTCTACATGAAACAATAGAACCGCAGGAGCACTCGATATATTTGTAATGTAGTGCATTCTGTTTGTTTGCTGGTTGATAAATGTGATATGCAAACACTATGTTTTCATTTATGAAAATTAGTAATATATTTCATTATAATACTAAACGTTTCTGTAAAATGTGATAAGTAGCTTTGAATATTCAGGCAAGAGAGGGACGTTTGGTAAAACATAGTTCAAATTGAGATCTCATCTGTAGGTAGTTCTTTACGAAATCTTAGATAAATCTAGCTATCCGAAGCCAAGATGCTAAAGAGATTGTGAGAGATATGTATAGATGTACATACATACACATTATGCATTAAACACTGTTACACTAAGGATGAATAGCTGTAATGTTTTAATCAAAGACTCTTTGTAAAGCTTAGTTGTTAAATACGTTACCAATGAATTTTAATATTTGACTTTGATGTATGTAAAAATAATTATTTAGCTGAAGAAATATAAACTGTGTGGTTATAAGGTATTTATCACAGTTCGTACGGGCGAATGTGTGACATCGAATTTTTATGTCTTTTGTGAATGTGCTAAGTGCCATCAGAAGGCGGCTAAAATCTACTATATTGTGATAATGATATCTGTCAATGCCTCATTGTTCTACGATCATAGCTTACTTAAACACTATTTACTTATATTATTATATGTATGTGAATGTCCCTCAAATTATGCGCGTAACAATTATAACATAGTGTTTAAATATATTCCAGAATATTATGTATATAGGGCGCTTTATTGTTCTTCTGCGGATCGTTAACTTCTGTCTCATTCCTGTCCTGATATTCGGACTTGGTAACGAGCCAAAAAAGAAACATTCTGCTATATATTATGTAATGTTCTTTTTATTTATTTAGTAGATATCAACCGATTATAAAAAGCCGCTAAACTCTCTGTTTTAATATTTTATTTCATCAAGGCTCCTTTACAAAATAACTATTACGTACTACTTATTTCGTATTATTAAGCAGAGTCTACGTTTTATGTAGGCTTTTAAGTTATTTAAGAGATTTATTTTATATAATTAATTTGGTAAGTGAAATTATGTTCAGCAACTGTGTCCAATGTTATTTAATATACCTACCAAGTGAATCATTTGAGTGAATGTTATTGATTTGAATTAATTGAATATTATAAGAGAGATGCATTTAATTAAAATATGAATTTTAACTTCTTTTTACTAAATGGTAGGTATACAAACGCCATATGAAATTAAAATTGATGTCTATGTCAAAGATTGTGAGAATGCGGTATTTATAAAGTATACTGACCCAAGGTAAAATAATATTTTGAATGTTATTTACTTATTTGGCGATCCTGATTATAATGAAAACGATGAACAAAGAATTACGTAATAAATAATAATTATTATTGAAATGTGTTTTTATTTATTCACCCTGCGATGTTTTGTTTCACAATAATTATAACTCTTGAAAGCGGAATGTTATCCCCAATGGTCCCATTACTTGTGTCTGGCGGACCGCCAAATATCTTAAAGTTTTATGTCATCAAAATTATCTAGGACAATTTGGCGTCCGCTTTAAAAACAGCGGAGTCATTATATTTATCTTGAATAGAAATCTTAAGAAATGAAATTATATCTCAACATTCTCGACACGAATATTATTTTAAGAATTAGTCGTTCTTACACCGTGTTGCGATCTAAATCCGTCGGCTGTGGTAATGTCGTAGAGCTCATTCAAACATAGGTAATAGAATAAAAGATTTATTAATAAAGTAGATATAAACATTATACGCAATCACACACATCAATTAAACAAGAACAAAATATTATTTTGTACAATACATACATAATACGTTAATGATATTGACCAATGAAACAGATGTGATGTTTTCATTCCATCGCATGAAGTGATCTCGTCCAATGTTCCCATGACTCGAAAGGTTGAAGTACCGAAATATAGTAGAGATTCCTTACATTAGATTATATAAATATATAAAAGTGTGTAGATATACCAGTTTATTCTCCTGTCATCATCTCCATGAACTCTGAAACAATATATTAATTTGCTAAAGTAGTCTGCTCATGTACGAATAGGATCAACAGCTATAAATTTTATGCATTCTCTATTGGTATCGGGACTAATTAATATGCGTTGTGTTCTACTCTAAATAACATTTCGATTTGGCTAATGTCCACTCACTGCTGAGTCACATATAAACTTCTCATATTTGGGATCGCCATGGTCACGTATCGGGGGAGGTTGAAGACGAAATCAACGACCCAGACCAATAACTAAATTACTCTCAATGATTCAAAATGTATCTCGACCAGCTGAAGGCATATGCCCGAACAAAATATAGGTACCTACCCCAAAAGAATAGAATAGAATAGAATACTCTTTATTATGTACACCATATAAATTACAGACTTAAATATAGAAATTTTACAAAGGGTGACACAATGGGCGGTCTTATCGCTAAGAGCGATCTTTTAAAGAAACCTTTGGATGGATTAAAAAGGGAAGGAGAGACAAATACTATAGGTAGTCTGTGGTGTACCATTTACACGATAAAATGTATATATACATAAAGTATATTATACTAATCTAAATAAATATATACATATAACAATAGACATGAAACAGGAGTAAAGAAAATATAATGGTGCTGTTTAAGGAGAGAGGAAGTGCTTTTATATCATAATTTTAAAAGTGGACAAAGATTTAGCACGCCTTACCGACACGGGCAAGTCATTCCATAACCGTACTGCTTGAACAGTAAAAGATTTGTCATAGAAACTGGTGGAATGCATCGGCATCTCTAGTCTCAGGTTTAAAACTGCATATGCATTGGTGTTCTTCCATATAACTCATTCCTGCCTTGTTCTACTTAAGCCTGTTTTTAGTCCCGACTCTTGCAAAGCTATAGCTACTATAATATTGGTGGTCATGTCTCACCATCGAAGTCCACGGTGCCGCTGCCGTCGGTATCGATCTCCTGGATGATGCCGTCGAGTTCAACTTCTGTCAGCTGCTCGTCCAACTCACGAAGGATCTCGCGCAAGCTTGACGTGGGAATGTAACCGTTGCCTGCCAACAAAGAACTTTATTATTGAAAGACTTGAAAAATCATATGAATATGCCCCAAGCCTAAGAAGAAGCGAAAGAAACCGCTGGTGCTAAAAATATTGAATGGGCAAATGCAAGACAAGAATTCATGAGCTTTAAATTGTCGTACAGCAATAAAATTTCAATACCAGACAAGATAGCACTAGTGAATGAGCATCGGATGGAGTGGGATAGAAACTGCACTTAAGTTAAAGATGGACTGAACCAGCGATAATATACGAATTGTTTGAAGAATACACGTGAGTATGTGACTCTCACCTTCCTTGTCGTATAATCTGAACGCTTCCCGGAGCTCCTTCTGCATGGCTTCCGCGTCCTCCTCAACGATGAACTTGGCTGCCAGCGTCACGAACTCTCCGAACTCAAGACGACCCGACTCTGGAATTCAAACAATACGTCTTATTTATATGTACTCTCTTGTAGGACAGTGAACCCTAAAAAGCTACCCACTTGATAAATTGTGATTGGTATCAAAATTAACAATGGTAATATTACATTTTTATTCCTATCTAATGCATACCTACAGGTAGGCAAGTCAGACGTAGGTATTTCTAGCCTAGTTTCGCTCTTTATCTTTACAAAATTATAACAGTCCACGTTAAATAGAATGTAATTGAAACTGCTTACTAGCAGCAGTAACGTATATAGAACAACTGCGCTATAATTATAAATATAGTTTGATGACTCACAAATGGGTGAGTATGAGCAATAGCTTAAAAATAATCTGAAAGTTACATACAGATATATAATAAGACCTTTTAAGGGCTAGGTATGTAGAAAAAAGTGCTTGATGGTGCCTCATAGTCATAATGGACACGTTAAAAGAAAAAGGAACACAAAATAAAAACTCACTGTCAGCATCGACTTCCTCGATGAGCTCTTCAAGGATTTTCTTATTGAAGGGCTGCCCCATCATCCGGAGGATGTCCGCAACGAAGTCGCAGGGGATGCTGCCCGAGCGGTTGTGGTCGAAGCCATCGAACGCCTTGCGGAGGACTGCAACAAACATCCTGCGTTAACCAATCCACCAGAACATTACGTAACTCGACTACAAATCAAACGCTCGCCATCTCCTACCGTCAATATTTAGCGTATGTGACATGTTGTCAATTGCACGTTTGATTTGGCCTAGGCTCGAAGTGACTTTTTTGTTTAAAATTCGTTTTGAAGCCCAGAGAAATGCTGTGTTGCACTGGCAATAAAACTAGTTAAACTGATCGTTCGACTGGGCGGTTTGCGATGAGATTAGGACATCGGTTCAATGCACTGAGATGTGGTGCGAATAAGTTGTGCAATGCAGCTATTTTGGTGCATCAGCGTGGTGCAGCGGTGCGCTCCGGCGACGCGGCGCGCGTGGCGCATCGTGGGAATGTAGGGCGACAGTAAATAACAAAAACAACACCAACATGCATGTCTCTCATAGCCGCCCTATCAAACACTACTCTGTCCTTTTTCACAACATTCTTAAACGTCAAATTCTTGAAAGCTCTGGGTAGGGCTCTTCAAAAATAGTCAAACCGTTAAGATCGAATTCAGCTACGAGAGACAACATTTTGGTTTCTTACTAAAGCGCTATATATCAAACTGTTCCAAATAAGAAGACTTTTTTAAATACTCTATTATTTTTAAGCTATCTTTGTTTTCTTCTTAGCTTGTCTGGGCTGACTCTATTAAAGTTCAATCAAAAGCATGGATAGTCGTATCGTTCGAATATGTAAGTACCAAGAAACGCAGGCGCGTCTAATTCGTTACGTTCTAAATAGTTTGAATTCATAATATATTATAGGATTATTTAATGAATCTACGTAAACAAGGAGCCGTCACTTCGTAATGAATCTCTCACTCATTCATATTTATTTACTTTAGCTGTCCAGTTGCACAAACTACGTATCGCTCTTTACGCACGCACGTATTGGCACAAGGTTTACGAGTATGACCCTAAACTATATTTAATTCAGTGGTGGAATACTGTCGAGATAATCTGTACTCGTTGGAATAAGTTAATAATCATTTCCGATGACTAAACGGCTGCCATCAATTTTTCATCATAACTTTCTTGACTTTTAGTTTGATAGCCGTAATAACGAATGTGCGTCATCGAATTTAATATAAATATATAAAATTCCTATGTAACTCACTGAAATAAACTCTTCCAGTGTTTTAATGACTTGCTTGAGTGATAAATAGCGGAGGAGATTTTTCATTCAGAGATTATATATTTTGATGTTAAAGTATGCATCCGTCACTTCAAAGCAACTTTCATTGTCTTATAAAACCCTTTTAATCCATTTTAAGACTGATACTAGATACCTGCGTAAACATTTGATGAAGTGGCGTGGAGATACACACTCTAAAAACGCTGTGGTTTGACGCAGGAACCGCACGGATACTGCGAGCAGTTGATTTTATTTGCAACCGTTTTTAGACATGACACACTGAACCCAGCGCAGCGCAACTTTGTTGTCATATAACTGCTTTTACGCGTCAGTGGGTTCTGTACATGTAGTTCCTTAATTAATTTTGCTGGTCTTGTTCTGTTAAATTAAGCGTAGAATTTTTTACGATGGTAACGACAAATGAAGGTGTCGCAGGGAGAGCTGGACCTTTATACGAAAATAACAAGCTGGTTTCACTCCTCATTTTGATCGTGTCAAAAAATGCTAGTTGGTTTACTCATTATATTCTTTTCAATGTTTTAATAAGACGTAATATCCGCTACAGCGAGATAATAAATCTAAATCCGTGGACTGTGGCACATTTCACCGGGTCTAGTTTCCCCAATTATTCAGGGTGACACAGGTCGTTTGTGACAGGCGCAATTAGAATCAAGGATGATACCGACGATAAAACTTTTTATAATCTTCTAATTATCCATGCATCTTAAAAAACGCTATTTACAACTTCTTTAATGTTATTATCAGTAGAGCGCGATAACGCAGCGCTATTCAATGTTGTGCAGCTGTTCCATGTTATTTTGGCAACAAAATAGTTTTGAAAACATGATTTTTATTTCTGCCAGAGTGTTAATTTTAATCGTCAAGACTTCTTGGCAGTTGTCTCAAAGTCCCATGAGTTTTATTACGTTTTTTTTTTCTAGATTTTAGCTGTTTATTAATTACCCACCCACAGGCGGTGAGGTTTGCTTGCGAAAGCGCTACAAACTCAGCAAAGCGCTACTACTGCAATCTGCTGCAAAGTTTCTTTTTTTAATTCAGGGCATGGGTAAGGCGAGCTTTATGGCATTGCTTTATTGGCAATTTGGAACATTTCATATCGGGTTTCATCACAATCTTCTCAAAATATATTCCACATCATTCTTTTATGACACAGTTAAACTTGCTATACGCCAATATTATTATGATGAAGTGCGGCAGTTTGTACTGAAAATGGTGGATGTCCGCTATCATGAATGAGTGTAAGGACAACAAATCACTATAACAAATTGCATTAACAGTATTTCGCGCATTTGGCTTGCAATCTTAATGTCCAGCGCTGGACTCGCATGATTTAGGTTCGTTGGCAAATATCGTGGAACATAAACGCTTTTCGTGTAGTTTATTGTGGACATCCGAACTTTAAACAAACTCGAGTAGGTGTTGACTCTGACATCCAGCAAGTGTGCTCTAAAATAACACAAAATGTTAACGACATGTTATGAAAATTTAATTTCTTCTTTCAAAGGGTTATTTATAACCATGGCAATTGGTAAGCTGGAAAAACATTTATATTACACAATTTTAATACTGTTGTGAAAAATAAGAGCGTTTATATTAACCTCAATGAGTGAAAGCCTATCAAACTTTATACTTTCAATAAAAAACGTCCCTTACGTTAATCCCGACTTCAAAGCTCATAATAATTTCTGGAATAGATAAATGTGAGCAGTTTAAATAAAATTACATAAAATATGTGAGTTTCCACGAAAATTGTTTTACGCGTTTACGTCAAATAGGTAATGAAAACACGCTGTCCTCACCTCAATTCAAACATGTTGTACGTGAGTGAGTAAGTGAATTCGCGCCGCTTTCATGTTGTATAAGCTGCCATGTCATTGTATGTAAACAATGTAATGTTGTAGGAATCGCAAACTATTGTAAACATTGAAAATAGCTGTAACCGTTTGAATACAGAAATAATTTTAGTAATAAACATTAAACCAGTGGCACACATAGCGTAAGCATTCAATTAGTCATCATTCGAATTTAGAACCGAAATATCGATAATAAAGGTACACAGTTATTACGAAGTTCTGGGAAATTGGTTCCACGTTATTGGTTAAACAATGACGATAGCACGTTCTATCTGATTTCCACGCTCTGTTGGCAGTCTTCCAGCCGTGTTGCCACGCCGGCCGCCGCACCCGCCGCGCCCGCCGACCAAAGACCCAAGCCGATTTTATGATACGCCCATAAACAAAAAAATCTTGCACTCCGTTATCTGTGTAAACAGTTGACGCAACTTTGACCATTGCAGAAACCTACGTCATCATTTTGTTTAACCTACCTCAAGAGTTGGTATAAAATTAACCTAGAGGCACGTAAAGTAACTTGATACCTTTCAGGCTTTATTGTGAAATTACCTAAGTATCAGAACCGGTACACAATAAGCAAACAGGTTGCCTAATATTAAGTTTAGTTTTGTTACGAGAAGAAACTTTTTCTATTTCATACAAATACAAAAAGTTCTTCTTTAAATACATACATGTTCTTTAGTTAATCTTTGGCTAAGAGCAAGTCATAAATCCTATCAACTAAATAAAAACAAGAATCCAATTCTAGAGACAAACAAAACAATTAACTAGTTCAAGAATGATCGAGATAATATTTAGTAGGGGATAATCCGTTATAATCTCTTAATTTATTTTACTGCAATTTAAAGAACATTCCTAGCGTTTTCGAGAAACGGATTCCACAATACTTACAACATCACTGTTTATTCTACACGCGAAAAAAATAACAATTTTCTGATACAAAATAACTTAAACAAAACATCCACTTGTCTGTGTTTGTATAAGAAAACGTTTTCATTTCTGCAGACAACTTATTATCCATGTATCAGACTTTCAAACGTGTTGTTTATTTTTCGACTAATAGTTGGCACTGATACATTTGATCATTAGTGTGTGTACGTGTGACGGAACACGTTCACACTTGTACTGAAAAATTAATTAAACTAATTAATTGGAGCTATATTTTAATTTTACAAGAAACCAGAGTCACGTTGCAGCACTAACAGAACCTGTATTTGATCAGCGACTTCGGACAGTAAAACGTCAGATCATTGCATGGAAGATGGATTTTCCCGAAAACAACATGTTTTCCTCATGCACATTTCAACTATGTTAAAGGGAACAAGATTAGAGCAATACCTACTATTATTTTAAAGTTTTCTTTCACGATTCACATTTTCACGTTTTACAGTTTTTACAAGATTGGTTGGGGTTGTACTTTTTCTTTTTTTGTGTCTGTAATATTCGTTCTGAGCCAGATACGCTTCCGAAGCTGACTGTACAAAGCGCTATACAAAGATGTTACGAAATCAGTTTTGAAAAGGAATAATGATTACAATCATATTTAACTAAGTAGGTATATTATTCATAGCAACAATGTGGAAAGGTGCAGTGTTAAATTAAAGTTAATGCACTGTTTCATATAGCTGGCACACCCACAACAACACGTTGGTTAATATCTTCATTAACTTTTGACAAATAGTATGATGTCTCATGGATTTTAGATAATTAATAAGTAGAACATAAAATATATTAGGTTTTATGTGGTGTTCATTTTTTTACCTTTTTAGATGCTATGAATAGGACGTTTATTATAGGACTACAGTTTTAGCCATTTTTAAGAAAGCTTTCTTCTATTTTCGTCTTCCTAATTAGGCCCACATGCAAAATTAAAATCATTAATTTCTTTCGCCTCGCACGACTCCCTTTTTATTAACTTCACCCTCCATTGTATAGTTGGCGTATCGCCAGTACAAATCTTGCGTTTTTCCATCATTTATGTAAACATTATAACTTTTACATTTTCACGTTTTATTTTAAAACGTTATTTATTCGAACGTTTGGATTAAAAATAAATGTTAGCAATAGTTTTGTAAGGGTCAGTGAACTTACCGGCAATCTGTTCTGGGGGGAGCTCATCGGCCTGAAAGTTAAATGAAAATATGATTTTATTATTAATAAAAAAATATAAAACACAGAGTGTGTTATTAATATTTCTAAATGAATATCAATAATAGAAATGTATTTATAATAAAGCCCGTCTTTTTATTTATCAAAGTTATTGCATTGTATCAGAATGTTTTCAAGAATGTTTCGCCGGCTTTATTTGTGTTGGCAGAGGTAAATAAAAATATTTTTGTGGAAAGTAATGTACACGAAAATATTTATTAAAATACGTAAGTTTCTATGCAAATAAATAGGTGACAGAAGCCAGTTTTCCGTGGGATTGCGTTACCAAAGCATAATAAATTTATTTTATGTGCAATTGAAACTGAAATAGACCTGTTTGACTTGGGTACATGCTAGTAAATTTATTTCAAACCGACTTTAAATACTTAAAACTTTATGATGCTTTACATTATTTTGACGAGCATAACTCATTTATTTGACGGGTGTAACTCATTTGAATGTAAGTTACTTAAAGACTATTGATTGCAACCATTCATAAACTTTGTGTTCCATGCTTTTAATTCAAATTACCAAAGTATTTTGTAATAGGTATTCTGAAATTATCCTACAACAATCTATGTGGTATATTAGGAATTGCATAAAACAATTTGAATCGCTACAAAGATGAAAAGCATAGTCTTTTAACTATTTTCGTAATCCTGATTACTCTATTTTGTAAATAAAAATCTCTTTGTAGAACTATTCTGTTTATAGAATCTTTAGTAAAATATTGAGTGTGTCGTTTGAATATTTTTAAAATTACAGTGATAAAATAACTAAACTTCACACACCCTTCAACCACTCTTCTACTATTAAATGAAATTAAAATAAAGTTTAAATATGTGAATCCATAAACAAGTACAAGAAGAACATAAGTATCAATTAACAAAAATACTCTACGAGACTTAAAATCTCGAGAAGCATGTGAAACTGTAATTAATTACAAACAGCCGACGATACGAACTTGCAAACATGAAATTCCTCTTATTTTGTTAAAAGCTTTCCTAAAATAAATTAATTGAAAAATTGCTAAGTCTGTCTGTTAAAAAACTTTGTTGTTTTTCATTTATTTTCGTTTAACTGATAAAACTCGCTAACTTATATTACAAACATTATAACTAAAACACACTATGCTTTGTCATCATTATTTTATTCAAGCATTGTAAAATTTCGTTTTATTGTTAACTTAAGTTGACAGCCGCCTATTTTGTATGTAGTCTGTGGTTTAGTGTCATGTTATTGTCACTTAGAGATTTAGCGGTTAGAAATACATAATATAATATACGCTAAGTTAGTTGTCACTTCCGTGACGGCTGTCACTCAACCACAAAATCGTTCGGCTCTAGACGAACACAGTGACAGCACCTGTTAGCGTCCACTCAACAGCTATCACCATTTGTTTTCTTCTCAAATATCCCATCATATTTCATTTTGAATAATTAGTAACATGCCTGAGCCACATATTTTTTATTTAATTTTTAGTAATGTTAAAGTAAATCGATTTATTTTAATATTCTGGACACCTACCCAGTCTGATGTATCCAGAACCATGTTTGATGTCACTAGTTAGCACTATGAGACGCACAACACGACTGCCCGCTAGTCTGATGTTTCCAGCGTTCAGGGTTATTTCTGCTGCCCCACGAGTTAGGCTGGCCTTTCTGATACTTTCATATAAACCGGGCGATGTGTGCGGCGTCGGCGGGGGCCGGGGGCCGGGGGGCGAGGGGCACCCGGCGGCCCCTTGGCCCCGAGTCCTCCCCGGCTTCCTGCGCTTGCGCCGACCAATGGCGTGAGCCTCAAACGGCAGGATGCTAAAGTATTTTTAGTAGAAACGTGGTTATGAAAAACGTAAACAAGCGGTGCGTGCGATGCTGAAGCGTGTAATGTGCCGCCCGCCCCCCGTAACCTCGCCGCCCGCCCAAACGACCCCGCTACTGCCGTGTCATAAATGCAAATAATTAGGTATAATTTTAAAGTCGTTTGTCGTGTGCTGTGTGGGCAGTTTATGATTATGGTGTTAGGAAATTGTAGTTTTTCTTTTATCGATGCGGTCATTACTAATTATTATTGAAATCATTTTTATTGGTGCCTGCATAATATCTGGCTACCGACGAGATTCTTAGAACTGAGGAAAATTTTGAGCTTTATTATTAATACATTTTACTGCTCGATCTTCATCTGGAGATTACCCGTTGACTCCATTTGGGGGTCGGTATTATCGTAGAAAACTTGTGAATGTGATTTATTCAACAAGTGCGACTAAGTCACGTTTGGATGAGCTGCTAATTGACCAAGTGAGTAATTATATGTATGATCCAATCGCCCACGCGCGTTAACTACGGCTTATTTTACTAGATGGCGTCAATCATTAGGCTATCACACGCCATTAACTTTTGCACCATTAAAACTTGAAACGCGAGACTTCGGAGAGAATAGACGTGACGTCACGTCACTTCTACCTCCATCACCGTCACCTCTTCTGGCATCCATATACCTGCTATTGGATTAGCTCAGATTTTGTTTGATTTACGACTAATATAAATACTTCTCTTGAATACTTGAAAAGCCGACATTTTATTTTATATGCGGGCTGTTACTTTGGTATAAGGAAAGTTTACTCTGGTAAACGAAAGAAAAATATTTATAAGAGTCGGAACGAGCTAGATGTGCACAGCGTATATGATGGTTTAGCAAACAGCAATACAAAACTAATGCGTAAGTGGGATATTGAACTTGGGAACTTAGTAAGAACAGTTAGAGCTTTTGATTAGTGTTTGCTTGTTGCACACATAGCTTTTCTTGTGGAACTTAATAAGGGATAATGTACCTATCTACTTTTAACATGAGAAAGCTTCTCTTGTAGTTAGTTAGGTAAAGGTGTGTATTTTATTGGGAGGTAAGTAAGCAGCCTTTGTGATAGTATTGCCTCCTGTCTATGTCCAGACCAAATTTCGGCCATAGCGGCCGATCTCAGCGGAGACTAGCCGCCATAGACGCGCGATATACAGGGTGATTGGTAGAAAGACCGAGAGAACTTTCTTAGGGATAGGAAGTTTCATATTATCCTACTTTTTACCCACAACACCTGTCTTAAGTGTCACGGTAGGTAATTGAAATAACAGCATGTTTTTTTTATCACCCGTAATATTTTCACAACTATTTTGTTTGTGGTTGTAATAGAGCGCGACAGTTTTTGGTGTTATCTACAATGTATATTACTTGAGTGCTTCCAAAGTCGTAAAATTGTGCCTAAGCAACGAAAACATTCAGTTTAAAAATTAATAATAAAAATGAAAAATAAAAAAAAAATGTGCTAGCAAATGACACAAAAGACTGTGTTGGTCCTTCTACCAAACACCCTGTATTATAGTGCACAAGTGTATGCGCAGACACAGGCGCATTCTCTCTCTATGTGCACTATTAGAAGCATCGTCGGTGTTAGTTAAAAAACTGTAGATTCTTATGTGTCTGTTACTCGTACTAAACCGGCACCAAAACCCTTCAAACTGCGACACAGTTACCATGGTGGCCATAATGGTGTTGGCAGTAATACTATCCCTGCACGAACACCATTTTAAAGACCTCTACAAAAACTAAAACTCCCATTCAGCATATTTCAAAATCCATTAAGAGTCCAGCCGTGCGACTCTGTAACCATCTCACCTTGAAAGCTGGGGTGAAGTGAGCGTGGAGTGAGCTGTCATTCGCTAAGGATTAACACTATTAAGTGCTCACTTCACTTATGATTTCACGGTGATACTGTTACAGAATCGACCGGCAGTTACAGCATCTAAGAAACTAAATTCTAGTGTAGAATAATTAATTTGTATTGCGCATATGACCCGCTACGATAAATTTACCCAGGGATCGGACATTTTGTACAGTATTACAGTAATTTATACAAATATAAATTCTTATGTAAGTTGTCAAATGAACAAAATGAATGGTAGAAACTGTGCCCTGAATTACACGCCCATTCAGCCGATTTCCCGGAATACAAAAGAGGAAAACTGAATTATGGAACATCACGCCTTTATTCACGAAGGTAGGTATACCTACAAAAAAGCGTAAGTAGGTACACCAACGTATCGTCAGTTATGTTAAAACCCCGACTATTGTCATTATCTGGGCACAAATCCAGAGAAATTCGTAACGGAAAAAACCCAATAACACTTTGTTCGACACGGTGATCGAACCTAGGACCGCTTTTTCTGACCACTAGACCAACGAGATACTGAACATATATTATTAATTATCAGGGAAATCTAATATATGTCCTTCAGTTGTAATTAGAAAACGTCGAAAGACATGTTGCCAACACATTAGTAGTCAAAAATCACGGCAGTCATCGTTCATCATGATAACATGATTTACGCGTAGTTCCTGCGTTGCAAATTACTATCTGAAGTTTGGCAAAAGTGTCCATTTAACAATCATTTTATGTTGCAGATATGTATTTTAATGATCATAAACCGCTAAAATAATCGGAAAATTTTGTTTTTAAGCAAAGTTACGTATTTACTTCTAAATTACTTTCGATTTGCGATACGTAACGTAATACCTTTCTAAGTATCTGTGGGTAGCAGGTAGGTATCTAAGTTTGTAACATAGTATCATACTGTATTATTACCGACGCAAAAGGTGCATTTCTGCCTAAATCCCTTGAGAGATGGGACTGCTCGAAATAATTTCGTGAAACAAGTTTGAAAAAGAAAGTAGAGCTGAATAGTGCGTTTAAACGTCGGTATCTACCTAATGTTTCAGTTTTTTGCTGTTACTGGTAGTGCACATGGGATAGTTTCAGTCACATTTAATTAGAATCCTTAGGAAGGAACTTTTCTTTAATTCAGAACGAAACCATTTCTTAGGAGAAGGCCTAAAAACATCGTAGACTGAATATTCCTTTATGGAAATAAAAGCTCCTCTCACTGTGAACGCAGCTTTTCAAAACATTGCAAGACGAAGATTGATTTTATGAAAATAGACATTGTTTTAAAAACATGTCCTTTTGTTATTGTAAGTGTGTTACTCTTTCAAAAATGATTAAACGGCAATGACAATCCGTCATCACGGCAGATGAAGCGCGCTTGAAGCTTGAATAGAGATTTGGCATAATTTGAGTTGTCAACAATAACGTCCTTTCGTCCCTGGTGCATTGCTCCCACTGATTCCACCACTGACAGGCACTTGAGAACGTAGTATCTGGAAACATGACATGGTATTTTTGTTTTATTTTGTAAATAAATCCTAGTCTCGCGTAATGCACAGTTATTTTTATTTTCGTGCGGTTATTGCTTCATTTCATGTTTATTTTTTTGCTCTATAAATTTGTCAATCTTCGTGATGATTGTGTAGCTCAGATGAAAATGTTTTGGCTTTCTTAATTATTTTCTTACTTCTTGTTTAAAGGGAGTTCTAATTTCGTTCGCTTTTCGTCATGGTGGAGTCAAGAGGTCAAGGAAGCAATGCTTGCAGACTGGACTGTTGATTTGCGCTGGATTCAAGTCTCTACCTACAAAGTACAAACGTTTGAATCCATATTTAATAATCTGCCAATATCCAAGATGGATCAATAGTATTTTAAGTACCTATGGGTGAATGACTAACTGATCTACATATTCCATATTTTTTAGGGTACAATATTTGTATACATTGGAATAAAATTGAAACATGCTGTGTTACGAATTTCCCAAAATCTACTCTGGCAATCCAAAGTCGATCGATTGTTTTACTTAGTTCAAACATAGGTTTTATTTATTTTTTCATCACCAGATCGAAATAAACTATCAAAATGTAGACGCAGCCAGACTTACAGAAACCATTTTACGAGTGATCGATGAGAATATTTTCAGAAGGCAAACTCTGTAAATACCGTGCGAACATAATATTAATTCTACTTTGCATTTTATACTTATAAAATAATGTTGTAAAAAACCAAGTACAAATCCACATTATGTTGTAATGTATTCATAATAGCGTAGAAATTAAATAATATTAAAAATTAATTTATTGTGTGCGTGTGCAAGAGTAGCGTTATTCAGTATTGTAATGAAATGGGTGGGTGCCAATACAAATGTACTGACTATAAATCAATCGCATTTTTATGAGCACTGGAAATCTCAAGACAGGTTATTTTGAGCAACAGTTATGGACTCGGCAGTTCGTAAAACAATTCGAATCCAGGACAACCGTACGTTACTCGAGTTTAATGATAAAACGAGTAATGTAAACAAGTATCAGTCGACATTTTATTCTACATTATTATGATCGACCTACCAATTAAACAGTACAATCAAATGGATGAGCTTTAAATAAGAGACTTTACTTTACAATTGAATCAAATGTGATCTATTGTGAATCGTTCTGTCACTATTTTAAACGGCTTCCAACATTTTTTCGTGACGTCTTTGTTGTTCAGGCTCAAAATAAAATGAAAATCAAAAGTCATTTATTCTAAGTAGGCTGAGAATCAGTACTTTTCGAACGTCAAAATTACAAAACACAGTCCCTAAAAACGCACGCCCTTCACACGCACAACGGTCCACTTGAAGGACTAACGTAGGAAACCAAACCCGTAAAAAAGAGATAAAGAAGACGCCCGCCCTTCACCACTTCCTAGTGCTTTAGCTGGGGAAAAGAAGTGGCGAACCAAACTCCCCACCAGCACAGCTGCAATTTCAGTTAGAAAAGACTTGATTGTATACAAAACTAGGTATTAACATTACAAGACACAGAAAATTAAATTAAATTATTTGCCATATGTCAGCTAGCCACGCCAATATACCAACAAATACAATAAAAATTATACGTACTCAAGCAATAAAATATTAAATAAAAATATCAACAAAAACTTACTACCAAAATAAAAGCCTCCAGGTATAAAGGGCGTGATAGCTTACATATTTATGCAATGCTCGGTTCTGTTCACATAGCTGTCACTTGAAGTCACCAATGATAAACTAGGACCATCGAACTAAAATTAATAAACAACAATAAAACCATGGTTAGCAAGACGACCAGTCACCACAAGCAGCACCCAATCACGAGCATAATGCAAAGATCAGCCATTATCCCCTCACCATATTTGAGGGAAGAAGGCAACCCGACCCCCGACGCTACCGCAAGCAGTGACATCTAAAGGAGCATGGCGAACTTACTGCCGGTTGCTGAGGCAAGAATAATATGATCAATCGTCGAGGTCGCTGGCTAACCACATATTCTAATAAACTCATTAAATAACATTGAAATGAGTAGATTATGTCAATAATAAATTAAAATTAAATTAAATTGAATTGACTAATACAGCCAATTAAAAAAAAAAAAACAATCATGTGAACTCATATAGCCAGTCAGTAGGCTAATTCTGGAGAAAAAACATAAACACTCTTGAGTTAATTAGGGCGACCAACTCTATATCAGATATCTATGATTCTTATCATTTAAGTAGTCGTTGATGGAATAATATGCCTTTGAATAATGGCTGGATTTTACTTGAGCTTTAAACGCATTAAAAGGTAAATATAGCAAATAAGAAGGTAGCTTGTTACAAAAGGTTATACAAAGCCCAAAAATGAGTATTTTTTGTTTTCGGGGGAAACCTTCAAAAGGCACCCGGCCTCCGGGGAGGGAGGTAGGGGAGTGTCGGATTTTTACACTAATAGGGATCTAGTAGGTACTTATTACAACTTTAAGTTTGAAAGTCCACAGCGTGGGAAGTGTATAAAAAAAAAAAAAAATATTTGAATATTCATCATCATCAGTGTACAGCAGTCCACTGCTGGACATAGGCCTTTCCAATTGCACGCCATTAAGCTCAATTCTCGGCAACTCTCATCCAGCTGCTACCATGCAGCCACCATGCGAAGATCGTCGCTCCACCTAGCCTGAGAGCGTCCTACCTTACGTTTGCCAATTCGCGGTCTCCACTCAAGAACGCGATGTCTACCCCAACGGTCATCGGTTCTACGGCTTATACAACGTTATTTTTAGTATATTGCAAACCTGAATATAGTTTGTTTAGAAAAAGTAACTGAATCGATTCCAATAATTTTTACACCATGTTATATTTTGTCCCAAAAATATTTAAAAAAGGTAACAAGTTGGACACCGAGTGACTCTAAGTACATATCCGCAATCACATGCGCACAACACAGGTCACAGCCGGTCGGCCAACGGCGCGTGTTAAATGGTAACCAACTTTTTGTACGGACATCCATGTAGCATAACAAGCTTATAACTACGTGATTTTTCATGATACAGTTTTGAAATTTTGTACATAGGTTCTTTACATAAAAATACTAGACACGAATTTCGGGTTTCCCATATACTAAAAATAATGTTGTATATTTTGAATAATGTAACCTCATAATTATGCTACGTAGCCAACGTAGCTACTACAAAACTACGTAGCGTTAAACATACTATTTATGAGTGGTATGTAAATATTAAATATTTTTACACTCTTGTTTCTAGAACGAACCTAAACAACATTGTTTTTACACAAAACACGATGCGCCTGCAATGTTGAGTCAGCCATCACTTCGCGAGCCCATATATAAATCCTGTCGTGCTATTCTGTAAAAATCTCACCGTGACAACTCGGTTGAAGAGAGCTTAAAGTGAGCAGTCATTAGTGTCAATGTCTAGATGAAATGAATGCTCACTTCACCTAACTTCTCACGGTGAGATTCTAACAGAATCGACCGGCTGTATCTTATTACCCAGATATTCTGTAATATCTAATGCAGCCTTGAGCTAAAACCCTATCAGTCAATATAATCCGCGAGTTGACTAATTTTTTTTTATTATTTAAATTGAAGCTTTTTTACCTCACTAATAGCTTGGTATAAACAGTGTTTTAATATTTTTAAAAATTGAAAAGATATGAGCGTTCAAAACTCTCAATTAGACAGAGAGGGAAATACTGAATTGTGACGTCATAGTTCAGTATCGCCATATAAATTACATGCAAAACTTCGTTTTGCGAGAAAGAGATAGACAAAAAGTTTCTATAAGTTATAAGTTTTTTATTTTTCGACCGATTTCAAATTTGATTTCGAATTCTATTATTGTATTACATGTGTGGATATATTATCTACTAGAATAATATATAGTATTCAATATCATGCAACTACCCAATTGTTCAAAGCCGTGTAATCAGTATCTTATCTATGCGTGTAATTCAGAATCTGCAGGGTTACTGACAAGTCTTATTGATTAGCTTTTACGAAGCTCGTTAACCGATAACAGTCAACAAGATTGCCAAATTCGTTTCGCATCATACAATCACGATTTCATGCAAACCATCGTTCTACGTTTATTATTAGCTCTTGGTTTTGTTCGCAGACGAGTAGGTACAAATTGAAATGGCGTGAAAAGAAAATATGTGAAATTTTGCTCTAGTTATATAAACACACGGAATGATCGCAACTACAATAATACGAGTGAAAGAAGAGTTGCAGATGTTATTATTTCAAACTATTTCTCGGATTATTTGGCTAGATACAGAACAAATTACAGTACGTAGGTAGTACACGTAACTATGAACTAGTTATTTCATGTGAATTCATGTTCTCAATAAAGTACTTATTACACCATACCTACTTATTATACCAGCATTCCATAAATTATTAACACTGTTAAAATGTGTACAATGGAAAATTGGAAACGCCCATCCTATTTACAAGCACAGAAGTATTTCGTCCATAAATAGATAGGCACCTAAAACTTCTGAAACAATATCTAGTTACATATTGCCATTACAAGCTCTTTTCACAGCGGTATACCCACAGAGTGAAAAGAAAAACGTGTTGGAAAATATCGAAGACTGAAACTGTTTCTTGATTCTAAAATAGTGTTATACTAACGTCTTTTATAAAAGTGGTTGGTAGACAGACAACAACATGTTTGCAAGCCCTGACTCATTATACGGGTCATCGAAATTATTACAGTACTTACCCGTTCAAATATAATTTATGCCTACCCACTTACGATTTGTAATAACAGAAATGATTTATTGGCAACAGCAACCCTTTAGATTAGTCCGTTACTCTGATATATTTGTGTACACATACCTTTTATTTTAAACTTAACTTCGTTTCTAAATCATTTTTATTAATATTCTGTTCACGCCTACGTTGCTTTTTAGGGTTCCGTACCCAAAGGGTAAAACGGAACCCTATTACTAAGACTCCGCTGTCCGTCCGTCCGTCCGTCCATCCGTTTGTCACCAGGCTGTATCATGAAACGTGATAGTTAGACAATTGATGTATTTCTGTTGCCCCTATACACACAACGCCACCTAGTCCCAAATACTAAAAAACAGAATAAAATAAATATTTAAGGGGGGCTCCCATACAACAAACGTGATTTTGTACGGAACCCTTGGTGCGCGAATCCAACTCGCACTTGGCCGCTTTTTCCTTATTTTTACTGACATTATGATTTATCAGTTACAGATGGGAAATTAAGGCGCGAACGCTATTTAGACAATGGCGCCGATTCTCTTGTTCACAAACTAAACTAAATTTAAGTTCAGTGCATCTTTTTCTTTCTATTTCATTAAGAAAAGGACAGAAGATAAATATTAGTTTAGTTCTGTCAAATTAAGATACTCCTCAGACATGTTTACGTGATTAAAAAATTGGCTACCAAAAATTCGTCAATTTAAGTACGGCGCTGACTAATTTGACAGGACTAAACTAATATTTATCTTCTGTCCTTTCCTTAATTAAACAGAAAGAAAAAGATGCACTAAACTTAAATTTAGTTAAGTTTATGAACAATTTAAGGGAATCGGCGCCATTATCTGAAACTGAGAGTTTCAGTTTCAGGTTGTCAGTATAATGTGAGCTGACCCGCCATCCTAATGTTTATTCTTCTTGTTATTGAATAAGCAATTGAGCTAATCGTATTCATCAAAATTCTGAAACCAACAAAAGCTTCTGGCGTAGATAGTAGGTAAGCTTTTCCCGTAGAACATTTTAATTTTGTTGTTGAAGCTAGCCAATTATTTAGATTTCTTACAGACAGATTGTGTTTTAGTTCTCAATCTTACGAAATGAATAATAAAGATTGATTAGACAAAACTGTGAGTTACTAAAAATCCCTAATGTACACATTCGGCCCACGCGCCGTGTCTCATTTGTTTACAGAGTTGTGCACGGCTGTGGATTGTGGAATGATATGTTTCAACGTGAAATAATGCTCCCGTCCGAACTTTAGCCCACTTGGTGTTTTATTGTGTGTACGCGATTCGGAGTTTTATCTCGTACAGCTGGTTGCCGGATAATCCGAGTATAAATAGCATATAGACAACAAAGCATCAACAAATCCAACTCGTATCGGGTACCGCTGTTGGCTGTCGAATGTCGAGATTAGTGGGCCGACACGCCTACTTTATGGCCGTTCTAAATTATTAAAATTGTTCTATTTCCAGACTCTTTTCGTCTATATTCATGATATTATACAGACGTAAAGTTATCAGATGGGCCGATCTTTTAAAGTAGTGAAACCAGAATGCCGTGGTTATATTATCTTCAGTAGAATCAGGTAGGTCTCATTAAAAAGCTGAAGGTGAAAAGTAAAATTCTGAGAAAATATAGATACAAATAGCCATTACCTACGTATGTATATGGGTCATGTAAATATTAAACAGCTACATATGTAGGTACTTATATGTATCTAGGTACCTGTATATTATAACAAATTGCTCGCTTTTCCCGCAGCTTCCTAAAATGTCTACTTTTCTATATATGTGTGGTGTACATAATAAAGTTTGTTCTATTATATTCTTCCTTTGCGTAGGCCGCACCTACCTTCCTAAAGGTAAATAAGGTAATGTAAGGGGAGTATGGAGGGTAGAGGATTCTGTTGTTCACAAACTAAACTAAATTTAAGTTCAGTGCATCTTTTTCTTTCTATTTCATTAAGAAAATGACAGAAGATAAATATCAGTTTAGTCTTGACAAATTAACGTCAGGCGCTGATTAATTTGACAGGACTAAACTAATATATTTTATCTTCTGTACTTTTGTTATCGGCGTCAAACTGCATTAAATTAGGGTGGCGCCACAGTAGGAACAGGGTAAAGTTATTAGAATAGGATAGAAAAATAAACAAGGACAGAAGAACTTTGGACTATGTAAACCTCAACTAGGTTTGGTATATTGGGCTGTCACTAATTACTCCAGTCACTAAAAATATAAAATTTTCTAATTAGGCATACTTCAATCCGTCAACAACTCCTACATTCGTACCATACCTTTTGCCTACGCATCGCCATTTTGGAGGGTTTTTGAACTGTTACTCACTGCTTATAGCTGGACCCTTTTTCAACTTTCTCCCCATACGAGTATGAGACGGTTCTCCTTACCTCTACCCTCCACAGGAGGTAATAGTACATTATGATATAAGTGCGGTAAGTTGAAAATTACAGCTGAGGCGATATTGCTAGCCCGAGCCGTAGGTGAGGGCTATAAGAAAGCAGAGGCTGTAATTATCAAACCGCAAGTATGTGATACGACGTTTTATAACACATTTGTGAGGAAATAAATAAAACTCGGACTTTCTTAAACGAATGAATCTTTAATTACTTGTTAAAACAGTTATTAAAATTCGAAATTCTTTTGTTTATGGCAAAGGCAGAAAAAACAGCCAGTATTACTAATAAAGTAAATTAATACTTTTGTGTTTTTGTTACAGATACAGGTTGTAATTAACTGTCGAAATTAATGAAATTAAAGAATTAAATGTTTATTTATTATATTTTATCTCCCAAAGTTAATTTTATTCATAAAATGTTGACCACTTTTCTGACATAAAAACTCTTTGCTAAGATTTAAAAAAGTACCGTTCATTTTAGACGGAGCATCTTGATAAACCGTGCGCTTTACATTACAGTTACGCACAAGAACGTAATGAGATACATTACGATATTGAAATTGGTGCAGTAAGAGACCTTTTACGAGCAAATGTGTTATAAATAACTTATACCTAACTTACAGACCCCTAATTAAAGCTAAGTTCACTTTTACATTTTTGTAAAATTCAAAGCGTGATTTCTTTGAGCACTAGGTCACAGATTACTAAATAGTTACTAGGTAAACTAGGTACTTAATTCCGTTTCTGAGAGCTGTGTAATACGTATGTGTATAAAACTAACTGTTGCCCGTGACTTAGTCTATGATTAAATATGAAAAGTAGGGTATGGCCCTTGTACAGATCCCAAGATACCTGTCTGTCAAAGGAGAATCGGCAAATCTGCCCTAAAGTCCAATAGCGTTATGACACATACCAATGGAAAGATCTCACCAAGGAGAGTATTTTCTTACTATGACGATTCCTCTTGATTGTTAGTATGTTAGGAGCTACAGAGCTCTGAATGTGAGTACCTAGTCAAGTATTATTGAAATTCTGGTATTTCGACAATTAACTAACTTTAGTCAATTCTGTGTCTTGCAAACATCATCTCTCAAGACTATAAACGGACATTTTAAAACATTGGCCTACTAGATGCCTTTTTAGGAACAATGTTTTTAAAAGTCGATCGGCCGGACAGAACGTTAAGCCTGCTGCATCCCCCAATAGCGTTAAGATATATGCAAATGGAAAGAGCTATCAAGGTGAACCTTCGTTACTAACACGACTTTTGCCAATTGTTGGATGTTGGAGTGAATGACCTAAAAAGGTGACAACTTGGGCACCAAAGTTAAGGAATTCTTGGCGCCCAATAGCCATAAAATATACACTACCGAAAAGAGACTTTCAAGGGGAACCTTTGCTATTAAAACGACTTTTGTCACCAAGAAGGGCGCCAAGAGCATTCCTAAACTTCGGTGCCCTTGTAGTCACCTATTTAGGTAATTAACTCCGAACTTAGGTAGGTACTAGCAAAGGGCAAAAGTCGTGTTTAGGTAACTTAAGGTAGGTAACGCAATCACTAATACGTAAGTAGGTAGGTAATTGCATAACTTTGATTATTAAATATTCGTTAATTTGATATCATATTCTTGCGATGCAAAATACCTTTTAATTTTGTGTATTGGTTGGAGTGTAGGTACGTAACGGGACACTGAGCAAAAAAGACAAATTTTTAGCCAAAAAACATGTATTTTCGTAAATCGTTTATTTTCTCGATTGTATCGTATATAACACCTAAATAATATAATATAAGGCTAGAAGTGTCTTGGTATTTTTTTCTCCGACCAGCCGATTGTCGTAAAAATGATGTCGAAGAAATCCTCCTCCTTTAACGACAAAAGCGCTTGCGACAGAAAATTTTCGATTTTTTTTTTGTTTTTCCCAAAGCGTTACTTTCTCGATTCTATAGTTTAAAACAGCTAAATATAAGGCTAAAAACTTGGTATTTTTTGTCTCCGATCAGCCGTTTGTCGTAAAAATTATGTCGAAGGGATCGATACAAAATGCAGTAGGTATTACTGTACTAGGCCAATTTAGGATGCAAGAGCGAGCGAAGCGAGCACGACACTTGGGGCACCCCGACTCGGACAGGTTAGGTTCAAAGGGGATGGAGGGGTCTAGTGAGCGTGCGAAGCGAGCGAGCTAAGACCTCGCTATCCCCTTCGTGGTTATTTTTTTTTTTTAAATCAACCAGAAGTAGGAGCCCCGTGAAGCGCGGTTCCGTCGACTACGCCTTATTATTATTGCCATTCAGAAATAGGAGACCTCGCCTCGATTTGCTGGCGGCAGGATTAGCACCTGCAATTGACAAGCCTGATACCACGTCTGCCAGACGCGGTGAATATCCCATACGAGACGACGAAAGCGAGCGACATCAGAATTAAGACTGTAAAACGTTCTTGCGGTTCATCCATGTACCATTTGGTTATTAGGTTGGTAGTGTCAGGGCACTGGAATTCCAAAGAAACTCCCAAGGTCACTTGACCATTACCTCCAAGGTCACTCGAACTTGACCTCCAAGGTATCATGACCCCCAGAATCCCTTGACCTTGACCCTAAGGTCACTTGGCCTTGACCTCAAGGTCACTAACCATGAATATTGACCTGTTACTGCTCCTGTGAATCGCGGATCTTGACTTTCGGAATTTGACCTTAACCTTAAGGTCAATGACCCTGAGCTCAAGGTTAATGCCCTTGAGATTTCCCATGGTGTTCCGGGTGGGAGTATTAGGGCCCCGCGCCCTACTACTCCCACATCCCACCGGGTCCCGAAGGCTTGATTTGGCGATGGTTTTTGGTGAAATTTTTTTAAGGGCAAATTTTTCAATCGGCACGTAATTTTTATTCGTAGAATAAAATTCACGTCTGACATTTTGTATGGAAAAACTGTCAAAAATTCAAAATTATACCTCGGAAAGAATTATCTGGCGTTGGAAAAATCAGCCCTAAATCTTTTTTTCATAGTGCCCCGTTTCGTATCCACTGACCCTTATGTTGCCCGTACTATTAATATTGTTTACATGCAGCCTTTTTATTCATAACTCCCCAAATTATCTATTTGCAGAAAACAGGCCGTTTGCCGACAAAAAATTTAGAAAAACCATTGATATCTTTTTTTTCTATTTGTTTTTAAAACGGCGTTGACTTTTTATCAAAAAAAACATGTCAATTTTCAAATTAAGTTGCAGGAGGATAAAGTGCGTTACGTGGGGCTATTCTTGAATAAATTAATCGAATAAAAGAATAGTCTCAGGGTGATTATTATTCCTATTATTTAAAGGTAACTACGGTAAAGGTAAAGTGAGATTACTATTGCCAACCCGCTGCCTAAGCCATTAGGAAGGTAGAAGCATGATGGACTTACGATACCACTGTCTAGAGAAATCTAAGGAGTTTGTTTAGTTTTGGCTTGTCATGTTTCCTGTAGCCATTTAATTCTAAGAGCACGCTCATTTTTATGGGTTTTGCAATCATAAAAACGTTTACTTTACAAAATTATTCTAATTCAAATTCATTTATTGGTGTGATTTTTTTTATATTTATATGTTATATTAATTTTCACCGGAACGCTCCCGTTTCAGACTGACAAAGAGTTATTGTCAAAAATGACAGAAGCATTTTGAGTTTGACAGTTGATGTTTGCTAAAAGTTGTTCGATTTGTTTGTTTTTATTTTCATTATCTAGGAACTTATAAAAGCTCCGTGTGTTGTAATTATCTACATTCAATTGGGAAACAATGCTAAATGATTGAGAGATATATTCAGTTTCTTGAAGTAAAATGGAAAGTTACGTAGTAATATCTTTTATTGGCGAAGGATCGTTTGGTCGTGTTTTTAAAGCTAAACATAAAGAAACTGATGCAGTTGTAGCTTTAAAAGTTATAAGAAAGGTATGTTCTATCTTCATTTGTGGAAATTCTGAACTTTAGGTACCAGTTTCGTGTTAAATCGAATGTTTTTACGGCCAGAGTTCACCTACTCCCATAGGTAATTTATCTATATGTAACATTACATTCATGTCACGATTTTACGACTTATGAAACATGCAAAAACAGATTATAATGTGCGACAGATTTTAATATAGCGAAATATCAGTACACAGACAAGGGGTAGTTTTGCAGTTTTTGTATTCCAACAGTCAGTATCAATATATCAATGAGAACTAATAATTTTTTAACCACAATTACAGAAAGGGCGTTCAATCAAAGACTTGAAAAACTTGAGACAAGAATGTGATATTCAGAGGCAGCTAAAACATCCAAACATTATTCGGATGATAGACAGCTTTGACACTGAATCTGAGTTGGTTGTAGTCACAGAGTATGCAGAGAAGGAGTTACATAGCATCCTCGCCAAAGAAGGATGTTTGAATGAAGATCAAGTTAAGAAAATAACTTGGGACTTGGTTTCAGCATTGTACTACTTGCATTCCCATAGGGTGCTTCATAGGTTTGTTCCATAGTAACTGAGTTTTAGTTATTTGATTTGCCGTTCCTAGTTCTCATCACACAAGTTAATTTGTGTTAGATTCCATGGCATGTTGTATGCTTGTAGGTCCAGACCTACAAGGATCCAACAAGGACCTAAAACATTCTAAGTTCTTTCAAAATATATTTGAGCAGTCTAACTGAGATTAATACTTGAAATACTAACACCATAGAGAGCAGTAGTGACCCAGTCATATCGTCCCCTACTTAAAGAGTTGTAGGTTGTGAGTTCAAACCCAGGCAGGCAATTTACTTTGTGTATTTTATTTCATCACAACTGCTCTCAAAACGTTGAAGGAAAGCATCATGAGGAAACCGGCATGTCTTAAAACAAAAAGATACATGCACCAACCCACACCGGACCTGTATGGTAGATTATGGCCCACACCTTATGAGGTGTCCGTGAGAGGGGCCCTCGGCTAAATAATAACAGTTGCACAGATCAATCGATCAGGTTAAGCTGCGCTTGCTGTGGTTGGTCTGTGGATGGGTGACCATCTTTACATACCAAGACCCCTCCATACCTCGGAAAGCACGTTAACCCGTTGGTCCCGGCTGTCATTCGTGGATCTTTGTCAGTCGTTATGCATAGTCAGAAGCCCGAAAATCTGACAACCAGTCTTACCAAGGGGTATCGCATTACCCAGTAACTGGGTTGTGGAGGTCAGATAGGCAGTCGCTCCATGTAAATTACTGGTATTCAGCTGCATCCGGTTAGACTGGAAGCCGACCCCAACATAGTTGGGAAAAGGCTAGGCAGATGATGATGATGACCTTATGAGGTGTCCTGGTGGAGGAGGCCTTTGTCCCAGCAGTGGGAACATTATAGGCTGATTATGCTACTAGCATCAACAACTCATTACTGTTTTCAGAGATTTAAAACCACAAAATGTGTTACTGGACAGTACTGGCCGTGCCAAACTATGTGACTTTGGCCTTGCGAGAATCATGACAAATGCAACACATATTCTGACTTCCATAAAAGGTACTCCATTATACATGGCGCCAGAATTGATTGAGGAGAAGCCGTATGATCATCAGGTAAGCTCTAAATACTCGTTTTGAACAACAGTTCCATCTTGAACACTTTTTAAAGTTGGCTAAGCTTCTGTCCCAACAATGGGAACATTCTAGACTATGCTATGCATAATGAAAAAAAGTCTTATAAAATGTGCCTATCCTTATTTCAGGCTGATCTATGGTCTCTTGGATGCATAGTGTATGAGTTGATAGCGGGCCAGCCACCTTTCTGTACCATGTCAATATGGCAACTGGTGCGGATGATCAGACACAAGCCAGTCCAGTGGCCCAGCTTCATTAGCACTGATGCTAGATCTTTCTTACAAGTATGTATTGTTAAATGTAACTAAATCAGTCAATCAAATTGAATAGAATCAGTGCATCCAAAATTCGGTCCCACTTTGGACCATTCATGATTCTCGATAATTATTCTGTTAACCCCACTTATATTTCAGGTAAAAAGATTATTATTTCGATAAAAATTTATAGAAGTTGTATACAAGAATCAGCAGAGGATCTTTTGAGTGCAAAATTAAAAAAAAAGCCATAGTACTGCTGCACAATCAACATAATATTTGATTGACTCAATGTTTCAGGGCCTGCTTCATAAAGATCCAATGAAAAGGATGACATGGCCAGAAATTCTGGAGCATGCATTTGTCTCTGGCCATGTGACTATACTGCCTGAAGATGTCCAGAGTGAATCACCATTCACAAAACCATTGACCCACAGCCAGCAAGAGGCAAAGCAGCTTCAGAGGGAAAAGGTTAGCAGTAATACAAGGTAAGGAAACTGATGTACAGACGCTAGCACATCATGCTACCCGAAACTGTCAAATTTTACTAATCAACCTTGAACCCATAAAGCCAGTAGCCATAGAGTTGAAAATCTATTTAATAAATTTGACAGATTATAGTAGCTTGGTGTGCTGGCGTCTGTACCTATTGCTAGAAAAACACGGAGTAAAAACAAAGCCCTTATAGCTTTCAAGTTTGTTTTAGATTTAGTAGATCCAACAGTGACAGAAACAATGTTAGTGAATACATTAAAAGATCTTTCTAATGGATACTAATTATTTTTTCAGAACAATACCTGAACCTAAACCAGAACCGAAAGAACATGACTTGCGAAACGCGAGAGTTATGCAAGCGATGGAGTGTGTTCCCATGTCGGACGACGACAGTGTTAGAGCAACTAGCGCGTTCAGTGTACGAGATAGTCTGAAGACAGATGACGAAGATCAATCACATCCCATCACAGCCGCCAACGCGAAACTACTCAGACACGAATACAATGTACTCAACAACTCAAACCTCGTTGTATGCAACCTAGAGAATAACATGGCGCAACTAATAGCAGCTAACAAAAAACAATCAGATCTAAACAAAATGGATAAGATAGACGAAGAAAAACCCAATATAGAGAAACATATTGAAGAAAAGAAAACACAAAAACCTCTAAGTGCCAGTGATAGCCAAAAAGAAATATTGGAGACAAAACAAAAAGCGAAATCTATAGACACTGCATCGCAAAGCTTGGAGCATCCGAAAAGTTCAACCAAATGTAGCAGTGATGTCAGTTCTGGGCTTAGTAAGAGTGTACCACCTTCATATACACAGAAAATATTGCAATTCTCACGCGATAAACTCAGGTTTGGCAGTGGAGGAAACAAATTGACGAGAAGTATCAAGAGATCCTTCCATTTTAGTAGAAGTTGGGACAAAAATAAAAATGAAACTCAACGACGAACGAGTGAACCTGCTATAGAGGTCTCAAGCTTTATAGATGATAAGGAAAAGTGTTCCAAAGAGGAAAAAGACCAGGATGTGGAGAAATCTGAAGTTATTGAAGAAACTTCTGATGGTAAAGAGGTTGCTGATAATGATAGGATGCTTCAGACTGAGGACAAAAGTGATGGTAATTTTGTTATTTAAAAATCCCTTATAGTCAAAGTCCGTATTTAATTAATTATCTGTTTCTATCATCATAATACGTTTCATTGTTTGTGTTTCCAGTTTTGTGTTCACAGGGGGGCTCATGGCTAAATAATAACAGCCACACAGGTCGATCGATCAGGTTAAGTTACGCTTGCCGCGATTGGTCTGTGGATGGGTGACCATCTTCACATACCGAGATCCCTACGTGCCTCGGAAAGCACGTTAAGCCGTTGGTCCCGGCTGTCATTCGTAGATCTTTGACAGTCGTTACGGGTAGTCAGAAGCCCGAAAGTCGGATAATCAGTCTTACCTAGGGGTATCGTATTACCCAGTAACTGGGTTGTGGAGGTCAGTTAGGCATTTGCTCCATGTAAAAAAGTGGTATTCAGCTGCATCCGGTTAGACTGGAAGCTGACCCCAACATAGTTGGGAAAAGGCAGGCAGATGATGATGATGTTTGTGTTTCCAGTTAAAGAGCCATCTTCTATTGAACTGGAGGAATGGGAAGCGTTCCTCAACTCCAACATTAGTGAAGTTATGGACGGTGACGTGGAATCTCTTACTCAACTGAATATGGTATGTAATAATGGTATGCAAAGCCAATTTTGTCACAGATTACCAAATATTAGTAGCAAGGGACTGATGTATATTATAGTAACCAGTGGGCAAAACATCTATACTCGTGTTGTAAAATCATGCAATGATCATCACAATACATATATGTTATGTTCAAATCAGCATCTCGATCAAAGGTGTCAAACACAAGAGTGGTTTATACAACATTCTTTTTAGTATATTGCAAACCTGAATATAGTTTGTTCAAAATAAGTAACTGAATCGATTCCAATAATTTTTACACCATATTTTATATTTTGTACCAAAAATATTTCAAAAAGGTAACAAGTTGGACACCGAGCGACACTAAGTACATATCCGCAATCATATGCGCACAACACAGGTCACAGCCGGTCGGCCGGCGGCGGCGCGTGTTAAGTGGTAACCAACTTTTTGTATGGACAGGCAGGTTTCATAACAAGCTTATAACTTCGTGATTTTTCATGATACAGTTTTGAAATTTTGTACATAGATTCTTTACATAAATATACTAGACATGTATTTCGGGTTCCCATATACTAAAAATAATGTTGTATATGTAGCTTAAATTGCCTAACAAATATATTCGATTTCAGGGGGATTTCTAGTTAGTATGACATGAACCCTTGATTTATTCCTGTGTGGACAGCTGAAGTTTACATTGTTAGTAAAAATTACAGGTAAGCATGGTAATAGGCGTAGTGGGTAGTGCAGCGCGGGCGAGCGGCGGTGGACGAGTTTGTGGAGCTGTGGCTGCGCTTCTAGCACTGCCGGCGCTTGCGCATACACTGCCGAGGCACACCTTGCTGAACATACAAGACGTGAGTTTATTTTACTATAGTGCACGAAAATTTTCGAAAAAAAAAAATCTTTTCAAACAGGCCTCGATTTTCTGTTTCCCAGGCCGTAGACATATTGGCCTCAATTTTTAAAATGTTAACAGCAAGAAACTTTCCTTACTGGTAGGTAAAGTGACATTCTCCATTTCCAGGTGTACCTCGAAGCTAAAGTGGTGTACAATTTCGTAGCCGCCATTAATACGCTTATGAAAGACAGCAAAGACAATGACGATGGAGCTCATGACAGGTAGGGATTGCTCTACAATTTATAGTTCCCCCTAAACATGCAACCAGCGCATGGCGTTGGTAAATGGACCTGATTTTTGTCCCGTTTTTCCTATCGAGTCCTCACAAATACGACTTTTCCATATGATATGATGAGCCAGCTAGCAAGATCGGCTTGGTAGCTTGGTGACCTTCTCTTTTAGATTGTAGTAATTATTCTATTAATTTCTCACAGACTGCAGGGCGTGGCTCGCATGCTGGAGGTGTGTGCGTGGCTGTGCGTGCGCTCGTGTCGCGGCGTACGACAGTTCGCCACCGCGCTCAGTGCATACAACGCGCATCCTGTCTTCACCAGGCTGTTGATACACTGTAAGAATATTTTATTTCATACGCCTACAGGTTAAGACAACAGAAAGCCAACTCTCGTACTTAAAAAACATTAATTTTCAAGTCGCAATTTCATCTCAGCGACAATCAATGTCAAAAATTAGGTTAATTAGAAGTTTTTTTTTTTTTTACAGATTAAGACAGCTTAGAATGCGAACTTGTTTAGAAATACGAGAATTGCTACTCTGATCTCTTATATTAATTTTGAAACAACATTTGAAACTCTAGTTTTCACGAGACTTGTCATTCTAATTTTATTTCCAAAAAGATGACGTCCTAGCTGTCTTGATGTAAAGAGGTCATGCTACAGACAAATTATAGTTCACATTCACTTAGCTAGACGCCCTGACGGATGATACTCATATCTCATGCTAAGTGACATTTCAAAATCGCCACAAGACATCTTGACATAATGCTAAGATTATTTAAACCGAATTATGTCAAGCCAATGTCGGATCTCCAATTAATTTTGACTTCCTGTTGTTTGAGAAACCTTTTCTTTACAGATTCGAAGTCGCCGCGAATAGTACTGAACATTGTGGGACTGCTTATCACGGTGCTGCAAGATTTACCGGAACATGCTGACGTGGTGGAGAAAATACTCTTTGACGAAGCAAGTTTTAACTTCCTAAGACTTGTAGAACAACCGAGCGATGCGTTAAGAATGAGAATTTGTATACTAATAAGTTTGCTTTGTACATTCTCCTGTACTGCGTTTTCAGTAGCCATGGAGTCGAGGTGGAGTAAGAAAGAGACTGATTCTATTGAGGCTTTGCATACTCATTGTAATGTGGCACTAAATAGGGCAGCTAGACTGGCCACTAAGGAGCTCAGTAATATGCCTTTTTACGTTAGCTAGTAAGAATTAAAGATACTAAATTAATTCGAATAGTAATCCATTATCCTTATTATGACTTTCAAAATTATATTTCAATATCATTTTTATATTTGGCTTAACTAAGTAATTTTTATATCAGCAAGTTGCATTTTTTATATCCTTTTTAATTATTAAGTTAAGAAAGTAATATACTCCAGATCAAATATCATGAATCTCTAAAATAAAATACAAAACAACGAAAATGAAATAAGGAATTGAGACGATTACAATTAGGTAATTAGATCTACAAAGGAATATTAAATTGAGTGAATTAGACATCAACCCTAAGACTGACGGCATAAGGCTTGTTATAAGTAGGGACACTCAGCGCCAAAAATATAGGGATGACCAGACCGTTTAACATGAACGGAACAACTAAGAAATTAAACTATATTGCAATAGGATACATTTGTGGCGACATCTACAATGCCACATGCGAACTACGCATCACACTGACGTCACCAAAAATCATGCATCGCGCAAGTAGAGTTTACCGCACAACGTCCTATATTAATCGTCCGGCAGTTGCCCACCAGATACGACACCCCGAAGACGGGGGACTTTTCTAATAAAGATTAGTGAACCTTACATCCTCATACCTGTATACATTTATTGCCAGTTGTCGTGTACAGTCACGAGATGCGTATTTCTCGCAAAAGTAGAAGGTGCCTATTTATGCTAGTGCAAAAGTTTCTCGCAAAAGTAGAAGGTGCCTAGTGACTTATAATTCTGAAACACCTTTTGTGTCATTTAGATTTTAAAATTCATAGTTTTATCGTTTTGAACTGTCTGTTCGTCCCTGTATTTTTGACGCTGACTGTACATACCATTATATTCGGAAGACTTGTAAACGCAATCAAGTTCTAGAATATTTATTTGGAAGGCGATAAAACATGTTTAAAAGCAATATTATTATGTCACTGCCAATTATTGTTATCAAAAGTCCGTGTTCACGTTACGTCCTTGTGGACATGTGTTGTGACTATACATATGCGGATTCGCACAATGATATTTTTACAAAAAATAAATAAGAATCATGTATGATATTGTAGTCCAAACTATATAATATTGATCGAACTAAATATTTGCAAACAATTAATATAACAGTGGACTTCATTAAAATTGTTCAATAAAATAATGTTCATAATTTTACTAATATTTTACTCTGACACATTGACTCATAGTTGTAGACTGTAATCTAGATGTAACATTCTCAATATGATTATCTTTATTTATATATTATACTGATTATAATAAGCACTATAATTAAGGAATGACGCAGAACTGTTAACTAGAATAATCGATTTTGATGAATATAAAATCCCTCAGTCTTATCAAGTTACGCTTTATGTGAACACTCCATTTATGTCATAATTACAAGCAGTAGGACATAATATTCAGCCTTGAACCGAATGCAATCAACAAAATCTGAATGTAAGTACGTAAAAACACAGCGATCACTCCAAGGTTAGATAAAGCTAATCTACACAGCTTAAAACAACGAGGCGGTGAAATACGGGCGGGCCGGTGGAATACGCGTTCTTAAGGCCCTCCAGAAGCTGTTCGATTCCGTCATACTCGAGCCACAGGCATGGAACAGAGGTGTGTAAGAGGGCGACAATTCCCTGCAGGCCCATTTCACTTCTGAGCCATGTCTACAAGCTGTTTTCAAGAGTCATCACGAAGCGTCACGCGCGCAAGTTTGACGACTTCCAACCTCCCGTGTAAGCCATATTCCGTAAAGTGTGTAGCCCAGTAGACCACATTCATACGGTACGGCAGGTTATTTACTGAAGAGTACAACCGACTTAGCGTTTATTTGATCGAGACTGACTGTACTTCAGTCTCTTCAGCGGTGCCAGATGGACTATCGCTACATCCAGGTGCTGAAGTATTTGTATGAAAACGCTGCTATGTTATTCCAACTCCAGGACCGGACCTTGAAACCCATACTTCTGCAGCGAGGAATTAGATATGGAAACGTAATCTCTCCTAAAACTCTTCACCACTGTTCAAGGTTCTGTACTGGAAAGGGGTTGTAATCAACATCAATGGCGAGAACATCACTCACCTCTGGTTTTCCTAGGATAATTTCATGGCTGAGATTTTGGATGACCTCAATACAATGCTCGATGGGCTCAGTAGGGCTTTCGAAAGACTGGGTCTTAAAATGAACAGGTCATTACAAATGCCCATGTAACACCCATGAAGATCGGTACTACACTCGAAGTACTGGACGATTATGTTTACTTGTCCAACTTGGAGAAAGAGGTCAATCGTCGAAACCGACTCGGCCGTGCAGCGTTCGGGAAGCTACGTAATATCTACTCGTCTCATATACACACCTCAAGACCAAAGTCTTTGATCAGTGCTTGTTGCTAGCGATGACCCATCGTACTGAAACGTGGTCCTTACAATGGGCCTCATTAGAAGGCTGAAAGTTACCCAAAGGGCAATAGAGAGGGCTATGGTTGAGGTTTCCCTACGTGATCGAATCAGAAGTGAAGAGATCCGTAAGAGGATCAAAGTAACCGATATAGCCCGAAGAACTGCTAAACCTAAGTCACAGTGGACAAGGCGCATTGCTCGCAGAACAGTTGGCTCTCTCTCGAGTGGCGATCGCGTACCGGAAGACATGGCGTTGGAAGGCCCACAAGGTGGACCAATGACCTGGTGAAGGCCGCAGGAAACCGCTAGATGCGAGAAGTACAGAACCGGTTGAAGTGTCGGTGCTTGGGGGAGGCCTTTCTGTCAACGAATTAAACCATGCGGCGGCAAAAGATGTTACAGCCACTCGATTCGAATAGGACCTCCTATTGTTGGTAGTCTATACTAATATTATAAAGCTGAAGAGTTTGTTTGTTTGTTTGATTGAACGCGCTAATCTCATGAAGTACTCGTTCGAATTGAAAAATTATTTTTGCGTTGAAAAGTCCATTTATCGAGGAAGGCTATAGGCTATATAACATCACGCTACAACCAATAGGAGCGGAGCATCAATGAAAAATGTTGCAAAAGCGGGAAAAAATATTCTTTGTGAGAGCTTCCGTTGCGTGCGCTGCGTAAATGGTTAAAGTTACGCAAACATCATGTATGACGGAATTGTTCCCACTTAAAAGTTCTAAAAAAAAGTCTGCGACAGCATATGTCTATCTTTTATGGTTGACTTGCTATAACCTTTTTTATGGTAATCAAATTTGTTCTTAAATAATACATTACTTGCGAAGGTGGTTTCATAAACATGATATTAACCCTTATCCAAATAAATACGTTATTCATGACAAGTATTTAATTTTGAACAAAATTGCCTTTGACATCATTCGATTCCAATGAATATCTTAGGAGATATCATTATAGTTTTCAAATAAATCCGCACGGCTGCCGGTAGCTCTGCGAAGTTCACTATACTTAATTCCACTCTTACTGATCATAGCGTGACGTTCCTAAAATAGCTTCTTACAATAAGTATTAATGTACTAAGTAATAATCATAAGTAATGGAATATATTTTAATAGGTATTTTCCTGAAATTAACGCGGGTGAAACCGCGGGGCACTGCTATATTTCATATTTTCGTATCTTAGATGAATTTGTATGGCGAGCGATATTGTATCTTAAGATAAAATATTATAGTATCTTAGCCGTGTGCAGCGCCCCTAAGTTATGCTGTAAATGTAGTGTTGAAGGTTGAATTTGGCTTGCACCGTTCGCAGCACACGCGTGGCGCGCGGCCGCCACGGATCGCTACCGTATAGTTTAAGGTACAGTTATTTAGGTTTATTTTTATAAGTCGTAGGTATAGATTTTAATTTTAAAGCATAGGTAGTTTTGATAGGTTATTTGATAATATTGTTAGGTAGGATTAGTCATTCGTACCTATAGATATTAGTTTTTAGGGATTTTGCTTGTTTATTGAGTTTAGATTAGTTATCATCAGAAATAGGTTTATTTAGGTAGGTAGGTATTTTTTTAATTTCAAGTATAGGTAGTAAATTTGATAGTGTGTAACGTAGCTAGGTTATTTTTAGTAGGTACTCTTAGGTAGGATTCAGCTGCATCTGGTTAGACTGGAAGCCGACCCCAACATAGTTGGGAAACGGCTAGGCAGATGATGACTCTTAGGTAGGATTAGTCATTCGTATAGATATTAGTTTTTAGGGATTTTGCTTATTTATTGGTATATACATAATATAAGTGTAGGTAGGCGCTGTGTTAGGGCTCTTCTATAAAGAGAGTCTTAAAGATTTCTTTATTTTTAATACGGATACTTATAACACGATGCCTTCCAGAAAGAGACCATCTCTTTCTGCTACATCGAGACACGCTAGGCGAATGAGACTAGCCAGATCACAAGAATCAGCTGAGGAGCGAGAATCCCGGTTAAGCCGCATGTGGGATAGCATGACTGAAGCAAGAGCACGCGGAACCAGCAGGGTAATTGCGTAATTCACTATTAGTAGCAATGAGTTTCATTTTGACAGTTCAACAACATTCATTGCGTTATTTACGTTGTTGAGCAGACACATTTTTCGAACATATGGAGCAATGTATTAGCAATATACTTCAAAATGATTCAAATTGAGAGTAATAGTGTGTTACGCAATTAGGGTGCTGTGCCGATCGAGAATTGAGACTAAGTGCTGATAGTGAACAACACGCACCGCGTTCTTCTGTCAATTGAACAACGAAACGAGCGACTTACCGCTGATCGCGAACGTCACTCACTATCTCGGTCTTCGGAAACATTTACAGAAAGGGATATACGCCTCACTGCTGATCGCGAACGTCATGTGCTATCGCGAGAGTCTGAGACTTTTACACAGTACCAAGATCGTTTAATCGTTACACAAAAAACTCATTGATAAGTTTCGTCATCCACGCGAACGAAGTCGCGGGCACAGCTAGTGTAACACTATACCGAAATAACTGTGCGCAGTTGCAATTGGGATGGTCCAGTTGCTGTTTTTGACATGTGCCTCTATGATACCTATGTAGGTATATTTTATTTATTGACGTTCTTACAGAAAATCGTGATAACTATTTTGTTCACCATTAATTTTTTTTTTTTCTACAATTTTGTATAAAACTAGCGTTTAAGTACAACTTCTTTTGAGTGTAAACGATAAACATAAACGGTAGACTCAACATGTAGAATGGCTACATGTTTTATACCATGGTGAAACCGCGGCGGTATTGTATGACAAAAAATCGTTCCTTCTCACTCTGCGTTGTCAAATGACATTTTGCCGTCACATGGTTCAAGTCAACCAACTCAACTCCACTTCTTTGTAACTTGCGAGTTAATGTTGATTTCCAAATTTTACGCGAAAGTTGTCAGGGGCTCAAGCTAGTTGTTTGATAAAACTGTACCGGTAGATTCTGTGCGTCATGACAAATATTAAGAAAGTGCACACGATCATTTAGCCTTGAACCAAGCACAATCGTTCATATCCGAACGAATGAAAACAGGGGGACACTCAAAGGTTAGATAAAGTTTATCTAAATGCAACTATCTACATATTTACATCCTCTATATATGTTTATCATTATTTAATAAAACTGCAACATAGTCAACACTGCTCATGAAAAAAGTGCGTGCAATTTAGCCTTGAACTTCACATAATCGTTTAAACCTGAACGACAAAAACAGGAGGACACACGAAGGTTAGATAGAGTTAGTCTAAAAGCAGCTATCTGGGTATTTAAATCTTCTTATAATATTTATTGTTATTTAATACTGTTCATGAAATAAGTGTTTCAGCCAGCTAACCATAGATGCATAATCGTTCAGATTCTTAACTAATGAAAAAAGGAGGACACTTGATCTTTAAATAAATGTAAGTAATCTAAATGTAGGCATGAGCTCTGCATGGTAATTGCGTAACACACTATCAGTAGCAATGGGTTTCATTTTGACAGTTCAACAACATTCATGGCGTTATTTCCGTTGTTGAGCAGACACTTTTGTCGAACAAATCGAGCATTGGATTAGCAATATGCTTCAAAATTATTCAAATTGAGATTAATAGTGTGTTACGCAATTAGGGTGCCGTTTAATTCATAAATGTGACTAAGAATTAGGGGATACTTAGACGATGAGTGACGCCAGTAAGTTTTTTTACGAAATTGTAAGTACATATGATTGTTATTTTGAATAGTTACATTTGAAGCTTACTGAAGCGGTTCAAGGCTGCTTAGAGGATAAGCCATAACTCAGGGCACTGGACGAGGCTTCTTAAAGCTAATATCAGACGCTTCATTCGAGTGAATGTACCTACATTTTTGTTTCAAAATCAAAGTCCATTTATTCAAACTAGCCTGAGAATCAGCCATTTTCGAACGTCAAAATTACAAAAGATAGTCCCCCCAAAACACCCGCCCTTCACCACTTCCTAGTGCTGTCGCTGGGGAGAGGTGGCGCAACAAACTCCCCAGCAACACAGATGTCTGTTCAGTTAGAATAGAATAGTTAGTATACAATACTAGGTATGCAAAGTAATTAACATTACAAGACACAGAACATTAAATTAAATTATTTGCCATGTCAGTATATCAACAAATACCTACAACAATAACTAAACGTACTCAAGCAAAAAAATAATAAATCAAAATTAAAAATGTAAACAAAAACTTACTACCTAAATAAAAGCCTCCGGGTATAAAGGTCGTGATAGCTTACATATTTGTGCAATGCTGGGTTCCGTTCACATAGCTGTCACTTGAAGTCACAAATGATAAACTAGGACCATCATCATCATCTGCCTAGCCTTTTTCCAACTATGTTGGTGTCGGTTTCCAGTCTAACCGGATGCAGCTGAGTACCAGTATTTTACATGGAGTGACTGCCTATCTGACCTCCACAACCCAGCTACTGGGTAATACGAAAACCCTTGGTAAGACTGGTTGTCAGACTTTCGGGCTTCTGACGACGCGTAACGACTGTCAAAGATCCACGCATGACAGCCGGGACCAACGGCTTAACAGGACCGCTAAGCTTTCAGGACCGTCGAAGTAAAATAAATAAACAAGTTATTACTAATACAACAATAAAACCATGGTCAGCAAGACGACCAGTCACCACAAGCAGCACCCGCTCACAAGCATAACGCAAAGATCAGCCATTACCTCCTCGCCATATTTGAGGGAAGGAGGCAACCCGACCCCCGACGCCACCGCAAGCAGTGACATCTAAGGGAGCTAAAATACATGGCCGCGGACTTGTGCAGGGCCACCTCGAGTCCCAGTTGCCGGATCCTCTCAACGACTGTCGCAACCCCGCGTGTCACTAATTCAGCCGCCGCCTGGTGCGACCTCCCCTGCGCCAGGACAAGCGTGTCGTCAGCGTAGCAAACTACACTGACGCCGCTAGGGAGGTCGCGCGCAGCACCCAGTCGTACCCGATGTCCCACAGATGCGGCCCCAGGACCGATCCCTGTGGGACACCGCACGACATCTCTCGCCGGTTCCACTCTCCCTGGTGACCGGGGTAAATGACGGTTCTGTCCGTCAAATAGGCCTCGACCACGCAATGACTCTTTCAAAGAGCTTGCCCACCTCGTCGAGCAGCACGATGGGCCGGTAAGCGGACGGAGAGTCCAAAGAGCGCCCTGCTTTCTTAATGAGGACCAGTTTCCCCATCTTCCAACGAAGTGGAAACTGGCCCCTCTCCAAGCATGCGCTTAGGAGCCCCCTTAGTCGAGGCCCGAGAGCCTCTAAGGCCAGAACCCAGGCTTTTCCAGTTAAGCCGTCGGGTCCTGGGGCGGTGTTTTTGGCATTAAGCCTACGTACTGCCACTCTCAGCTCTACCTCGGTCACCTCCGGAGCATCGTCGTTGTCGTCAGCGGTATGGGCGGGGAAGTGTGTTCCCCTCGCGAAGGGAACAGAGCGCTCACTACGTCCTCCACGAGCTGGGGCCGGAGACTGCGTCTACGGGGGAGCCCATGGGCGGAGTTTCTCCCGCACCATTTTGTAGGGTCATCCCCACGGGTCTCTGTTCAGAGTCCCCAGCGACTCCTCGCGAGCCAGTCCTGTGGCCCGCAGGATCTCCGCTCGGAGGGCGGTCTTCGCCGCTCTGTACCCCTCGTACAGCTCCGCCTGAATGGCTTCCGTATTCGGAGGGCGGATTCGGAGCCTGCGGTGCCTGGTGTACCGGCGCCGCGCAGCAACGCACGCCTCACGCAGAGTCATCTGTTCCGGCGACCACCAGCACACCTGGCGACAGGCACGTCCGGGCTGGACCCGGGGCATTGCCACGTCACATATTTCGGACATGGCCTCCCGGAACCACTCCGCCTCATCGTTGATGTCAGCAGGCCTGTCTGGTGGTGACACCCAGGCCTGCACAATCGAGGCTTCCAGGAGGAGCTCCCGGTTCAGCTGCTTCAACGCCCACCGCGGACCACTCGGGGCCTGTTGGACAGGCGCGCTCGAGGTCTGGGCGGAGACATCAAACTGGATATACCGGTGGTCGGAATAGGTCTCCACCCCCTCCATGACACGCCAGTCGACGACATGCGGCGACAGAGCGGGGCTGGCGAACGAAATGTCCACCACTGAATCTCCCCGCATCCGCACACACGTGGGGACCGAACCCCGGTTTAGGACGACCAGGCCTGTCTCCAGAGCCCAGTCCTCCACCATCCTGACCCGGGTATCCGTATACCGGGAACCCCAAGCCACATTCTTAGCATTGAAGTCCCCGAGGACGAGCACGGGGAGGGAACGGAACCCGACGACGACGACTCTCAACTCCGCAAGGGAGTTGTGGAACTCGGCGAGAGTTCGGCTCGGGGAGAAGTATACTCCTACCACGACAATCTTCCCGAACCGTGCTGCCACGCAACCCCGTCCCCTCTTGATAGCCTCAAGGGACGGCGTACTGGCGGCGGCCGACGAAATAAGGGTCACTGAGCCGCTGAGGTCCTCCACCCAGTAATCACTGGGCGTGACAAAGTACGGCTCAGCGAACACGGCGATGTTAATCGACCACTGCGCCATGCTCTGGAGCAACAGATCCTGAGTGGAGGCGCAGTGGTTGATGTTCGCCTGGAGGAGGCGTAATGGTGCCATTATTGACACTCCATATCAGCCCCCTCCCGAACCCGTTGTGAGGGCCCTGCCGCGGTGGTTATGGCAGCGACGACGGCGGAGGCGGCAGCGGCGGCGGTAGTGGTGGTGGCTGTGGCGGTGAAGGCGGTGATGGAGGACTTGCCCCTGCCCCTGGCTTTGGCAGGTGGAGCGCAGGCCTTGCTCCCGACCCGGTGATCGGCCGGCTTGCTAGCTGCCGCACATATGAAGCACTACGGCGTGGCTTACACGAGCCGGCCTTGTGGCCGGGCTGACCACAGCGGAAGCAGTGACTGCTGCGGTCCACCTCCGAGGTGCATCTAACTCCTACATGGTTGCCCACCTGGCAGCGGAAACACCTCAGAGGTCTGGGTTCCAGCAGTTTCACCTGCGCGGAAACCCAGCCCACCAGGAGCCTTCGGCCTTCTCCGGCTATTTTCTGGGCTGCAGACACGTGGCAGCTTACCGTAACTGCTCGCATCCCCGTGAAGTCAGGACGAATGGCGCCTGCCCTCACCTGCTCGGTGGAACACCCTCCAGCCCTGACGATAGCTGCCACCACCTCTTCCTCCGTCGCAGAGTCGTCCAAACCCATGATGCATGTCAGCGCACTTGGTGGGTCTGGACACTCGGGCCTCGTCCGCATCTAGGGTCACGCCTTTCGGCCAGAGCGTCAGCGGTCGGGCCGCTGACCGCACCGGGGACCTCCAGCATACGGGCCCCAGTCGCAGTGACCCTTACCCGGATGCCATCGGTGACGCCGAGCTCTTCGAGGTTCACTGCCGCCCTCGCCTTGGCCAGCACATCGCGGTAGGATATGCCCTTCTTTTCCGCTTCCGGCTGTAGTGTAATCACTACAGCTGCGGACTTCGGGGCACGGAGCCTAGCCGCGACGCTTCGCTCCTTGCGCCGCTGCCGCCTCTCTTTTCTTTTGGCCGCCCACTCCACGCTCACTTCACCCAAGTTTTCACGGTGAGATGGTTACAGAATCGCACGTAGAGGTCCATTTAGAGCTCTCTGGCATTGTACAGCGTGAGTTTATTTTAAATGATGTCAGTTTTCAATTTGCGCGTACGAAGACTTTTTGCTAATATACAATTCTAAGAATAGTCTTGGTTTTTTGGCCTTTTTGGAATGTAACAAAAACGCTTCACACTATCTTTCAATATGATAAATGTATGGCTGTTTTAAACAATTGTAGGGACGTAGGTAAGTATATAAAATAGCATTACCAATATTTGAAGACCCAGTAAGATTTTAAATGAAATATACTATTTTGAAACTGTTTTCTGTGATTCAAAACATTAACAAAAAGACTGGGATTATTTTGTAATTAATTGTGTAGCTACTTAACTGGTTTTACTATTTATTTAGTATAGGTAATATTCAAAAGTAAATAAAATAGAATTTACTGTCTTGAACTTTTGTGTTATTGTAAAGCTTATTCCACATTAAATACATATTCGAAACGCGGCCGCGGCGCGGCCGACATTGTAATTGTATATCAATAAATAGGTACTAGTAGTAGTAGGATGACATTTTATTTCGACAATCACTGGCTTATTATTGATAGTCCAAAATTTTTCACTTTGTCGTTTCATTGGCAGCGTTTCCCTCCAGTGTGTTGCTAGGCTTATTTCCTGAGGCGCATATTGATTTATTTTTATTGGAACTGATCGCATTTATTCAGTAGCGTGCGTCACGTTAACATGTAATAATAGAAGTCCAGATGACAATACAACTGGTCCTAGAACTATTATTCTGTTGAAGTAATGTCTAATATGTTAATTTCAGAGGCGATGATCTCTAACTATGGCCACATGGCCTTGATTTATGTAAATAATGCTAGTCGGACTGTAGGTAAGTAAAACAATGTAAATCAGTGTGAGAAAAATAAAAGTTGTACTTTGTATGTTATTAATACGCGCCTTATTTTTTTGTATTTTAATTCCAGCCTAAAGCATATTTACACGGTGCAAGTGTCTGGAACGTTCAAGAGCAATAATTCACGTTCAATTATTGCCATTCAAGAATTGCATGCAAGTGTTTAAACACTTGCATGCAATTCTTGCCTGCAATTTCCATAAAATGGCATGCAATAATTGAATACAAGTGTTGCCATTCAATAATTGCATGCGACTTCTGTTTACACCCAGGCAATTATTACATGAAAGTTTTGTCTGAATTTGCGCTGTCAAATCTTTTATTTAATTTTATTGAACGTCTCAAGATTTTTTTTACTCATTTCGGTCGCTCATGTTTGAATGATAGGAAATTTTCATACCAGAATTGAAGGCGATTTTATTGCACATGCGATTTTATTATACGTGCTGTTTCAGCTATACCACTTTTGAACGGCAACTGCCCTACCAGTGTCGTGCAACAATTGTACGTGTCAATTGTTGCTTCAATTTTATGGTATGCCACAGGCAATAATCTTGCACCGTGTAATTGGGGCTTAAAGTGAAAATTTTGTCTTTTTATCGATATCGCATTTGCAGTAGCTTATGTAATTCGTCCACAAAAATTAATAACTTGCTCACATTAAATTAATAAACTTATTATAAGCTGTTAACACAGAGCCATGTTAAAGTTACGCAAACTTTATTTTTAAATAAAATCTTTCTATCTATGAACTTCCAGTTTTATTTGTGTTTATTTACGTCGTTATCTGTTCGTACGAAAATAAATTACAATAAGAACCGGGGTGATGTTTACATCCTATCGTAAGTAATTAGATACACCGGGAGTGTTAATGACCTGCCAACGAATGCAATTATTTATTAACAGCTTAATACAAACAAATATAATCGGCTATTGGCTTACTGCATTCGCATCAAGATCAAAGACCAGTGTTCTTGGTCGTGCTTTACGTCGTTTGTTTGGAGCGTGCTGCACTTTAGGGTTACATAAGGAGGTGATCGGCCGGCCTCGCGCCCGGGCGTGCGCGCGTGCATTCACCGATCATGCACGTTCAAATCTGCTGCCACGCAACCGCCGAGATGTAACCTGCGACAAACACTAAAGATCAAAGTACGACTAATTATGCGAATCAGCAATTACCGAATCTTAGTAAGTAAATGTTTCCGTATTATACTTGGGTGTACAGCCGGTCGATTCTGTAAAAAATCTCGCCGTGAAATCATAATTGAAGTGAGCAGTTTCAATAGTGTTAATCCTTAATGACAGCTCACTTCTCTCTCACTTCACCTAAATTCTCAGGGTGAGATTTTTACAGAATAGCACTGCTGTACCGGATAAATTGCTTACCTAATCAAGAATAATGTCAGCTGTGTGCTCAGCATTTGTAGTGTCTGCTTATTTACCTATTTGGCGGTATAGGTTTCTACACATCATTATGACTAAGAGTTCGTTGAACTTGCTAAATGCATTTCGAATGGTTGGTACGATAGGCACACGACGCATTGGTGACATTCGTAAATCGTGGAGTCGACAAATATTCTGCATAGGTATCACTAGCTAAATATTTAATTGTTTTAGAGAGTTTCTGAGGCGGATTCCCACCTAGTTCGTATTTTTTTCTCATGTCGATACCGCACTTCTTGCATACTTAAACTAGGGATAATAAACAAAAGCGGGTAAACAAGAGCTACGTAAAAATTGACTAGGTCATCATCATCAAGAACCGCCTTAGGTCAAGCTCTGCTTCAGAATTTCGGATCGTCGAATAATTTTTAAAGGAGGTACTTTAGTAACGTTTTCCCGCAGATAGATAAGGTACCTAATTCATTCTAAAGATGTGAAGATTAACAGGAAAGCTAGTTGCAAAAGTCAAATCTACCTTAGCTTATACACGTAGTATTAATTGTAAGGTTATGGACCTTCCAAACCAATTCGCGTAACAGTCGTAGACCCGTCGGTCGTAGCCCTCGTCGTCGTGGGTCGTAACCCTTAGAAAGAAAGAAAATAGGTTTATTTACGATTGGGGGAGAATTTGCGTCGCATCCACGTAAAACGGCCATCGCTCAGCATAATGCTCACAGCATTATGCGAGACGTCCAAAGCGCTGCTAAGCAGATCGATCAGTGACAACAGCAGTAATCTAGGCTTCATAAGATATAGGTATCCAGACCTGCCGTGCGATTCTGTAACCATCTCATCGTGAAAACTTGGGTGAAGTGAGCGTGGAGTGAGCTGTGCCGGTAGGGATTAACACTGTTGACACTGCTCACTTCAAGCTCACTTCACATAATGATTTCACGGTGAGATTTTTACAGAATCGACCGGCTGTATCCAGAAGGACTTGACACATAGGTACAACTTTAATCAGCTTTAAAAAATATACAACGTGTAACGTTAAATGCGCAAAACCTCAGATAACCCAACTGATTTTTAATTCAATTGACCTATTTCAGAGAGTAAATGAGTCATTAAAAAAATTGTAAAGGTTTTATGTGCTGTTTTAGTTTTACTGGCCATTCTGATCGCTTCTTGCGTCTGCAACGTCGCGTCGCTTTACCGAGGGAGGAGTCGTCACCGGGCCGCTGCGCCGCGCTGACATTGGCTTGCTTGACCTATTAATAAATAGACACGGCAACGTTTTTAAAGAAGATTTATTGAAAAATGTGACCTATATTAAAAAGGGGTTCAATTAATTGTGCTCGTTATTCTGATCAAACTATTTTCAGGTTTTGCGCATTTAGCGTTACACGTTGTATAACTTAGGTTAGATTGGCTTAGGCTCGAATGAAAGATTTTGAATTTGAATGTTTGTATGCAACAATAGAACATATACCTACCAGTAAAAACTGACTGAATTAAATGTATTCTCAGAGGTTCAAAGTCATTTAGAAAAATCGATTGGTATTTTAGAAAATAAGTACAATTCTTAATTGTTAGTCGAAATAGCTTTAATTTAGAACAAGTATAAACTTTGGCACACTGTATTTTTATTCAACTAACCCTGGCTTAGGTGAGCGAACTAACCTTCTCTCACTAACTTTCCGAAAAACCCTGAGCCATTCATTGTTAATTAAAATACCTACACAATTGCTGAATTATTGTCGAAACAACAAGTTATTTGTAACAAACAGTGCCGGCAGGTACCAAGTGTAGGTATTGTAGGTTCGTACTTACAGGAGATTAGCCTCATTGGTACTGCCGACAATGTATTGTGTGTTGATGAACTGTAGTCCAATTCCATTGCTCCATTGACGTCAAACAATAATAATCACCCGTATAGTCTGCAGTTTAACGGGCATCCTAGATGGAAAACTTCTCTGCAAAATTTACTACCGCATTTGTCATTATATGCTCGACATACATAAGGAAATTTCCGTCCCTGATCTAGGTTTGGGGAAAACCACACATAGTTTCATACACGTTGTATTGTTGCTTATATTCCTGTAACTAATTTAATTCAATTTATCGCTGAAATTGTGGAGTAAATCACGACAATTACCTGCGCATTAGACAGAGTCATTACGACTTTCTTAGTAGGTATAGGTAAGCTATTAGACGTCTGCCTATACACGATCCATGCAGTAGATGCAAGAGTATAAGTCAAAAAACCTCTTGTTGTTATTTAATCGATCAAAATTCAGCCTGGAATGATGCAGGACTCGGGAGGACGAAGATCTTGCGATGATAATATCAAAAAACTGGAAAAGAGGCAGGCCGAAAAAATAGATGGACTGTGTGAAAGATGTTGTTAAGGCTACGAGTACGAAAGACAGCAGTGAACATCATCATCATGATGTTCACTGCTGTCTTTCGTACTTGCTCTCTTTCGCTTGAAAGAGTCCGTAGGTGTATGGAAGAGTAAGATTTAGGTAAGTTCTTCTACGTCACCGACGACCCTCAATAACTGGTACATGAGGATAACTCAGCCCAACTCAGTCCACTTGTGGTCATAAGTTTCTCGCAAGTGACACCACAATTCCTGCAGTGTGATTCTGTAACCTGTGAGAAGGATATCATTTTATATAAATTCAAAGCTAGTAGGTATTTTAACTGTCAAAACATTACTATTTTGTGGGGTCTTAATCTAGGAGAAAAAAGACTAGTCAAAATTGATATTCCGAATAAGTTTCTGTTTTGTCATTTTATTTTAAACCCCCACAAAATAGTGTACGTCAACTAAAATACTAGTTTTGAAATTATATAAAATGATCAATAGAATTTGCATAAAAAAATATGATTAAAATCTTGTTTATGATTGTAAATATTTGCTTAGTCAATCCCTACCCTCAGTGGAATGACTCTGACAGCTCACTCCACGCAAGTATTCACGGTGAGATTTTTACAGAATTGACATGCAGGCCTCACCATATACAACGTGTAACGTTAAATGCGCAAAACCTGAAAATAGTTTGATCAGAATAACGAGCAGAATTAATTGAACCACTTTTTAATATAGGTCACATTTTTCAAAAAATCTTCATTAAAAACGTTGCCGTGTCTATTTATTAATAGGTCAAGCAAGCCAATGTCAGTGCGGCGCAGCGGCCCGGTGTCGACTCCTCCCTCGATAAAGCGTCGTCGCAGACGCAAGAAACGATCAGAATGGCCAGTAAAACTAAAACAGCACATAAAACCTTTACAATTTTTTTAATGACTTATTTTCTTTCTGAAATATGTCAATTGAATTAAAAATATGTTGGGGTGTCTGAGGTTTTGCGCATTTAACGTTACATGTTGTATAGTTTATGCCAGGTTCTGTAATCCACATTTTGCGTAGCATGATTGAGTTATCTGAAGATAACTGCCCAATTCTGAAGGGTAACATGAAAGTTATCTGGCAGTGAGGCGCGTGTCAATATCGTGTAATTACCTAACATTTGGAAGACAAAGTTGCGAAAATTCTCTGATCTTGTTATTATGAAATAAAGGAAAAAGTGGGAGCGGTTTCTATAACTCGATCGTTTTTTTAGGTATTATCTTTTCCTCGGAAGTTTTGTGGCGCCATCGGACATAAAATTTATAGGGATACCGACGGATCTCTTCTTGTGCTGAAACCTTGCTGAAATTCAGAAGTATCTATTTGTTGGAAGTGGGATAGGTAGGAATTTGGTAGTTTTGAATAATTGAAAGTGTAAACAGAAGATTAGAATGATTGTAGATTTGTAGGGCTAGGACCAATAATGACCAAAAAAGTTAAAAGGGCAACATCATTTGCCTAGCCGTTTCCCAAGTATGTTGGAGGCGGATTCCAGTCTTACCTGGATGCAGCTGAATACCAGTATTTTACATGGAGCGACTGCCTATCTGACGTCCACAACCCAGTTACTGGGTAATACGATACCCCTTGGTAAGACTGTTTGTCAGACTTTCGGGCTACTGACGACCCGTAACGACTGTCAAAGATCCACGAATGACAGCCGGGACCAACGGCTTAACGTGCTTTCCGAGACTCGGAGGGGTCTTGGTATGTGAAGATGGTCACCCATCCACGGACCAACCGTGGCAAGCGTAGCTTAACCTGATCGATCGACCCGTGTGGCTGTTATTACTTAGCCACAAGCCCCTAAAAAGGGAAATAAACATCTAAAAACCTTTTGTTTTATCAAATCATTTATTAAACATCTTATCTACGCAACACCTTAAAATTAGGTTAAAGATATAGATATGTAGCTACCTAATCTAGTAAGATAATAACATACAAATCCGAGATAGTGTCAAACTAAAAAGAATTTTCGACCGATAGCGATTTTTTATCGAAACACAACACGCTATAAACTCGAATCACGTATCTTTATTTGCGCGACCGCTGCGGGTTCAACGGCCGCGTATTCACTGTACCATTGGGTCATGAGTATTTTGACAACGCACCGCGGAAATTATCTAATCGGCACGCGGCCGCGAGGACACGGGGTCATCGACTCCGGGCTGCTCGCCGCGGACTCGTACCGCCTCGACGAAAGTGAAATGTGAAGTACCGATACAGACAATTAGGATGGCCGAATTTGTTTATTGACTGGTGGGTGGTCGGCACAGCTGCACGCCAACTACCAAATATGGAATTGTTTTCTGGACTCTTACTTCATATCAATATTTTACAAAATGTGGTTACGAAACGGTAGGTATTAAAAAATGCATATAATTCTGATTTCAGTTTTATTTCGCATCACTGTATAATATTAGAAGAATACCGCTACGATTTTCGTAGCAGTTTCGTAGCAAATGCTTATAGCCAGCGACTACCTATCTCTTTGCTTATAGCTAAACGGTAGTTTTTGCAGTAAACCCAGGCTGTAGCGTTTAGTTAATCAATTGTAAATTCGTTTCTAATTATTCAAGCCTACCCTGAATAATCATTCTCATGCTCGTCATTTTGCAGGACCGAAACGATCTCAAAACCTATAAGTTTCGCGTAGCGATCATTTGCACCTAATAACTACAACAACGAAGGTTTGCAGGTATAAAAAATATAGGTAGAAAACATGAAACAATGAAAGAGCAATAACTACGTAGGTAAAAAAAAACAACTGAATCATGTGCAAAAGGCCTAAAGAAAAATACAAGTAATATAGGTTAGTACGCTCGGGGTCGATGACACTTCAATACTTGCTCGACAGATTTGTAGGCATAACATAATAGAATCGTGAGAATTGATGACCCAGATTAATGCTGTACTAGAATTCAAATGTGTGTACTAGCAGCTAGGTGCTCGGCGACTCCGCCTGCAGTATAATCATCTTAGCGAATTTTAGCAAAACTACGACCATTAGACGAAATCAATTACCTACTGTTTTATTTTAGTTCAATAAAAATAAAAGGTAAAAATACATTATTGACAGAGTTCTTTAAAAAAAATAATAATATGGTTTTTACAATTAGAAGATCAATATGTTTTTAGAGGTTCAATTCAACATTGCCCATTTTTCTTCTGCTGTATTTTGTATCGAAGTTGAAAACATATTCTGTGTTCACTGGTACCATCTGGCTGTGTCTGACCAGTGCTAGCTGTACTATCATATGTAGGTGTTATTTCTTGAATACAACCATTTAAACTAAAAAAAAAAATGTAAATGTTTTAACTTTGCTCTGTGATTTTTTATTTATCTTCTGTACCTATATATAAAATGGTAAACTGACTGACTGTGTGATATGCCAACGCCCAGCCCAAACAGCTGGACCTAGGAACTTGAAATTTTTCACATAGATACCTTATACAATGTAAGCAAGCATCCACTAAGGAAGGATTTTTGGAAATCCACCCCTAAAATAGGGAATGAAGTTTGTATGAAAGTCCATCAGTTTCGCAGTTAGGATCTTCAAATTTTGTGTTTAGGCCGACGATTGTAAATTAATTTATACGTATCTCAGCATTTTTGATAATTTCACCCCCGAAGGGATGAAAAGAGGGATGAAAAATTTTACTACTTGAGTTAATAAACTTGAAACTTGGTACGAATACTTATCTAAGTAAATAATAAAGTCAGTCATTTTTTTTTTCAATTACATTATCACGGGGTGTAAAAGTTTGTATGGAAGAATTTAAACGCGTGATCCGATTATCTCGAAACCCGGTAGTTATAATTAAAAACCAGAAATAAAGAAGGTGGTTTTAATGATCCAAGTATTGGTAGTCTAATTATTCAACATTTAGTTTCTATCGAAGTCAAATAAATTTATCTTTAGATATTTATTAAAGAACCATTGCCGATATTTTTCTCCACATTTTTTTAATGAATCGTGACTTTTTAAAAGTTGTCCTTTCCTTTTTTAAATTCCATTAATATTTCCTATTTTACACACAATTTACTGTCTGGACGTCTTTTTTAATAGGTTACTAATTTTTTATTGACCATTTATTAATCGTAGCCTTCACTACCCACTAAGATGGCAAAGGATCTCGTCTAGTCTAATAGCAACTAGGTGTTAGAAAAATAAATAACTTGTATGATTACATGGGTAATATCTACAATGCCATCCAAAAGTTAGTCGACATTTTTTCATTTCAGCTATGATACCACTGTACGATTAAAAAAAAAACGAAAATAAGGTACTCCTAAGTAATTGCTTGATTATTTTTGATGAGTCACAGGTAGTTGAAATAGTCAATAAAATGTAGCACTTCAAACATTTGGATCACTAGAATCTTAAATCATAATATGGTCTGTTACAGCTGAAGTGGAAAAATATCAACTAACTTTTGGAGGGCACTGCATATAGTCGTTGGGAAGTGTAATAGTCCCCGTATTATTATATTATATTATCATCCGTAGATATTTTTTTTTATACTCAAAATGATACTAGTATTAGATTGGGTAAGTAACGCGCATGTTTCAGTGAGCATCCTGCGTGTTAAATTAATGATGGAGTCACTGTAACTAAAATAGCTACTGATCGTACATATAGATATTTTTAATTACAAGTAAGTGGTAACTGTTAATGCAAGAAATAATATGATACAGAACAAAATAATTAAAAGCCAAAAAAATATATGGGCAATGCAAAGCCCAAAATGAACCCGATGATACGCAAAAGATGCTACACTGAAAGTATCTACTAGGTAAATGATCAGAAATGAAGAGATCCACAGGTGAACCAAGGTAACCGACGTAGCCCGAGGAACTCGCAAAACAGATGACCGATCGATGGGGCTGAAAGGTTTTGGAGCGGCGACTGCATAAAGGAATCCGCTGGATGCGGGAAGCACAGAATCGGTCGAAGCGGCGATGCTTGGGACAGGCCCTTGTCCAGCAGTCTTTCGGATCAAATGAATGAATGAGGTAAATGGAAATCCTCATTGATCACCTATTGATCTCGTCTGCTCAACGTCCGTGTGTCACTGCAGGGATCCAGCAGAATATCAGCGTCAGGTATATTTGCCTGACACATGCTAAGTTGGACTCCCATTTGGTGCAACCTTGAGACGCACACCGCACTATGTATTTTCGTTATTAATTTGTTTTTTAGTACTTGTCATAGTGTCACTTTTACTTCGATATGTTTAGTTTTCTTTTTGTTTTTATATCGGCACCTTGTTTTTGTATTATATTCATGTAGGTAATTAGTTACCATCTATTGTCTTTTGTATGCGCCAAATAAATGGTTTATCTATCTATCTACATATTTTCAGTCTTTAGAGACCCGATGCGCCCGCCCTAGGGAGAAAATTCATAGAGATTTTCACGCGTTATAAAACAATGGATTTTAGTACATTGAAAAATGTTATTATTTGATATAGGAGAATTTTAAAATACATTGACGTCGTACCTATCTAGTTGAACATAAACATATTTTTATTATTGTCCGTAAAAAATGTAACTGTATACCTTGCATCTAATGACCTATGCATGGACCCTTTACGTCTGTTATTTAATTACCTATGACGCAAAATCAGCTGTTATTTATTTTAGTGCACGTCACAAAACCCACTGTTCTATACACAATTTGTAATAAACACATTAAACATAGGTATGTTTACGTAGTACCTCGTCATGGTTCGGCCGCTGGGAATCCATGACTAACTAACGATATGTTTTATCTAAGTGCCAAACCCATTAAGTCCTGATTTTTTAACAGTCAGATAATTTTTATCTGAGGTATAAATATTGCGGTTTGACAGGTTTTGTATTATACAGGGTGACCTGTAATTTGACGTGTTCCTTCGAGAACGTGGTAGTTGCAACACTTAAGCACCCCATAAGAGCCTAGGCGAAAATACATGGAATTAGACAAAAATTTTCATGTATTTTTGAAAATTTCCCAGAATTTGTCAATACATATGACCTTTCTTTAAACTCTAAAATTTAAATATTGTCACTTCGAAAGATTTGCTATAGTATCCAATAGCAATCAAGTTCCTTTAATTTAAGAGTTTGGAGAAAATTGATATTTAGTGACGCATTCTGGGACGATGTAAAACTGACATATTTATTCTTCAGATATAAGTTATCTGAAGACTGATTCCCGTAATTAATACCGTTCAAAATCTAGTCGCAATCTCTCATCTCAGCGACAATCAATGTCAAAAACTTGTCAAAAATGTAGCGATTTTAGATATATTTTTGACAGATTAAGACTGAGATTAGACTGAGAACGTTCGTAAAAATTACGAGAACTCTGATTACTGAAAATTCAGCCCTTAGCTATTTTATAATATTTTAATTTAAAAAAAAAGTATCCTTTTCAAGTTGTATGATACGCCGCCAGTTGCAAGTAGCGAATTCGGAAATCGATTTATTGCTTCAATTTTTGTTCAGCTGGCTGGTAGTTTTATCTCGTCAATTTTCATCAAAGTAATCATCCAATTGAGTTCAATTTGGTCTTCTCTGATATTAGATCTCGCGATTGCCAAAGTAGATAAAATAGTGCACATTCGAGACATCAATGAGTAATTACGGACTCGATTGTTTTTCATTTGCTTTCTTGATTTGACACGAAAATATTTTTTTATCAATACCTTACCCAACATTAAAACCAATAAGATATTGCAAATTTGCTATCAACGAGTCTTTCTCGAAATAAATAATTAAGTAGCTACCTAGATATATATGTATTTCCCTTTTGCAGATATGCATGTAGGATATTCCCAAGAAAAACTCAGGGAGATCGTTGATTTTTTATTTTTATGATTTGGGGTTAGATTAGATTTGCAGTAGGTAGGTATGTTGACTTCAGCCAGTTGATTCTGTTAGAATCTCACCGTGAGAAGTTAGGTGAAGTGAGCATTCATTCCATCTGATGCTAGACATTGACACTAACGACTTTTCAATTTAAGTTCACTACACCCGAGTTATGACGGTGAGATTTTTTACAGAAAAGTACTACAGATCTTAGAGTGCAAGGAACTTCCTGAATTAGTCACGCGGGTTCATCGCTATAAATACACAAGAACTTCTCAAGGTCGACCCACTTAACATTGCATTCTGTATAAAGTTGTTCAACCCATACCTTAATTACTTTAGTAGTAGTAGAATTTCTATTAATCATCGTCATTAAGGCGTGTAAATAGATAAAGTAAAATGGACTTTAATTGTACTGTAAGGTAGGTATAAAATAAATTAACAGCAAGACCTCGTGTATAATTTGCTGAGCATAACGTGCGATTGAACGTCCTTGTCAGAGCGTTCAACCCGGAATACAACCGTAGCCATAAAGGTCAATAAACTGTTATCCAATCTCGATAGCTGCTTATGTAAGTCCTTCACATGTTGTTATGTGATGACCTTCATAGTTTATTCCCCTACAATAGAGGTTGTTGACATATATAATACTGGCTCATATTCTTAATACCTATTTGCGCAACAGTTTTTTAAGTAAATACCTACGTGGGAAAATTATCTGGTGTTTGTCGATATAAATACATACGATTTTATATAATAACTGTTTGACCCTAATAGGACTTCTACTGTTCTTATTACAGATGATTTAACATGTTTTCGGTCTTAATTGGCAGTCAATTAAATGTGACAATATTAGTTGCACCTTATATGCACTGCATTGATACCTACTACCGGATATCAGGGGAAGTTCAAGATCACGCGTCATCACTAGGAACGCAGTTTACCTACCAACATAATGATTTTGTATATTCCAAGTTTTTGTAGGTACTTGAATAGATTAGATGTTTTTGCCAAATATAAATACGGAAACACAAATACACTGAGCGAGATATGAAGGCAAAAGGTCAAATGACAAGTTCAAATATATTACGACGTTATGTAAAGTGTTTATCATGTGGTAAATCGTGCTCGAATGAGGTCAATGCACTTTCAGTACTCTATAATAATATGTATACCTTTCGATCATTGGGAACTGCATCGGGATACTTATAATATTGAAATGAAATGATAAGCTTGTTCTAAGAACGCCAAATCTCCACGATGAAAACCACATTTTTTATCCTTCATCGTTTTATGTAAAAACAACCACCTTTTTTGTATAAAACCCCCTATGCACTAGTTTGACCCACTTACTATTCCCTGTCCATAAATTAGCTCGCAAATGTCCAATACTGCTTTTTTCTCCAAATAACCTTGAAATTTACCTACTGATAAAGGAAATAAAATCAGGACAACCACATAATAAAAACGAATTACAAACACCTGGGTAGATGTTTGTAAATAAAATGTAGTACACTCCTAATCCAAATTTAATGACATTACTATGAAAACAACTTTCGATTTTCGCAACAACTGACTACCATTGTATTTCCTCATATTCTATGTGTTAACTTTTAAAGTCTTCTAAAAATAATAATATCTAAAATGCATCAATATCTCTCAGCATTAATGCCCTAGGCGGCCTAAATGTCTCTAACAATAAATCTCGACGGCTAAACAACTGTATTCAACAGCAAAAGTTTTTCAGGTCACTATGTCAGTAGTGAAGAAAGTACGATAAGCACTTTTTACGCAAAGTAACGTACGAATAGAAAGATAAAACATTTTAAAATTACATAAACTGTGTTAAAAAGGTGACAAATCAGGTCATCGAACCCACATTTGATAACCATACATGTGTCGTAAATGATAATACGATATGCCAGTACTTATTGATGCTCACTTGAATATTTATCAACAAATCAATTCAACACGTAATAGATAAAAATGGCAGCGGCCGCTTAGTACTATATATAAAACGACTCAAACCACCTTGGATCATTATTCATAATCGGATAGTATTCTGCACACTCGGTCAAGTTTTCGCACCGCAGTGACTAGTACGAAAAGTATCAAATATAAATTACATTTAAAATTCAGCTGGTTTGAGTGCTTTATATTTAAATTCAAAAAAGGTTTCACCTTTTTCGGAATTTTAATTTCAGCGATTTTAACGCTAACATTAGCTTGTAAATTATTTGTTTTGTAAATTCATTGAAGTGCGGCTGGCTAGTAAAAAATAGCTGATCCTGAAATCAAGACAAATAAATATTAAATATCTTGTCTTTCAATATTATATTTTTTTAAAGCTTTTGTAACATTAGCAAAGATGTCTCACAGCTTCCTTTATTATTGTCTTATAATACTAGCAACCAACTATTTATCAAATGATATAACACGTATTTTTGTGTATTCAACGTTATTATTTTGGATAATATTTAAAAATGTTAAATATTATAAAAGTCTTCCGCCTGGTAAGTGCCCATTTTATATTTTATAATGTGTTATTAACGCCATACATAATCCATATTTTAGTTAGTAGCAATGTATCTTGATCAATTCATTTATCAGTTTGCAAAAATAGAATGTTAACTCTAAAAGAACGAGATGACGAAAGGTTTTTAACATTTTAAAATTTTCTGCAGTAGGTACGTCCTTTCTGCTTCGTGCAGATCCGACTAGATCCAAATCCAATGTGGATTTCAATGTAAACTACATTGAAATCCACATTGGACTCTTGCAGTCTTTAGTCAACATTTTCGCGACGTCTCGTCTCCATGTTCGAGGGCATTCAGACCTCAAGACAAGACATTTAATTGTAGTTACTAAGTGTAGGTAGCTTAAAACTTTGAGGTGTTATCGAGCTCAGTTTACGATTTCATTTTGGAGCAACTCTAAGAATTCTCGCAAAGTTAAGAGTGTGCTGATGACCAGGATTATATCTCAGGATCTTAGACTTCATTTAGGCCAGCACCGATTTAAATAATTAAATGTGTTAATTTTCGCTACTAACGAATTCTCGTATTTTCAGGACCGTGGGGCATCCCATTCCTGGGCATCCTACCGTTCATGAACCGCAGGCCCCCTCACATCGTCTATCTGAACATGTCTAAACAATATGGCGACGTGTTCTCTGTCCAAATGGGCAGCAACCTCACTGTCTGTCTCGGGTCCACCAAGCTGATGAAGGAGTTCTTCAGCAGGAATGACTCTACTGGCCGACCTCATACTCCTTTGATGAATCTTTTGGAAGGATTGGGTAAGAATCACAATATACTTACTTAATCATTTAGAATAATTTATTAGTTTATGTATTTTTTAAGTAGCAATAAGCTGTCCTTCTTGCAACATAAAACATGTTACGCTTTTCACAATATCTAAAAACTCGTTTCGGTCAGACATTTTATATTTATTATCATTGATTTTTAGGAATAATCACAAGTGAAGGAGTCCTCTGGAAAAGGCAGCGTCAGTTCCTTCATGAAAAATTCCGGGCTCTGGGAGTCAAGCTCTGGCCCAACACCCGCTTCGAAAAAGAAATCACTGTAAGTTTTTCAATGAAATAATTAGAGACCTAGAGTATTTAGAAAAAGTGATTTTGATAATTACTGAAGGTTTAATTTTTTCAGACGGAAATCGAAGAATTGATCACAGAATTGAACGACGCTAAAGGGCAAGCTGTAAACCCGTCACATTTGTTCGGAAGACACATTCACAACGTCATTTGTCAGCTGATGATGAGCTTCCGCTTTGAAGCCAATGACAAATCCTTCACCATGTTCAACGAGAGGGTGACCAGAGGCATGATGCTCTTTGGGCTGGTGCTTATTGGTGAACACGTGAAAGCCTACCTGGTAAGTTACGCTGATGAATAGATAATTGAATGCCTAACCAGCTTTGACAAATGCGTGCACTGACTGGACAGGTCCGCTCAATCTGTGTGGTTCTTTACTCAAAATACAATTTCAGACACCAATCTACATGGTCTTCACATGATCTGACCAAGATTATGTCTGGACTTTAAAAGAGACTGTGACGTCTGAGTTTGTTTCGGCCTTTCTTCTTAGAGTAGTCAGATAGGAAACGCCGACCTCATCTAGTTTAAAAAAATATGATTGACATGTAAAAGCGTTTGTACAAACCTACTTACAGAAAATAAATCATTTATCATTTATCATAGCTGATGGGCCCCGAACTGTCTATGTGATTTCGAAGAAATTGGAAATCAGTCCCTAACTTATTGGATTTTGGAATCCTGTTTAAGGAACACATGATCAGCCTCCAATGTTCCCATTGCTAGTGCACAAGCCTTCTCTCTTCGTTTTTTTCCGAATTAAAAGTGGCTATTCATGGTGACAAAACTCATTTATGTGATTAAATATAATAATATTTTCGCTAGTACACGGTCATCACGCTACGTTGATCTCAATGGTCATAGTACCCGGAGGTTCACAGACCCACTGCTAACGGTCAAGGTTGCGGGTTCAACGCCTGTACCAATGACTTCTTCAATGTCATATGCAATTCTAAGTTGTAAGCTAGATGACGTAAGTGTTCCGCGGATACTGAGTCCAAATAATAGCTATTTTTATTTATGACTAGCGGCCCGCCCCGGCTTCGCACGGGTGCAATGCTGGTCACTACATAGTGTAAAACACAGTCGCTTTCCGCTGTCTGTGTGTCCCTATGTATGCTTAGATCTTTAAAACTGCGGAACGGATTTTGATGCGGTTTTCTTTAATATATAGAGTGATTCAAGAGTAAGGTTTGCATGTATAATACATGCATAATATAGTAGAGAAACACTGATAATTTTAGAGCCATTATTTCTCGTAAAAAGTATAGGATAAAAAATGGTTATTGTGGGTTATCCCTAAGAGATAGACATATACCATCGCAGACTTTTTTAAAGACCTTTTTAATGTGTACAATACTGTAGTGCATTATTTTGATCTATCTAGCAGGGTTCAGCCAGCGTTTGCAATGTAAGCGCAAAAAAAACGTGTTTACGTGTTTACGACATCACATTAGAAACTTCTAAAATTATCAGTGTTTCTCGACTATATTATGCATGTATTATACATATAAACCTACCTCTTGAATCATTCTATCTATTAAAAAAAACAGCATCAAAATTGTTGCGTAGTTTTAAAAATCTAAGCATACATAGGGACAGACAGACAGCGTGAAGCGACTTTGTTTTATACTATGCAGTGATACCTACTATAATCTCTGTCTCACCAAAGGTACCTACAATGCGAGTTTACTATTATTCCCGTTGCCAAATGGCGATGATAAAATAAAATATCTTGATTCTTACTACCCTTTCGTCTATTAAACTTAAGGAAAAATGTACTCGTGCCAGGGACTATCCTGTGTCCAATGTCCATGTTCTATCTCGATTTGAAACCCAATTAATTTGTCTCTGAGGATTAATTATAGCCGTAGGCGCGTGAAATTCTGCTAACCCGTTGAGGAAAAAGTAAGTAACTGCATACGAGAAATGTAGCAGGATATTAATCAAAACCTTGAGTACTTCTTACAACTTTTATACGAAACTTTTCAACGAATACTCAGCTATATTAAATCGTTGATCTTACTAAAGCATTCGACGCACTTTCAAACCGTTAGACCGTGTTAGTTTACGAAAGCATTTTCTTAAATGAAACAATTAAGTAATTAAATTGTATAATGAATATCTTTTTCAGAAACTTCCGGGCAAAAAGGTAGTAATCAACGAAATTAAAAGAAATTTGGTGGATATTAGCAAATTTCACCACGATCATGTAATGGAGCGTGTTAAACAACGCACTAGTTCAACGGACCGCAAAGAACCAGCGGATCTGTTGGACCACTATCTAGACAAAATTGAAGAGGAAAAGTCCATGGACAAGAATGATCATAAGAATATATTCCCTGACGTTGAACCAGGTAAATTACACATTCATAATTAATTATTATCATTCTATGTCAGTTACCTACAGATAATTCTATTTCTATAGAAAAACTTTAAGCATATTCTAATACAACCAACATTTTCAGAAAAACAAATAGTGCAAGTCATGAACGACCTATTTTCTGCGGGAATGGACACTTCGCTGTCGTCACTGCTCTGGACTTTTGTCTTGATGCTGAAGAACCCAGAAGCTGCTGATAAGGTTCGGACTGAGTTAAGGAAGGTGGTAGCTCCTGGTGAACTGGTGACCATGGCCCATCGCCTGCAACTGCCGTATATTGAAGCTGTGCTGTTGGAGACTATGAGGATGGCGTCCATCGTGCCTTTGGGGACTACGCATGTCAATACTGCGTAAGTTAATATCATATTTAAGTTTAAGTTGCATTAGTTTGTGTATTAAACCGCCATTAAAATATCATGATGTTTTAAAACAGGAAATATCCAAAATAAATTTATTTAGCCAACAAATAATAAATTTATTTATTTTTTTATTTTTTTTATTTATTTATTTAAAACTAGATCTCGTAGAAAGTAATGACTAGAGAAGTAACAACGATTAAATAAATAGGTACCTGCAAATACTTATTAAATAATCAATAATTTTAATTTGCAAGATAATATTTAAGATTTTTTTAAAGATATAATTTAAAAAGCTAAAAGTCTTAAAATAATAATAATTATATGTACAAGTATATAAAAAAGGAGAAGAAATAATCAAATGACATCAAAAAATTCGTCCGCATCGCTGTCTACAGAAAAAGTGCCCAATTAATGGCTGGCAGCATTGCCATGTTGTACGGCAATGACGATTTTTTGACCAAAACATAGGCCAGCCCTCTGGCCACGTGCAGAGTCTACCAAACTCCTTGGCGATGTCTCAAAAAACTAAGTGGACACTCGGACCCCAGGGCCATATAATATAAGTCCCAAAAAGATAGTTTAATTTTTTTTTTCTTCTACAGGGATTGGAAAATTGGAAAGTACACTGTCCCAGCCGGCACTCACATCATACCACTGATTAGCAAAATGAACATGGACCCAGACATCTACCCGGAGCCAGAACTTTTCAAGCCTGAAAGATTCATTAGAGAAGGCAAGTTTACTGTTACCGATAGTTTTATGCAATTCGGAACAGGCCAACGTATGTGTATCGGAAACATGCTAGCAAGAATGGAACTCTTCCTCTTCTTCTCCAATATCATGAACAACTTCGAATTCAGTATGCCAGAAGGAGAAGACATTCCTCCGTTAGAAGGAGTTCTGGGAGCAACTCATGCTCCTATTCCTTTCAAACTGTGCTTTACCAACTTGAAAAAGTAAGTCATCAATATGTGTAAGGCGGGGCGCGGGAAATCGAGGCAAACCCGCGCGGAAGCACGTTTTTATGGGATTTATATGTAAAAAATCACGCGGGGGGCAAGTGCAAAGGCTTGTTTCAGTCTTCGGATAGGATTATTTACTTGATAAATTTGAAATTATCTGCATGATTAATTTTCCAACTCATTCATCCGGTGGCGTTGAAACGGGCCATGACTTAGGCCCGGTTTCTGGAGCGAAAATCAACACAAAAATTAGCTAACAAAGTGTCAAGTGCTAATAACCTGCTGGGATTGGTTGACTGAAGTATTATAGAAAAAGCAAACCAACAGCACTGTTACTTACAATTCAAATTGATTAACATCTAAAAAAATTAATTAACATCTAAAAATTGGCATTTCAGTAACCATGCAATATGCCTTGACATATGAAAATTAGAGACAAAAGTGAAAAAATAAAGCAATAGCCGATTGCATCACTAATTTTGATGCGTTGAAAATTTTCGATCGAGAAAACGGGCATTAGTTTAAAAAACCAAAGTCACACTTGCCTTCTAACGTCGACAATAATTTTATTAGTATGTAATTGGAAGTGATACACTTCACGCCTATTTTGCGCTGCTTTGGTACCTATACTTTTACTAGCTTTACTCGGGTTTTAATATTGTACTTAACAGTTCACTTAAACCCATTGTTCAGTTTTATTTAATTTTTTTGGGGAATAGGTTTAACATTTTTTTAATATTATATTTTTACTTTAGTCTAGTTTTACAATATTTATCGAAAGTTTTAGTTTATAAAAGCATATTAGTATCATCCGCCTTTAGGTTAAGATTTTTACAGTTTAATATGACTGTTGATATTAGAAGCAATATTAGCGTTAGGAAACCCTTTGTATCCGCCAGATAAGTTGGTTCTCAACAAATATTTTGGATTGGATCGTTATTCAAAGGCTTACAAACTTTCACCAGTATACTTCCAAGGAAACCGTATTGTTAATATCTTTAGCAGAACTATTGTTCAATCGCAAACACGGTATATAAGGGTTGTATGTACTATTGTACCTATTTAATAGTCTAATAAATGGAACAGTATTAAACATTGTTCGTAGCCTTTGACAAAGGAAAAAGTCTAGTGCTGTACTATTTAACATTGTTACTTTAATTAACTTTCTCAAAGAGAAGTTTCGGTAGAAAATAATTGGGTCTTTGCTTTGTTTCAATATTATTAGTTAAGTACTTTCATTATTTTAATTACATTTGTCGAGATGACCAAACCAAACAATCCACCAACCTAACCTAATAATCTGTATCCATTAAAGTAGGGGGAAGTCCCCTAGTGGCGGACACCTAAGGTTTTCAGGAAATAAAATAAAAACTGTTTCGAAAAATGTAATTTTATTTATTAATTAGTTAAGTTGACTAACTGTAGAATGAACACAAATTAACAAAAATGCAACTTCTGCATAATCTTATTCAAAAACAAAAATTAAACATTGGTGTAAAAAAATGCAATTGCTTGAAGTGGCACCTAGTACCGGACGGACTTCAGTTCGAATTCCTAGCACCGGACGGTTTTAAAATATGTGGCATCGATCACATATGTAGTCGTCTGAAGACTCAGGAATGGCTGCACATTCTTCATGAGCCCGCCCATGGCAGCTGGAGCACTGTATCCAGTAATTTACGTGATTCACTAAAACTTGTTCGTACTCGGGTGAGAAGGTACTTACAATAAATCCAATTATTTACGAGAAAAATACATTTTTTCATTGTCCGACGTTAAGGGACAACTTTTTGTCCGGTACCAGGGGACAGGATAGCACCACAATTACGTAATCTATATGTAATCCGTTTTGAAAATCAACAAATAAAAATATAGAATACGAATAATAATGGAACCGTATCTTAATTAACAAATACCATAAAGACTTAAAACACCAAAATGTAGCTGTAACACTCACCTTGATCTTATATGACGCAGTATTTTTCCGCCAAAAGAAAAACCGACCGCTCCCGCTGTTGCCTACAGCGTCATTAACAAAATGCATCATGTGACTCTGTACCGGTATGCCCCCCCGCGCCTCTTTCACACGTGTTTGAATCGTTCACATTCTAACTTGTCGAGATAATAAGGCCTCATTTACGGAGACGCGGGGCGTCTCGCGTCGCGTGTGGCGTGGCGTCTCGCGGCGCGTCGGACGTTTTTTCTGTTTACGGTGGGGCGGCGCGTGAAGCGGCACGCATCATCGCACGCGTAAACACAAACTTATAGCAATATACGACCATGTTCATAGAGAAGCGAGACGGGAAGCGTGGCGGTGCCCGCCGCGGCGCCCGCGGCGAATCCTCTAGCGTGTAGCGAAGCACGCCTCGGACATAGCTTCATCGAGAATTGCCGCTGCGTGCGCCGCCGCGATAAACGCCGCGTGGGACGCGTGGGTGCCATCCGCGGGCTCGGCCGCAAAAAACGCCCTAATTCAAACAAACGCGTCTAAAATCGCTTCTCCGTAAACGCACTCATACAACGCCATATATTTGAATTCAGTGCGGGCCGCGCCGCTCAACGCAACGCGCGACGCCCCGCGTCTCCGTAAATGAGGCCTAAGAGTGTCCGGCGTTAGGTGCCGTCCGGCATTACGGGACTTCCCCCTAATAAATGTGTGTACCTAATATTTGCACGACACGTTTGGCAGAATGTGATGATACCATTTACTATTCTTATGACCATAATATTGTACAGACGCCCATCACACACGCCCATCACGCACATCAAACTACGACAATCTGTCAAATTTCTTTAATAGACTTTCAACTGTATCGCTAAAGCATAAGGCTCAAAGTTGATTGGGAAAATTTGACAGTTTAGGGTAGCTTGATGTGCTGGCGTCTGTACCATATTCTGACAAATTAATAATTATGATTATGACGAAAGAGATCGACATCTTTGATGACTTTGATTCTTGTCGAAAACATCTTAAAAACTACACTGAAGTTTTTAAATAATTAACTATTCGAAGTCATTTAATTCGTTCCGATAAACACATTATTTATAGAAGTAGGTATACACCGGTTGGGGTCATCTAGTGCATATGAAAAACACTGTTGTTCTTTACGATTTGATATTATCTTCTTACGGCCAGAAACGAGGAGCACGTATTCAGTTAATCGATCGTGATAAATCGAGTAGGTATTTGCTATCTGATGTACAGACGCCAGTACACCAAGCTACACTGTCAAATTTTCGCAAATAACTATGAATTTTATGCTTTAGCGATAAAGTTGCAAATCTATTAAAGAAATTTGAAAGGTTGTAGTAGCTTGAAGTGTCTGTACATGAAGAATTGTCTTCCAGTTACTCTATAGACACAATTATTTAGCTCTATTATTTAGTAGATATAGATAGATAGATATAGATTACTGCGCTCCTCTGTTTTACCCGCGTAAGAGTCGATCCCGTGGGAATATCGGAATAAATAGTATCGTATGTGTTATTCTGATGTTTACGCTATGTTACTGTAGTTTCATCAAAATCCGTTCACTAGTTTTTGCGTGAAAGAGTAACAAACATCCATCCATCCATCCTCTTAAGTAGGTTGCTAGATAGATACACAATGTTGTTCATGACCTTATGCATTCATAGTTTGATATCATTGCTATGTTATGACTGTGTATGATATCGTTATATAATTTTTGTAGATTATTTTTATTACTAAGTTTTTTTTGGTGTCATCTGTTTTTTTGGCTTTATTTTAATAAATGCGTGCAAATAATTTGTTTGTTTGATTAAATTTGTGAAAGCATAAGTAACTACTTCAATCAATCAACTCAGCCTATCGCAGTCCACTGCTGGACATAGGCCTCTCCCAGACTGCACCACAAGACCCTGTCCTCCGCCTTCCGCATCCAGTCCACCCCAGCCACCTTCCTTAGGTCGTCCGTCCATCTAGCTGGGGGGCGTCCCACACTACGCTTGCCGATACGCGGTCTCCACTCCAGGACTCGTCTGCTCCACCGGCCATCGGCCCTTCGACAGACATGGCCAGCCCACTGCCACTTCAGTTTGCTTACTCTGCAAGCTAGTAACTACTTACTCAATCTTAATTTTATTAATCTGCCAAATTCCCATACCTCAGTCTGGACTTGCCTTTCAATGTATTCAATGTCCGTTAATGTTACCCTCCTTTCAGACTACAGTCCCTACAATTGGAATTATTTAGTGACAACCCTAGTCCGGTATACAGTGGTCGTTACTTCCAAATTCAAAAGGCCCTTAACCTCTCGAGTGTCGGCGGGAACACCCGCATTCCCACGAAAAAAAGTACCGTTGAGTGTCGGCGGGACGTCAGGGCGTCCCGCCAGTGACATGGTCTATAGTCTATTTTTTTACTACTTCAACTTATTTTAACCAATAGGAGTGTTTGACATCAATATATTCTGCGTTCTATGCTCTCGAATACTAAACTATGATTGGCTATCGAGTTCATGGAAAAAGTGTGAGTATTGGTCGTTGAAAACAAATGGCGACGCATTTGTGATCAAGATTGCGTACTGTCAGTGTAACTGCTTGTAAACAAGATGATTAGAGATGATTTTTCGTAAGTAAATTACAAGTATTATACGTCAAATTTAACAGAAAGATGTATAGATTATTTTGATGTGATTTTCTTGAACTCTTATCACTTGTTACATAGTGTAAAAATATTTGAAACGAAAGTGTTCGCGAAAATGACAAACAATTTTGGAATAAAAATGGCGCTGTAACGAATGATACGCGATTTTTCAATATAAATCAACATCAAAATAATAATACAACTATTCATAATTTATTTTTAAACATCATTAGGTCTAAAAGTACATTAATTTTCTAAAATAAATTGTTTTTGTGAAAAGTTAACCTAAAAGTGACAAAAAGTACTGATAGCAAAAAAAGTCATAGTAATTTTTGCCGTATATTATAATATGAAGTGTAATTAAATTGTAGATCGATAAGAAAATATGATAGGGATTGTAAGCATTATCGTAAGAAATATTTGAGTACCATGAGAATAACATCGAATTTGCGAAAAATAAATTATATGACCTATTTACTAAATACTATTTACTTTGCTTTTTCTGATATTTGCTGTAATTTGCTGATGTATGGGTCACACATATATACAGCGTGTAACGGAAGGGGGGTATCAACCCTGAAGGAGGTGAATGTGCTCATGAAACTCAACAACTTTCCCCAAAGAACATAGGTCGAAATATGAAAAAAAAATTTGGCCCTCCCATAGTAAATCAATCAGCTGGTAGTCAGTTTTGTAAGGGAGGGCCAAATTTTTTTTTCATATTTCGACCTATGTTCTTTGGGGAAAGTTGTTGAGTTTCATGAGCACATTCACCTCCTTCAGGGTTGATACCCCCTTTCCGTTACACGCTGTATAATCTGTCAATGTACCATTCTATGTTTCCCAAATAACAAAGAAATAAACTTTTCTTGATTCTTATACACAGGTATGGTATATTTTTCGATACTTTTACAAAGTATTTGAACAAATACGAAATAATGAAATTTGTATTTATATATTTTAGGGACACTTCCAGGCCGGGTACTCCACAAGTAAACCCGCGCCGCAAGCCTAGGCGGCTGAGTTATAAAACCGACTTGAGCAAGTCTCAGCCAGGTGCTACTCAAAGGCGGCAGTCACTGTTAGATATGGCCCTAAATTTAGAGAGGGACGAGATGACATTATCGCCTCCACCACCAAAAAGGTAACAACCTACTTTCTATTATATTTAAACTTGTTTATTTTGCCTTTATGTTTATACTTTGGCAAATATTCTGATTATTTTATATCTTGTTTTAGTAAGCTGTTTCAAGGGTATACGGTGGAAATGACGCCTAGTGGAAGTTTGAGGACCGCAGAAACTTTAAATTTGGAACAAACACCCCATGGGAGCATAAGGAGGCAAAAATTTCCACCTGTGCCCATGTTGTAAGTGTGTTTTGTTCAATATTTTTAGCAGTTATACAATATATCTCATATTATTATATCTTGATGATAATTATTACTTTTCTGTACTTTAGGTTAGGAGCGTTAGAAAAGGTGGCAGCAGCTGACGTGGAAGAAGAGGATGTTGAAGAAACATTATCGCAACACGGAGCACATATAAACCGATGGTTGTTGGGACCTGCTCCATCAAACTCCCCTCCTACGATACTACCAGCGCGCTCTTCACCACAACCTGGCCCTAGCGGAGTTGCCGCTCGGGTTGAGCACCAAACTCCGGCACGAGGGAGTGACATGGACAGTGACTACGATGACGTATTTGATACCAACGTCGATTTCACTTCTTCGCGTATAGAGCGGGACATACCCGATGACACTGCAGAGTTTGGCGTTCAACTCCAGGAGGCTATTGAAGAAATGGAAGAGGAGATGGACCGTTGCCAAGATAACCTGCTCGGCAGCAACAACGTGTTCAATTGGTCTGAGGATTTTAGTACCTTTACTGGTACTCGCGATACTTTTATAGGCACTCCCGGGCCAACGAAAGATTTTCCCGAGGTAGATAGCGCCTTTACTGCTATATGGGACATAGAAATTATGTCACGTATAGCAGAAGAAACAAATAGATATGCTGAACAGGTCATACAGACACAAGTGCTCTCCCGAAAGTCACGGCTCCAATATTGGACGCCAACTAATTTTGAAGAGCTGTATAGACTGTTCGCAATATTTATTTTTATGGGCATGGACCCCAGGACAAAACAAAGTGAGTATTGGATGACATCAACTGTCTTAGCAATGCCAGGCTTTAGAAAGTTGATGTCATTCAATAGATTTATTCTTTTGACAAAGTTTCTTCACTTTGTAGATAATAATGATGAAAGACAGAATGCTCTACAAAGTGAAGGAAAATTCCTTTCTCCCAAACTGTACAAATTGTCACCAGTTATTCACCATCTCAATAAGAAATTTTCAGAGCTGTACAGTTTGGAAGAAAATTTGTCAATAGATGAATCCCTCACTCTCTTCAAGGGAAGACTGTCCTGGATCCAAGCAATACGTTCAAAGTCCGCTCGCTTCGGCATGAAGTCGTTTGAACTATGTGAGTCTCGTACCGGATACATGTATAGGTTCCAAATCTATACTGGCAAATCACATACGTCAAACGTCGACAGTAATGTCGTTTCAATCAGCTCTGATCTTGGTGGAAAGACCACAAAAATAGTATTAGAGCTGATTGAAGGCCTTGAGGGGAAGGGGCACTGTCTCACCATGGACAACTTTTATAACAGCCCTGCTCTCGCCCGACATCTTAAATCTAAAGGAATTGACTGCCTCGGCACTTTGCGTGCGAATCGCAAACATGTGCCGGAGGCAATAAATAAGTTGAAAAAGAATGTGCCAAGGGGCACAATTGTGGCCCAGCATTCGGGCGACGTTTCTGTTTTGGCATGGAAAGATGTAAAAATTGTGAACATGATTTCCACTTTTCATGACAAAACAACTGTCGAGGGGACAAGAGCTGGGAATTCCCTTCAAAAGCCTACCAGCGTCCGAGACTATAATTTCTCCATGGGAGGCATCGATCTGAAAGATCAGATGCTTTCCATGTATTTGATGGAAAGAAAAAGATGCTTAAAATGGTACATTAAGCTTTTTAAGCGTCTGCTTAATGTATCTGTACTTAACTCATACATAATGTGCAATAAGAGCAGAGAGTCGTCACCTGAGCTGAATCTGGAGGCCATTGATCACCGGACTTACCGCTATGAATTGGCTGAGAGACTTTCTCGAATAGGACGAATAGAAATCTCTCGGCCAGTTCCTGCTGATGATATCAATGTAACCCGATTACGGCGCGACATCCCTCACAACCCCGTCATGTCACGAGGTAGGAAAATGAACCGACGGCGTTGTGCGAGATGTGGTGCCAAGGGCATAGAAAAAAGAGTTTTGTCTGCTTGCACAGTATGCAACGTTGGACTCTGCTTTGGTACAGAGTGTTGGAAAGATTACCACAGCCTCGAACATTTAAAATAATTCTATTGTAAAATTGCAAATTATTAAATAAATAAGGAATTTTACGATGTCGTTTTTTTATCATTCCCACACAATTCTTTAATATATTCGCTTATGTATATAGCGCGTAAATAATATTAATACAAGAAATCAATAAATAAATCATCACAATAGTTTTTTTACAATGAACGAAAGAATAAATTAATAAAGGATTTTTTTTACTTTTTTTGCTAACCACACTTTTTGGTCAGTATTTTGATCGCTATGTTGGTAGCCGGAGTGCCATAGTGTGTTGATCTGTATTTAATTCTATTGTTTTGTTTACAAATACGTTTGGTGCAAAATGTTCAATGTTTTATGATAATAAGTGTATGTGCTTGGTGCGTAACTAAAAATAATGTGACTTGAGCAAGTTTTACATGATTTCTGAATCGTCAAAGTTTGTGTATTGAAGAATTTTGACCGTTGGTGAAATTAAATGCTAATAACATGTAGTAAAAAGGGTATGTATTTGTGATTACTTACTTCTAATGGTTAGACAATGTTTCAAGGTTTCTAAAAATGTATAAATCATAAAAAAAGGACGAAAATAATAGGTTATATAAGCAAAATAGTAAAAGACATCAGATCACTCGAGGTCAACAGGTCAAGGCGTCGACACACAACGGTATCGATGCATTTTGCCGCGCGACACCCGAGAGGTTAACTAAAAAAAATAAATAAAAAGATATTTATCGTTCCCTATTCAAATTCGCACTGAATGGATTGTATAACTCTGCGATTTGCATAACTGAGGACCATTGTAAGCTTTAGCATTCAATTCTCGTGTTTATGGTACTTGCTTTAGGAACCAACAGGGGTGTCCCCTCGCAGTTTTATGTGCTCATAAAATATTCTATAGATTATATAATACCTATTTTGATAAAACTGGTTGTCCCTTTTATGATGTTGACCTCGTAATTTTAAATAAATTCAAAGGTAGGAAGGGAACCCTATTGAATGTTTTTCATAATCACGTGGCGCTTGACCTTACTACACAAGTTCAAGGTTTTAAGGTGGAGTTTCATTACACTAACTGATATAGGAGTAGGCAATGAGATAATATTTGTATTACGTCCTCATTCAGTTATACTTATTTAGCTCATGTTTTGTTTCAGCGTTGGTTTTGTGATACCGACTTAGATACAATTGTTTGTTTTCTTACATAATAAAGTAGGTTAGTGGTATCTATTCCATCTCATCTTGTTTTGCTTAGCCGATCGCTTGTTGCTTTCGATTGCAACAAAACCTTCGAACTTAGAGGAGGCTCATAAAATTTTGAAACGTTTTGGAAGCAGTTTACGTACTATAAAATAGAGTTTAGAGTCGTTTAATAGAAATTAAATTTTGGAAACGATTGTTTCCAAGAGCAAACTTTGAGTTTTAGTATTGGAAACAATCAGTGCTAGAAGCAAACGAGCGGTTAAATTGGAAAAGTAAACCAGCTAGCTTCATACAGTGTGGCGTGCCCGACCCACAGATGGTTGGACATCAATTCATTAGTAATGAATTACGCAATTTTCTTTGATGTTTAATCATCACTCTAATTAAATGAAATAATTATTATCTAGATGAACGTCTCCCAATGACATCTCCAATGTGGAATGGATAAGAAAGTCTTATGTACTTGTTAAGAGTACCTACTTAACCACATGTAGTATAAATAATTTAACGTAAACAACATCTTGTCCGTTCATCTAGTATAATAAAAAAAATATATTCCGGCTGTATTTTTAATATCCTTTCTATAGCGTTATTTTTGTGGAACTTACCTTTAAGCTTGCCACGTGTAAGCCCGTCATCCGAAACTAATCGTCAAGGTTGAAGGGGATGAACGATCATGTAACGTGGGACTTGCGCCTGCGCCGCAGTGCTGACTGACAGCCATTCATACTGGCCTTGATATTGGACAGTTGGAGCCTGTTATTATTAATAAAATAACTATTTGTATAGAACATGCATTGGATAGGGGAAAAATGCAAGAGAAAGAAAAGAAACACTACAAATTGCTCGCAGTTTTAATATTTTTCGCATTAAGGCAATTTACTCGTGGAGACTGCGAATACTGCGATATCGGCAAGTTCCAATTGGATAGACCGACGACCTTAAAAAAGTGGCTGAGGGGACAGATTAGATGCGGATGGTGGACGATAGGGTGTTGTGGCGCAGTTTGGGAAGTTGATGATCATCATCATCTGCCTAGGCCTTTTCCCTAGTCTAACCGGATGCAGCTGAGTACCAGTATTTTACATAGAGCGATTGCCTATCTGACCTCCACAACCCAGTTACTGGGTAATACGATACCCCTTGGTAAGACTGGTTGTCAGACTTTGGGGCTACAGACGACCCGTAACGACTGTCAAAGATCCACGAATGACAGCCGGGACCAACGGCTTAACGTGCTTTCCGAGGCACGGAGAGGTCTTGGTTTGTGAAGATGGTCACTCATCCACGGACCAACCGCGGCAAGCGTAGCTTAACCTGATCGATCGACCCGTGCGGCTGTTATTACTTAGCCACAAGCCCCTCTTGGGAAGTTGATGATATATACTGTAATTTTGCTTTTCAATTGAGATTTCTTACAGCAAGTATTACTGTAAAAAAAAACCATTTAAGAGCAAAATAACAGCTCTATAGAGACTATCTTGAACAATATCCAGATTTGCATTTAGATGTCGAAAACAAGATTACAATGTTGATTCTTGTTGACACGCAATCTGTCTCTCTCAGAGGAAAACGCATAGAAAATATAACTCGGACTTAACAATTGAATTGTTCTTCATTAAAATAATGAGTTTCCGGATACCTCCGTATTGCTTCAATACCAACTTACTGCTGTCCTTTGGAGATCAGCCAAAATTCCACGATGTCTGAAGTCCCGCTTCTATAACCAGTTTGTTTGGCCGACCATGATTTACGGTGCTGAGACGTGGACGCTCACGCAGGACGCTGTGTACAGGCTGATAGTTGCACAGAGAGTCATGGAGCGTTCTGTGCTTGACATCAAGCTAATAGACCGACTTCTAAATGTCGAAATACAAAGACTTACGAAGGTCTTCGATATCGGAAAGCGTATTATGAAAGTCAAATGGAGTTGGGCAGGACATCTGGCAAAGCGCAGTGATGACCGGTGGAGTAAGACTGTAACCGAGTGGTGTCCAAGGACTGGAAGACGAGATGTCGGTCGCTCAGCGGGGATATGGGCAGACGATACTGTTACTATCGTGGGCAAAACCTGGGTGAGGCTGGCAGAGGAGCGTGGGGATTGGCACTAGAAAAGAGAGGTGAAGCGGGCTGCAGATGACGATAACGATGATGTCCAAATAAAAATGATGAAAAAAGAAGACTTTTGTAAATACTGAAGGAAGAAAATGCTGTCATCATTTTCTCAGGATCCTTTTGCAGGTACTGGTGCACGTTCCATCTCCTTCTCCTGAAGACTTCAATAGATACTTGCGTTAAATTATGAGCTTGTATTTCAGCCTAAGCATAGAGTTGTGACGCTATATTTACGTGTTTGCTTTTGTGTATACGTGCTTAGTTGTGCAGCGCCATAATAAATTATTTACTTTATTATATATGGCTGAATGGTTACATCACTTATTGCATGACAACTTTAAATAAATGACGAATTGATAGCTTTTTTATCAAGAAACGAGAAAAATACAGATGTAGGTAGGTACCTACAATTTTGTGAGTAACGCTGTAATAAGTAAATTACCTATTGTAGAATTATTATCTCATTTATGTTTACAACTAGCCGCCACTTTGATCTTGAAGTATCACTAATATTTATGAATGATTGAAGCTTTTGAGGGTGATAACACATGACACAAGCAAGGTTATTATAAGATTGTGAAATTATTTAATTTATGAGTATTATATAGTAAGCAAGATGTATTCTTCGACTTCTGGTAAAACAAAACCGTTTTCTTTCTTTTCAGACTCAATAAAATATTCCTAATAAATCAGGTATTAAATATTCGTGAGCGTCCGTGTCTACTCTATGTTCTATATTGGGGGTTTGGTTTCCGCACTTAGTTCTTCAGGTGGATCATTGTGCGTGGGCCAATGCCGCCATCAGTCGTTATTGCAACCAGCCCAGGTCAAAGTACCGACGTCAGCAGAACAGACCAAGAGACGTAATCGTTTTTACAGATGTTCTTAACTGACCAGTAGTACGTCTAGTTCTTTTGATCTCGGTGACCACAGGGTTTCTGTTCTAATCTGGCTGACGCCTGCGCATTCAAAGAGCACATGCGCAACGGATTCCTCTATAGCCAGTAAGTGACCTTGGGTTTAATCCCCCAATTCCTGCCAAGCAGTCGCTTGCTCTGAGCTATGCTGGCTCTTGTAGTGATTTAGTTGGTATGTTTTGCCCAATTCTGTTTGTCCAAAAAGATGCTCAGGTACTTGGTTTCAGTTGATAGTGTTAGGGTAGTTCCACAGAATCGTGATAGTTGTAGTGTCGTCAATTTTCTCTTTTTTGTGAAGATAATCAGTTCGGTTCTGTGTATGAGTTATCGGGATCTTTCAGCGCGCCGAGAATTCTGTCCTGATCATTCAACTTCATTATTTGTTTTGATGGATTCACTGAATTTCCGCCATGCTGTTCTCCTATCAGTCCTGATTTGCTTTTTGTTTGTATATTAGGTCTCTTTGTATAGCTCCCAGTCATCCGTGAATCTGGTGTCTTTGGCTCTGTTGAATTGCTTACGTAATGCATATCTGAGTTTACTAAGTACAGCGCTCCACCAAGGGTTCCTTTCGTTCTTGATTTGTGGGGCCCTTAGTTCACAGTATGCATGGTATACTTCAGTTAGATATCCACAAAAGGAAACCATAGTCACCCGAAAGCCAATTACAAATCCTCACGTATAGACTTATAATAATAGTTTATGGAAATGGAAAAGAGGATTACTAAATTGCATAAATAGTATATTCTTTTACTAGTCATGCATTGTGTGCAATAGGTCAATAGGTCTTATTATGTTTATTAAAAAAAATGTGATTGCACCAAACACTGCCTCTCCTATCCAACAGTTACCTAATATTTTTTTTAAAACCTCAAAGTCCGTTTTTGAACATGCTCAGTGATTTCATTGACCAATAAAACTAAGTTTCATTGAGATATTTTCTGACTGTCATAGTTGTGATATTTTTGAAAATTACTTACCTACATCACTTTGACTTTCATCGTCAAACGTAACCCTCGTTTAATGTAGAACCTGACGGAGAAGAAACATTATACCGTCCGATTTCTACGGTAGTACTATGATATATTTTCTTAGTAAAACTAAAATGCTTATTTATTCGTTAGTACAAACACAGTAAGCATATCCCTCATATCCACTCAGTTATGAATCGACAAACATAATGTTTATTATAACCTTAACCCGAGATTAGCTGAGTTCATAAAAATATGTAAAATAAATATTTTTTTATTTCGGTGAATCAATAGTTCAATACCAAACTCCTGTTACGCAATAAGATCATTGCATGCAAAAAAACATAAATAAAAAAATTCTGCATGAGTTTAGAAGTCAACATTGTTTCTGTGGCTCAATGAAACGTTTATCGAAAAAGCCTTTTTACCAAAGTCAAAGTCAAAAATATATTTATTTAAAGTAGGCTACTTTTGAACGTCATTTACAAGAACATAGAATTTATACTAGGTGCGTCCAAAGGGTAGTTTCGTATATTGCCTTTTCCCTTGGAAAAAGCTACGAGCAGGAGCTTTTATCAGCATCACACTAATATTATAAAGGCGAAAGTTTGTGAGTGTGTGTGTGTGAGTGTCTGTGTGTGTGTGTGTGCATGTTTGTTACTTCTTCACGCTCAAACGGCTGGACCAATTTCGATGAAATTTGGCACACAGATAGTTTATAACCAAGATTAACACATAAAATACGTTTTATCCTGATATTCCTGCGGGATCGAGACTTATGCGGGTGAAACCGCGGGGCACAGCTGGTCTACCATAATTTTATATCGTAAGTAGATTGTCTAATAATTATATGAAGCCCAATTCCCTAGTTAAAAATGTTCAGAATCTATTGGCAATCTCATCTAGGCGAAAATCAGATGTCAAAAACAGGTACTTAAACGCTATACAAATTTTGACAGATTATGACTGAGATTAAAATGTGAATGTTCTTAAAATTACCGGAATTGACCCTCTGCAGTGCGATTCTGTAACCATCTCACCGTGAAAACTTAGGCGAAGTGAGCGTGGAGTGAGCTGTCAGTGTCATCTCACCTAATACTAGGGATTGACCAAGCATACATTTACAATCACTGACAGCTCACTCCACGCAAGTTTTCACGGTGAGATTTTTACGACGAGAGTTGTACGAATAGGAATTCAGTATAATAATAATAGATCATGGAGCTACTGAAACGTAAGCTGACATTGAAGAAGTGCATCATGATTATCAGCCCGTAAACGTTCTCTGCTGAACAAAAACCTTGAAAAGTCCACTTCAATGACTTTCTGGAAGATTGCCATAATTATGACTACTAAACATAAATAAAGGATACTGCTGCCTCGTTCGTCCAGTGGTCGCAAGCGGTACTGTTGACCATGAGGCTATGGATTCGATTCCCAATGTTTTTGGATTTTTCCAGCCAGAATTTGTAAATAGCAGTCTGGAGTTTGGATTTGTGCCCGGTTGGTGGCAATAGACTTGCCCCATATTATACTGGAGCTTAAACATACTGGCATAATGTGAGTGTACCAGGTACACCACTGCTAATCCTTCGGAAATTTCATTCCTGGTGCTACGTTCATCATCATCTGCCTAGCCTTTTCCCAACTATGTTGGGGTCGGCTTCCAGTCTAAGCGGATGCAGCTGAATACCAGTATTTTACATGGAGCAACTGCCTATCTGACCTCCACAACCCAGTTATTGGGTAATACGATACCCCTAGGTAAGACTGGTTGTCAGATTTTCGGGCTTCTGACTACCCGTAACGACTGGTAATACGCGTACCCGTACGTGTGGTACCCGTAGTTCCTGGTGCTACGTTATGTTATTAAAAATAATCAAAATGACGTAATGCAAGCTGTGTGCAAGCTGCATTTCCTGCACAAGAGCTTATCACAAATAGTTACATAAGTGCGGGCACGCGCGGACGCGCAGGCGCCGAGCTGACATTAGCCTAAGGTCAAGGTAAACACTATTATCCTTGTGATGTGACGTCAACGAATGGCGCAACTGAATGCACATCAATTGTACTGACATTTGCTCGATGTTTACTATTCGCATAGAGCTGTGCACACCGATATGTTGAAATACGTAATAACCGAAAAAAAAGAATAAACGAATTTTGAGGATTTTGGACTGTTGGTTCAACTGTTTTGTTTCACTAGTGTGTCAGTAGGATTTTCCAGAACTTTTGTTTCCATTTACAAGTGGATCAAACAGTCCGAAAGATTTTGTGTCCGAGCTGTTGCCAATGATCTACAAATAACAGGGAGTGCATAGTGATCCCTCTTCCAATTCGCAGCAATTGTCTAAGTAATGATTTCAGTTTCAGCATTGTCTAAAGGACTAAATTGATTTCAATGACGCCAGATGTGAATGCACTCATTGTGTTATAAAAAATGGTTGCCTACATTTGAATATCTAGGTTACGACACCCACAAGCAATAAATAGCATGAAAGATTTCACTTTTTGAAATTTTATTTAACGAGGAAAGTGCTTTTTGTTTTTAAATTACCTACTAAATATGACAACAAATTTTCATATGTTATAATATTGTTACGGACGAGGCACGACTTTGGAAAATAATAATAATATTATTAAACCAACGAAGCAAGGGGGAGTATCTAAGGATCGTTGCATTCGGGGTTCTGTAGTTTCTGCATCGGAAAAAGGCGTAAGTTTAAGTAACTGGAAATAATATCACAGATATTAACTGCTCCGTGCACAAACAAACAATATCGAGAAAATTTATCAAGGCTGGCAAAATTATAGTGGCTACGGCCCTGCCGGAAACGGGCAAATAACAAAATTATTAACAAGACTTTCTCACGGGGATTCCAAAATGTTTGGTTTTTTTATTATGTAATCAGAGAGAAATAATCAGGTTTATTTATGCGAATTTCCTTGAATGCATAATCGCTGACGATATCACATTTCGTCATAATCGTTGTAGGTATCTACACACCCTTTGTTTTATGGGGTGATCTACCTCGCCCTAGAGTAGACGGAAGGTTTCGTAGGGCTTCTAACGGCTAAACCCTTAGTAATCCTTCTTCTACTAATGTTAGGGATCCCTTCGAGTATTGATGAGCAGTTTTGTAACCATAACAACCTGCTGCAGCATAATAACGTTTTTGTGTCAAAGTTCTTTAACGCGGCTTGCGGTAGGAGTAAACTGGTAGAAATCGTCAGGTAACGAAAAAGCGTTATGCCCTTTCCATGCGACTATCTCTCTCAGATAATTTTCATGGTTTTCGAGGGTGCTAAAGCCGACAGTGGGGTCAAAATGTAAATCCAAGATATCGAAAACTTCATGAGAGCTTCTTAAAACTTATACTAGATGGCTCTGTATTAAAAACGCGAATTAAATTCAACCTTTCTCTCTCCCTCTGCCACTTGCTATTATTTACGAGTTTATGTGCGAGTTTCGCGTAAGGAACTCCGTTTCTGACGGGGGTCCCCGACCGCATACGTTTTTTTCTCATTCTAGTCTTATAGATAGAAGAATAATATGAAATAAATAAATAAATATGAACAAAATGGAACCCCCGCGTCTTTCCGATAATAAACACGAGACATTGACCCCGTTGTGGTTCGTATACATAAACAATGGTTACACCGGTCTGTTATCTAGTCGGAGTGCATCTATTGAGAGCTACTCACATGTACATGCATGTGAGTGCACGTGAACGGGTGACAACCTGCGCAGGCGCTACAAGTGTTTGAACAATATACGATTATTAATCAGTGGTAGAAGTTATACATTTAAATAGACGTGTCAGGAAATTCTAGTTTAGCATAATCTGTCTAATGTTCCTGCTGGAACACAGACCTCTCTGTGAGCGGGAGTGGGCCGTAATTCACCACGGGGCCGGGCCAGTTGGTAGGCCCAGTGTGGGTTGGTTACTTTTAGTTTGATTAAACCTTCTTTTCGATGTGATTGATAAAATGCTTAATAATATTTAGCGTTCGTTGTAGGTATCTTCTGCCCAAAAATATAAAGAAATTTACTATCAATTTATGCAGTAAAGGCATAGGTAGTGCGGTGGTCTTACCAACCAAGGTAGCTTTAGGGTCGCGGGCGCAAAGAGTGGGGACTCTGTCCGCCCACCAAGTGACCCCAGGGAAGACGGTAGCACAGCGGTCACGTGATGCCGTGCATAGAGAGGCTCAAGGGAGGCCCCTTTACAGTCTCCCCAGGGATGTGCCTTACAGGCGTTGCACAGGGGGGGTTCCGGGATTGGTCTTTTAAGAGAAACCGGGACCACCCCTATGTGCTGATGATGATCACCGGGGTGGTTTTAGTGAGGTAAAAATCCCACACTCCCTTACCTCCCTCCCCAGAGGTTCCCCACTGATAACAAAAAAAAAAAAAGTTAGTGCGGGGTCGGGGATTTACCGCTGATGTGTCAATAACATATGGTACTGCCTTTTTCTATTATACTACTGTAAACAACGTAAGTAGGCACATGCAACTAAAGACGATTTTATTAATAAAACATAAAAACGTATTTTTTTCAAAATATTCGTGAAATAACCATTGAAAATTCAGGAAAATAAGATAGGACAGATCCAACGATTACTCTCAACTAACACTAGACGTACATACGTAGGTACTTATAGAATACAGAGTGGCAGTACATCGACTCGCAAACTGTCACCATGAATTCAGCACACGACAATGAGTCTTACATCATCATCTGCCTAGCCTTTTCCCAACTATGTTGGGGTCGGCTTCCAGTCTAACCGGATGCAGCTGAATACCAGTATTTTACATGGAGCGACTGCCTATCTGACTTCCACGACCCAGTTACTGGGTAATGCGATACCCCTAGGTAAGACTGGTTGTCAGATTTTCGGGCTTCTGACTACCCGTAACGACTGTCAAAGATCTAAGAATGACAGCCGGGAGCAACGGCTTAACGTGCTTTCCGAGGCACGGAGTCTCGGTATGTAAAGAAGGTCACCCATCCACAGACCAACCGCGGCAAGCGTAGCTTAACCTGATCGATCGACCTGTGCGGCTGTTATTATTTAGCCACGGGCCCCCTTACAATGGTTACAATTTGCGCGTCGATATTCCTGCCATCCTGTAGGTACATTATTTTACCTTTTTTGTTTCATGAATAGAAATAGCAATAAGGATAATTTGAACTTGCGTCACTCAATCTAGGAAATTCCAAATGTTACGAATATGTACTATTTCTCTTTGATATGGGTATACGGGTTATTTTTTAAACTTTACAGGTAGTTTTACATATATGAGTAGATATTTACTAGATAGAATTTTTAGGTAAAAAATCGATCATAATTGATTAGTACTTCCCTATTTATTTATTTTTTTCACAAATTATTCTATTTATTTATATTTACATAATTCAAAAAGCTAATTCTTAATTATCGTCGCATGTCTGTTTTTAAGTAGGTATAGTGAATAAAAAATTGCAAGAGATTTCAGATTTTTATGCGCATCTACTTTAATTTGTCTATATTTCTGTAACTTTCCTGAAACGATAAATTTCCTTGACAAAGTATTATTGCATAAGGAAAACATGGAGCAAAATCTGTCTAATTTAAGTGATTGAGTGTACATTTATTGCTTCTATAGCTTATGTACTAGCACTAACTAGGTACATTGATAGACTTGTTATCTTACGAAACGTAGAGACTGGACGATACTGAACGTATAATCGATCGATCGAATCGATATTCATTCATCTTTCATTCAAATGTGTGTTATTTTGTAAAAAAGTATCTACTTACCTACGTTACTTTTATCAATCAATCTGCCGAGCCTTTTCCCAGCTATGTTGAGGTCGCCTTCCAGTCGAACCGAATGCAGCTGACTACCAGTAGGTATTTTACATGGAGCTACTGCCTATCTGCCCTTGAAAACCCAGTTACTGGGTAACACGATACCTCTAGGTACCTAAGACTGGTTGTCAGACTTTCGGCCTTCTGACTACCCGTAACGACTGTCATAGATCTACGAATGAGAGCCGGGACCAACGACTTAACGTGCTCTCCGAGACACGGAGGGGTCTTGATGTGTAATGGTAACCCATCCACGAACCGACTGTAATTAAGCGTAGTTTAACTTTCCATCGACCCGAGCGGCTGTTATCAGTTAGCCACGACCCTCTCTTACCAAAACTACCGACTTCCAAAAAAAAAACTTTAATTGAAAAAGTGAAAAATAACTTTAATTTTGGAAGTCGGTGTTGTTGGTTACGCAATTTCGTGAAAAATAAATTTTCACTTTTTAGTTATACCTAACCCAAAAAAAAAAAACATATAACACTACTCGCTATGAAAATATCAGTGACAGGAAGCTGCATCTGCGTTTATAGGGTACAAACGTGATGTTATGTTGTGCGATTGCGTAAACAATGCATACATATGCGATAGCAGCAATCGCGGTTGTTTTACTAGTATTTATTGAAGAGTTCCGTTGTCTGTCTCCGAAACTCATGACCAGATCTTTACGATATTTAAATGGGACCATTTCGGAATAAGGCTCTATAGAACAAAAAAAGAACTTTGCAAATCCGTCCATATATGACGGAGTTATGCCCGAACATACAAAATATATATATATATTAACATCCGAATTGATAACCTCCTCCTTTTTCTAAGTCGGTTAAAAATAATAAATCATTATTTTAGTGCCACGAATAATAAATGAAATATTTGCAATATTTTACTTATTACAAGGTAAGGAGGTACATTTCCCGCCTTCTGCGGTGCCCGATGCGGACCACACTGCTGACGACGACGACGATGCTCCGGAGGTGACCGAGGTAGAGCTGAGAGCGGTGGTACGTAGGCTTAATGCCAAAAATACCGCCCCAGGACCCGACGGCTTACCTGGAAAAGCCTGGGTTCTGGCCTTGGAGGCTCTCGGGCCTCGACTAAGGGGGCTCCTAAGCGCATGCTTGGAGAGGGGCCAGTTTCCACTACGTTGGAAGACGGGGAAACTGGTCCTCATTAAGAAAGCGGGGCGCCCTGCGGACTCTCCGTCCGCTTACCGGCCCATCGTGCTGCTCGACGAGGTGGGCAAGCTCTTTGAAAGAGTCATTGCAGACCGCCTCGTCGGGCGGCTGGTGCGGGTGGGGCCGGATCTGGCGGAGAGCCAGTATGGTTTCCGCAGGGGGCGCTCCACGGTGGACGCCATCATGCGCGTGCGAGCCCTCACGACGGGAGATGCTGTGGCCCGGGGTGGGGTCGTCTTGGCGGTGTCTCTAGACATCACCAATGCCTTCAATACCCTGCCCTGGAGTTGCATCAGGGAGGCACTCCGGTATCACCGGATGCCGACCTACCTTTGTCGCGTGGTCGAGGCCTATTTGACGGATAGGGCCGTCATTTACCCCGGTCACCAGGGAGAGTGGAACCGGCGAGAGATGTCGTGCGGTGTCCCACAGGGATCGGTCCTGGGGCCACATCTGTGGGACATCGGGTACGACTGGGTGCTGCGCGCCGACCTCCCTAGCGGCGTCAGTGTAGTTTGCTACGCTGACGACACGCTTGTCCTGGCGCAGGGGAGGTCGCAACAGGCGGCGGCGGAATTAATGACACGCGGGGTTGCGACAGTCGTTGAGAGGATCCGGCAACTGGGACTCGAGGTGGCCCTGCACAAGTCCGAGGGCATGTGTTTTCATGGTCCTCGGTACGCGCCACCATCGGGTTCCCAAATAGCGGTGGGAGGGGTTCACATCGGCATCGAGTCGACGATGAAGTACCTGGGACTCGTCCTCGACAGCCGGTGGAACTTCGTGGAGCATTTCCGACGTTTGGCTCCCAGACTGGAGCGGGCCGGGGCTGCCTTGAAGCGGCTCCTGCCCAATCTAGGGGGTCCAAACGCCTCCTGCCGGAGGCTCTACGCAGGGGTCGTGCGGTCCATGGCCCTTTACGGGGCACCGGTGTGGGCGCGTTCTTTAAGGCGGCGACCAGCCCGCCGGTTGAACGCGTCCCAGAGGGTCATGGCAGTCCGGCTGGTCCGGGGATACCGCACGGTCTCCGGTGAGGCGGCGAGCCTCCTTGCCGGATTACCGCCATGGGATCTGGAGGCAAAAGTCCTCGCCCAAATATGGGAGTGGCGCGAGGAGGCAAATCGCCGGGGCGTAACTCCGCTGCCTCGAGAAATCGCGGCACAGCGGACAGAGCTCCGGCGGGATCTCATGGCGACATGGAGAGTGCGTCTGTCGCAACCCAGTGCTGGGCACGCCACAATTGCGGCGATAAGTCCCCTCTTTGAGGAGTGGCTAGAGAGGCGCCACGGCGTCCTCACCTTCCGCCTGACGCAGGTCCTCACCGGACACGGCTGCTTCGGGAGGTTCCTGTTTCGTATAAGGCGGGAGGAAACGCCCGGGTGTCACCATTGTGTGGATCGCCCGGAGGACACGGTGGAGCATACAGTGGAGGTCTGCCCAGCTTGGGCAGAGCACCGCCGCGTCCTCACGGCGGCGATCGGCGGCGGCGATCTCTCGCGTCCGGCCCTGGTTCAGGCCATGGTACGGAGCGAGAGTGCATGGGAAGCCGTCACCTCCTTCTGCGAAGCAGTAATGCTTGCGAAGGAGGAGGCGGAACGCGTGAGGGAGAAGCAATCTTTGCGCCCTCACGCCCCTAATCGCCGCAGGAGACGCCCTGGGCGTCGGGAGTCAAGAGCTGACTCCCGGCCACCGTAGGCGCGGGCTTGCAGACGGCGAGCAATGGGCAGTTCGCCGTCTGGTAAGGACCAGGCTCGGGTCGACGGCGCGTTGTGTTCCACGCGCGCCTCAAAGAGATGTCAGCAGTGACGGGGCCCACCGGGGCCGATGCTTGCCAGGGTCGCGGGTTGTTCGAAAGAGTTACCGTGGCCCTTGGCACAGGCAACTGAAGGAACACGGGTGGGTTTTAGTCAGTAAAAGTCTGACACACCCTCCCGTTCCGCCCAGAACGGGAGAAGTTATTTGATAATTTCCCACCCAAAAAAAAAAAAAAAAAAAAAAGGAGGTACATTTCGGATAGCTACTTATCATTCGAATAAATCGATACTTAGTTATTAGACATTTCCCATCACTAAACAATAAATAATATAAACATAATGGTAGTACTCGTTCTTAGTTACAAATAAATCGTTTTCCTTATTAGTATATCAATGCCGGGGTCGCTTTGCGTCCTGCTGATACTTTTATTACAAGCTATATAATTGTTTTATTAGCTGCGCGCGTAATTACTATAATAGGAAATGTGGTGCAGTATTGATAAGTTCTATTTGTTTAATGGAGTGTGTTTTGTCACCGGCGGCAGTGAGATGGGCCGACGACATTATTACGTACATTTTTGTTGGTAGAAGCTGGATGAGTTTGGCACTGAAGCGTGGGGGTTGGCACGTGAGAAGAGTGACCTATGCTCAGCGGTGAGTATGTAGCAGTCGGGCTCTGGATGATGATTTGTTATCATCATCATCATTTAATTATTTTCAGGCCATTAAATCCAATTTGTTAGTACTTACATACACAACATAAACACTAGTATTATTACTTACATCCATAATAATTGTTAGTTACATCATCATCTGCCTAGCCTTTTCCCAACTATGTTGGGGTCGGCTTCCAGTCTAACCGGATGCAGCTGAATACCAGTATTTTACGTGGAGCGACTGCCTATCTGACCTCCACAACCCATTTACTGTGTAATACGATACCCCTTGGTAAGACTGGTTGTCAGACTTTCGGGCTACTGACGACCCGTAACGACTGTCAAAGATCCACGAATGACAGCCGGGAACAACGGCTTAGCGTGCTTCCGAGGTACGGGGGGGTCTTGGTATGTGAAGATGGTCACCCATCCACGGACCAACCGCGGCAAGCGTAGCATAACCTTATCGATCGATCCGTGCGGCTGTTATTACTAAGTCACAAGCCCCTCAAAAATTTGTTAGTTACAAAGGTCTTAAATTACAAAGGGCTTTCGTATCACCGATTCTTCGTAAGTAGGACCTAATAATAGTTATTCCTGTGGGTTTTCGAAACAACTTTGAGAAAGTAGTAGTAGTTTTTCTTAATTTAATTTCAACAATAAGATACTTATTATTTTAACCTTGACTAAAGGCTTTCGTATTTTCACCGCGTGATCTTAAATTTTGTATAGAAGACGTTTTCAGTCAAGGCAATCGCGTAACCAACCAGTCAAGTATAATAAGTTAATGCTACGATCGCACAAGTTGTTTTTTTATAAGTTAAAATACTGGGCAAACGTGGCTAGAGATCACACACAATTTTGGAAGGGTTTCTTTTTAATGATATTACAAAAAGTCAAAAGATATTATAAATAAAATAAAATATATTATAAATGAAATAAATTACAACAAATTAACATTTTCTTTTTTTTCCTGTTGTCAGGATTTCCAAATATGACTAAGATTTGTAGTGATTATTTTTATTTTATTTTATTTGGGAAAACAAACAATCATTCATTGTATATTATATCTAGATACACAATATGCTATAACTAAATGTACAATCCACTACGTTTCCACATGTTACTATCTTATAAGTATTAGATACAGTTTTGGTAAACTCTAATAAAATCTAAAGAATCACTAGTGATTTTAAATTAATTAGTGATTTTAAATACTGAATATAATATTGAAAGTATGTGATTTGCCTCAAATGATTCTTGTTTCAGTGTAGTCATGAAACTTAAAGTATTTCATTTGACAGTTACAAAAGTACTGGTTTTAATGGATCGGAATGGAAACATGATATTTGGAGCGTTCGCCTAGATTTTAAGTTAGTTCTCTTCGAGCTTCTAAACCAAAAGGTTGTCTTCAATAAGTCTAAATTGTTACTATAATGAGTATCTAATTAAATAGTTTGTTAAATATTGCTAAGTATATACCAAGTTTGTATGCGTGCAAGAACATAAATACAAATGTTTATACTGGAAAAACGTGTATTCGTGATTATGGAAACCAAAGACATTTTTATCGGATAACTAAGTAATATCGGATGGAAATAATTTGCGTAAGTAATGACCACGCCTATTCATGACGAGCAGATTTTAGCAAGTTCAAGCCTGTTGGTATTGGCCAATAAAGTGATCCTCGTGTTGACTGAAGTTGAGGCGAATCGCTGTACCCAAGGTCTTTGCCAATTCGGGGATTTTGAAATTGTATGATGATTAAGTCCAAAGCCTTTAGAATAGATTCTTCTGCACCAGTGGTGTGATATCTTATAAACAGAACTTAAGTATTAATAATAAAAATTAAAGTGCGTAATACTACAACGTAGGTAACTTTCTCCACGCAGAATATTTATAGAGAAACCAGATAGGTATCCCCAAAAACCCACAAATTACATGATCACAATTGACAGTCAGACGGCAAATCAATCATTGAGTAATATTGTAGACCCTTGCGTAACGATTGCGGTGCGTAAGGTCACTAACATCATCTAATTTCGCACGCTTTCGTAATATTCAACTAAAGTAAAAATCGAGCACGCCACTAATATAATTCCTGATATCAAGGCGACTACAAATAAGATTTTTAAAAAGAACAGAATTTAGCTGACAGCTGTACGGAATTACAGATTGCAGAAAAATCACGTCCTTGATCTAAATCATTGAATATTTGTTTTAGCAATATATCACGTTTATGAATTCGCAACTGTTGCTGAATGATGGCTGTAGCGATCGAATACAGTCGTGCAAGTCGCACTTGTGATCATGAAACTGATCTTTTATTTAGGTACGTCAGTAATAGACATACCTACACCTAGGACTTCTACCTAGGTCACCTACCAAGCCCTTGCTCACGGTAGACGTCCTAGGAGAACAGCTAGCCCGAAATTGACAAGAAATTAATGTAAGTAAAATAATTTTACAATTATTTATTCATTATAAATTGGATAACTATGCAAAAGCATGGCGCACAACGTGTGTACACGTTCATATTATGTCTTTCAATCGATTTATTTACTATATAATGTGTCCATAAACACATTTGTTATTATTTTTATACATTTAGGAATATAAATGGCTATGTTTGTCTGGATTCTTCGAACACAGCATTCATCATAAGTAGTTGTTTATCCCCACAGATAAACTGAGGTCTTCATCCTAAGTTACGTCAGAAATAGGTATTTTTATCCTGCGTTTTATTTGCTTGTTGTTTTCAGAATTAGTTAGAACAAACAAATAGAGCAGTGTCGGCCCAATGCTAGCGGTCCCGACTTACGAGTTGTATGTCATGGGTTTGAACCAGACAGGCAGGCGCTTTACTTTGTATAATTTATTTCAACACCACTGCTCTCAAAAAGGTGAGGGAAAACATCGTGAGGAAATCGGCACGTCCTGGACCCAAAAATTCGAAGACATGTGACATCTACCAACCCGCACGCACTGGGCCCGCATGGTGTATTAAGGTCCACATCCACAACACACACAGACACAGAGAAGAGACCTGTGTCCCAGTAAGAGAAACGTTATAGGCCAATTATGCTTATGCTTAAACAAATCTGTACTTGTTGCATCGGACGTTCTCCTATTTCTGAGTACAATTCACAGCCAATTCCTCTTCAGATTTTACTGGCAAACGCCTGCGTCAGTAGGTTTGCACGAACCATTTTAGGCCGCCTAGAGTACCTACCTACCTATAACAGCTTCAAATAAACACAGATAACAAATAACAATTTGTTCAGCCTTATAAGGTAAGTATTATAATAGGTTAAACACTCTTGCACTGTTGAATGTCTCATTAGCATGGACCAGCACTGAATCTATTGTGCTAGTGCATGTGTCTCTAGGATAAGATGAGACACTTAGCCTCACTTGCAGCATCACTAAAGCATTTACGAAAAATAGGATTTAATAGCTATATTTTGATCAAACAGGTGCTAACAACTTTTTATGATTTTCACAATTCCATAAAATATGTATTATTGTAACTTTGAAACATGTTTTTAAGACATAAATCAATTATAATTAGTACCTACGACTGAACGTATCTACGGATAATCTTAATATTGCGCAAACACGAGCTTTCGTTCGCGATGACATCATACTTCTATATCTGCACCAAGTTATTCAACAATTATTTATTAGAATCAATCGATACCTACGTCCATAGTACAGTATACCCATTAATGGGTGTTTCATTCATGACTGGTACGAAACGGAATAAGAACTATTCCCTGAACTTTTGTCTTGTTTTACTTTTAGGGGCCCTAATTCACTATGACCTAACGATTCCTTACCTCGAAACCGCGTCAATTCCTTAGCTTTTCCCGCCAATCTCGCGTTAATTTCGCGCGGTTTCGTTCATTGTGTCATAGAGAATAAGGCCCCTGGTTATACCGTAATTCAAGCACAATTAAATGTTTTGGACTACCGCACCTACCACTTTAAAATAGTACGTAATGAAAATAAAATTCTGGACACTGTTCGTAGCAAAAGGTTCTGTGGAAAAACATGAAAGCTCTTGTTTGAAAAAAGTTGTAGGTAGGTAATAATGAATTATTGTTTTACGCAGACTAAACACAATATAACACAATACCTTACTACAATCTCAGACCAATAAAATACAATATCTTAAAGATGATCGCTAGCAGGCTTGATTGCAAGTACAGACGCCAGCACATCAAGCTACCCGAAACTGTCAAATTTTTCCAATCAATTTTGAACCTAATACTTCAGCGATAAAGTTGAAAATCTATTAAAGACATTTGACAGATTGCAGTAGCTTGATGTGCTGGCAATCACCGCAGTGCCATTTCCCATGGGATGAAATAAATTTAAATTTAAATGTAAATAAACTAACATAGTTTTTAAGTTTACTAACACAGTGAGTCCTAGTTACTTGAACAGATAAATTTATTATTATTATTATTTTTAAAATATTGAGAGGTGAGTATGATGGAAAGTAAATATAGTTATTGGATTGGTGAAAGCTTTTACTTTTAGCGCTACAACAGGTTTGGCTGTGAACAGACGGGTCAAGGTCGGACCTCACAAAAAGCAGGTTGGCGCCGCGAGCACATTCTTAAATTCGGATGGAACCAATAAAGTCGTCTGGACAAATCCATTATGCGATATTTCTCGTAGGACTTTAATGTCGAATTATTTAAAAAAAAACACCTATTTTTTACGAGTTCGACACCCACTCGCACACCTGTTTATCTGTCTGTCTAGGATTTCGCAGAATAAAGCATCGGCTTGTAATAAGAGGCGATTGACTCCATGTCTGCTGTCCATTTATTATGTCAATCCGAACTTATATTATCTTTATGTTGTAATCGAATTAATTTTGAATAGATAATTTTGTCACGTCCTGTTTTGTAAAAAAAAATTAAGCGAACTTATAGTTATTTCGCTCTAGTAGACTTTGGAATGGGTTGTAGTGCCTATTCTGTTTTATATTTAATTATAAATTCATATTTTCTACATGTATCAATATGTTCACATGGGTTCGTGGACCTGGATATATAGGTATAATAATTATTATGAAATATGCTGGTATAGGATATAGGTAGGTATTATAGCATTTCGTAGAACGTAGCTGACGTGCATACTAAAAAAAAAAAAAAAATCTGACAATTCCTTTATCTCTATATACCTTTAATAAAACAGATGGGTTCTTAAAACTTAAATGAAGCAGCAGTCATTCTGGTTATTTCAGAAGGATAAAATTAGCATTGAGCATGCGTAGGTAAGACAGCCAAAAATGAGACCGGCGCCTTCCCACCCTTGACCTGATGGGTGGTTGCGCAACCCCGAAGGTGTGCAGACTTCGCAAGGTCGCCAGAATGAATTGGTCATATTTTTCCTTACCAAAGTGAATTACTCTTTTAAAAGCTAACAGTTTCATAATAAAAATAATAATATGTACAAGTATATAAAAAGGAGCGAAACTAATCAAAGGGCATCAAAAAAATTCGTCCGCATCGCTGTCAATAGGAAACGTGCCCAAAAAGCTGGCAGCATTGCCACGTTGTATGGTAATGCTAATTCTTTGGCCAAAAAATAGGCCAGCCTTCTAGTCACGTGAAGAGCCTACCAACCGCTTGGCGATGTCTCGAAATAAGGAATAAATAAATAACAATAAATAAATAAATAATAATAAATAAATAATAATACTTACTCTTTGATTTATTTGTTTGTAAATAGCTGTTCGTAGATTATGCAGGGTCAGGTCCCAGCAAATTAGTTCGACAGTGATTTTCCTTCGTAATTATTTTCTGTCGGAAAATTACGCGTATAGAGTCAGTAAACCGGATTGAAGTCTACATCGATGTACGATGTAAGTTTTGTAGGTATTTTTATGATTAAACATTATACTGTTTAGTAAGTGAAAATTGAAACACCCATGACTATTATGTAAAGTTTAACAAGTATTACATAAGTATACAGTAACATGAGTTAAGTTTTTCATTAACGTAAGAAAACGGTTCCTTATTCAATAATTGAGGAGCGTCGGAACAAAAACCGATATGTCTTAATTAAGACATTATTTTTTTTCTGTTACAAAATGTTTAATTATACACCCTTCAGGAAAGAAATCAATTAAAAAACAGTTACATCCATCTTAAAAAAAATATCATAATGCTGTGGTCAAATCAAACCCGACAAATACATTTTTAAATTCAACATGTTCTTGTTGTTGGATTAAAAACCGATAATTCTTATTAACTTTTACACAATTCAACAATGGTCGTTTCAAATTCAATTCAGTTCAATACCGACATATCCATTTTGGTTTCGTCAAAAACCGATATATCCAAATGATCGCGTCAAAAACCGATATATCCATACTTGTCCGCCAAGTATCTCCCTAAATTAAGTATCTACCCTCCGTCAAGTTTCACACATCAATCGATGTCACTTTAACTGCAAATTGACATGCTATAATTTTCCACTTTTGTAACATTAAAAAACTTACAAGCTTTTTTTTAATTTGTGAAAAATATGGTAAATTCGATATATCGGTTTTCGTTCCGACGCTCCTAAATTATTAATTAACCCTACAGAGCATGATTTTTCTTATTGGCTTAAAAAAAAATACACTAGCCTGCAAATATGATGCCATTTCTCGAAAAAATATTTACAAAAATCATAACTCAATAGACACGCATGTTTTTGTGTATGACCCATATATGGCACATCACGCATTATAATGTGAATTTGTGTTACGTAGTACCAATGAAATTACAAGATTACACGTAAAATGACAAATATGAACATGAACTTACTTCTACTAATTATTTCCACGATCGATCGATTTTTGAAATATAAGACATTTTTCGGCATGTCCCATATTATGTGGGACACTATGCTCTGTAGGGTTAAGATGATCACAATTTAGTTATTTAAGACCTGTATTATGCACCTACCTATGAATTATGATCCACGATAAAGATATTGATCGATTGATTGATTGATATAACCAATTCTATAAACAAAAACGATAAAACAGCACCATGTAAACAGCACCATGTCAATCCAATTTAAGCTTAATTACTCATTTATTTTATTTGATTGTGTTATTATTTAACAATTAGGATCGAGCTATTTATAGAAAAGATAAACTGTATATTTTATAAAGTCATTCTATTATGCCATATTGGCTTATTATAAGTACCTCTACACTACCTGCTGTAATTCATGAAGACTAATTAACGTGAATTGGCTACAAGTACATGTCCGTCAGTGGGCGTGGTTCTATCTAACAATGTGACACAATGTGCACGTTTTCTGAGTTTAGGCAGATATAAACATCATGATCTGCCTAGCCTTTTCCCAACTATGTTGGGGTCGGCTTCCAGTCTGACCAGATGCAGCTGAATACCAGTATTTTACATGGAGTGTTTGCCTATCTGACCTCCACAACCCAGTTAATACGATACCCCTTGGTAAGACTGGTTGTCAGACTTTCGGGCTACTGACGACCCGTAACGACTGTCAAAGATACACGAATGACAGCCGGGACCAACGGCTTAACGTGCTTTCCGAGGCACCGAGGTGTCTTGGTATGTGAAGATGGTCACCCATCCACGGACCAACCGCGGCAAGCGTAGACCCGTGCGGCTGTTATTACTTAGTCGCATGGGTCGATCCATCAGTTTAAGCTATATAAACACAGCTACATTAAAATTAACATCCATTAGTGACACTTAGGTAAGTTGAGCTGCAATGCAACACTTTGAAGTCGTACCAACGTTTCGGTGGGACCGCGTTTATACAGTTTGTCTGCGGGGCGCGGTACTATTAGTGATTTATATATTCATTAGCCGCAAACCACGACTTTAACACTCTCTTACAAGCGCTCTTTCTTATCCAGAACCATAAAAATGCACCGTTTAGTACACCCACAGTGTAAAATACATCTCTTTATTATTCTAAGAAATATATTGTCTGAATTTCATAGTTCTTTTAATTATCTTCAGTGGTTAAGGCAATGCGTTGTATGTCGTGTGAGTTTCAGTTTCAATTTGCTCCACGATTTCTTTCAAAATTTTAATTGTTTCAGTAAATCTTTCCATTGTCACACCAAAAGTACCGCTACTTGAAAGATAATTTTATTGTATGATTTGAAGACCTTGGACAAAATCTACGAGTGTTGCGTAACCATTTCTGGTTCATCTTGTTTACATTGTACTTGTGTATACGTTGCTCTGCCGGGTTCGAAGAACGGCCATGATCTATCGTCACCTAATGTACAATGTACGAACATATTTTGTTTATCATCACTTTTTTATGAACGTATCTAAGTGTTTAATAAATTACAAGTTCGTTCGACGCGACTCGTTGGCGACGCATGAAACAAAGCGTGTCGGTCGGTAATTCCGCATTATAGATGTATGCTGGTATTTCCCGGGAAAAGATCGATGAACCACCCTCGGCAATTTACGTAATAACCATCGTTTGCCTTCAAATATTTCCCCTCTTCATGTATCGATGTATTGATCGGTTGCAATTTGCTATTGCATTAGTATCTAGTCTGTCTATGTTTACATTTCAAAACTTTGGTTAAAATTGTATTAATGATGCGTTATTTCAAGCCTAAAATGTTATATTATGCATACATTTTGTAAGCCCATCTCAAATAAGCTATTTTTATGTTACTGTGTTAAAGAATACAGGGTGATTTCATGAGCATTCGCAAAAAACTGTCACTATGTAAGATTTGTAAAACAATTTTACGCAGCAATTTTCGTTAGGGAAAGTGCGAAAGCTATCTAATAAGATTGTATTGATTTATATGAAATATTCGTTAAAGCCTTAAAGCTTACTAGGTACACTTATTAAGACAGAGATAAGATAACATCTGAATATGTGAGATTAATGATCGTAGAAGGAGAGCCCACCTGTGAAAAATCAAAGCGATTTGTGTTATCTCATTAAAACCGGCTAAGAAATTATTATTGGAAATGACCTCAAGGCCACGGAATGAATTCATTTTTACGAAAAATATCGAATTCTTGATATAATCTGCACCATATTTTTAGAAATGTACGCATTGCTGACGGCCTGTGTTGCAGCGCCACAGGGATATGCGATGATAAAAATATTGAAAAAAGATTGGTCAATCGCCGTTTGTAGCGTTTCAAGCTCTAAGTAAATCCACTGTAAGTACCTAGTGAATGATTATCATTTTACAGTATAATATAGAGACCAAATTATTTTGTTTCATAAAAACCATTTTTTTTTAATACATGTTAGAGATTCTGTAAATTAAAACTTTTTTTATAAAAAGAAATAACCGATTTCCAAAAAAAACACTAGGAAGTGAAAAATAACTTTAATTTTGGAAGTCGGTGTCGTTGTTCCGCGTTTTCGTTTATTGACACCGACTTCCAAAATTAATGTTGTTTTTCACTTCGTAGTGTTTTTTGGAAATCGGTTTTCTTTTTATAAAAAAAGTTTTTATTTTTCTCTTTTTAGTTATACCTTTCACAAACAAATTCTTACAACACTACTTGCCATGTAAATATCCGTGACAGGAAGCTATTAATGTCTCAAAAACTGCCCAAGCAAAGTTAATAACATTTCAATTAATATGAGACCACCCCTGAGGCATACCTTATCCATTAAAAAATTAGAGTTTTTGCAAATCCGTCTGTGACGGAGTTATGCACGAACATACATGGAAAAAAATATATATAAACCAAATTGACAACCTCCTCCTTTTTTTCAATTCGATTAATTAAATCAATTCTTAAACAAAAAGTTATGCCAGAATTTACTTGAAAAATTATAGGTACCCCAATAACAACTTTGACAGAAATGAGGGTGTACGGTGGTATACTGAACACATCTGCGTACTGCATCTCCGTTTATAGGGTACAGACGTGATTTTGTGTTGTGCGATTGCCTAAACAATGCATACATATGCGATAGCAGCAATCGCGGTTGTTTTACTGGTATTTTATTTATTGAAGAGTTCTGTTGTCTGTCTCCAAAACTCATTACCAGATCTTTACGAAATTTTAATGGGAATGGAATAAACCTCTATCGAACAACCTCTATTGCAAATCCGTCCATATATGACGGTGTTATGCTCGAACATACATAAAAAAAAAACATCCAAATTGATAACCTCCTGCTTTTGAAGTCGGTTAAAAATAATAGGTAAGCATTTTTTATGATGAATATTTCGAAATATTTATTCCTCAATTTTCATGATTGCACCTACCACTGTTTGTCTCTGCAGCACCCAAAGGTTGATTGGTAGAAAATGTCTATGGCATTAAGTCCGCCTCTGTACATTTGCGTGTTTATACTTTAAATATTAAATAACTTATAAGACGATACCAAAAAGCTACCCCGCTAAAATGGTATACATCAAAAATAATTAGGTGTAGCAGAGGCTTTGGACATTATAATATTACAGGTAGGTGTGCCGGTGAGTACCTACCTACACATCATTAAACCCTACAGCGTCGTATGGGTATGCCACAGGTTGTTATTACGAACAACGCAAATAATTTACAAAACAAGTTTATGTAAGTACTTTTCTCAAATTAATGCGAAGATCCTACGCAGATGTGTCTTGTCTCGACAAAATTTATGGATAGCTCCTTGTTGTCGTCGAACAGGATTGCGTAATATTTTGGCATAAATCTTTTACAATTAATGAAAAGCTAAAATGATACATAAAGTTGGACTTTTAAAATATTGTAGGTAGAACCTAACCTAACTTGTACAGTCTTAAACTGTACATTTTTTCTGACGCGGTGGCTTGCACCAGACATGCGTTACTTTATTAATATAAATATCGCATATATGTATATGGATATGGACCTTACAATAAATCAACAAGTGCGATTACTGCTATCGGTGACTAACATTAGAGAAAGGAACCGTCAACAGTTTTACTTGTAAACACTATTTATACGTTTAACCCAACTGGAACTAAGTGATCTTTTCTATACGCGCTTCAACCTGAACAACAACCTCAAAAACAACAACTCTGCAAGTGTACGAACCGTACATAACTATTGCATCCATAGTAAAATAAATTACTCTTTTGTACAGACGCCAGCACATCAAGCTACCCGAAACTGTCAAAATTTTCCAATCAACTTTGAACCTTAGACTTTAGCGGTAAAGTTGAAAATCTATTTAAAAAAATAACAGATTGTAGTATCTTGAATAACACAAAAAATACAAACAAATAATTTCATAACTATCATTCTTGTTAGTTTCGTGGTCGCGAGTGTTACTGCTATGCATGAGCTTCTGGGTTTGAACCTCAGATCGGGCAAAGTATTTTTGGGTTTTCCTGTCAGGGATACGAAATCGTATTAGCCCGAAGTCTGGATTCGTGCCCGGTTAATATCAATAGGCAATAGCCTAGGTAGCTTCAAAATAATAATTATTTTGAAGCTCATGTTATTCGAATTGATCGCAACGTTTATGTCCCGTAGCTTAGACTAACGATAAAGCCAGTCAGTAGGTCATGTAAATAAAACACTGTTATTAAGCCTTTGGTCCTGCGCCTGATCCCTCTCCAGTCCTGTCGGGTTGCCATTGGACAGTGAGAGTGATAGAAGAGTGAATCCAGCTGTGTCTGCGCACACATTTGTGCACTATAATATCTCCGCCGTCGATAGCTAGTCTCCACTGAAATTCACTAATTTGCTGCTATGTCCAAAGTTCGGTCTGGATCACTATTATTATTACTAAACTTTGCCGGAATTACTAAAACGACTAAACAACCAAAAACTTTGGCCAATTTTGATAGTGATTGGATACGCTGGGAACGTAACCAATCGAGAAAAAACTACAAAAAACAGAAACTCTCCTACTACTCCTACTAGCGTATGTGCCTTCTTATGTATTTTTGTCAGCTGCCTCTCGGCGCTACATAGCAAAGAATTGAATAAAAAATATGATATAGCTTTTTTCTGCTGGGGAGTTTGTTGCGCCACTTCTTCTCCCGAGCGAAAGCACTAGGAAGTGGTGAAGGGCGGGCGTTTTGGGGGGACTGTCTTTTGTAATTTTGACGTTCGAAAAGTGCTGATTTCCAGCCTAGTTTGAATAAATGACCTTTTATTTTGATTCAAATCCTTGAAAACCGCGGGTCGTAAGTGCTCGTGCACTAAGAGATCTGTATCATTTTATTATTAGGTAAGATTCATGCCACAACAATAAATACAATCTGGGAGTGAACAACTGGCTATAATTGCCATGTAACAGACAGGCAGACAGAGTTTGGAGATAGCTCGCTGCAAATTAAAAATTAGTTCTCACCTTGATGGACGATTAACCTAGATTTGAAGACAAATAAAACTGGTAAGTACCTACGAGTACGTAGTACATCTGTTTAGAAGATTTGTTTTCGAAATCTGAAAATCATTACGAAACCCATTTAATAGAGCTCTTTTGGTATAGACACCTACTTTTAACGTCTTAATGCCAATAGTCCCTGAAAAGTCTGCAAAATACCTTGCACCTATATTTTGTTATAATTACTAGCCTAGCTCAAAAAATCGAAGTTAATAAACGCTGAACATCTTTAGATACGTACCTATTACGATTAGCGTATCGATATCGCTCCAGTTCCTAAAGGCACAGTGAATAAATACTTCCCCGGTACTATGCTATAAATATGTCCATTATACCCTTGCCTTTTAGATAAATAAAATGAATCATAGTGAATAACAAGAGATTCCCAGACATTCCGCTGGCCACATTCTCAGTCTCTTGTCTTATTTAGAAAATTAAAGCACTTCGTTCGATGCCAATCAATCATTAGTACAGATAGTGCCATCCACGAAGACGCGTCTCCCTCTCTTCCTAATCGTTAGTGGTTATTGCTAGTTAATTCCGCACGTGTTTTAGTTTTGGCGATACTCACTAATTACCCACTAATAAGTAATTACTGTGTATTGAAAAAACTAAAATAGTAACCAAATATTGCACACTTGTACTGTAAAGATAAAAAAAAGAGTGGGGCGCGTCTTCGTGCTGGCACTATCTGTAGGTACGTCCTTAAAGGACTATTTGCAATTTATAATATAGGACATAGGTATTTAGTTAGCTTTGTAATATTCTAAATAGTACCTAATGTAAACGTATGCAATCAGTGCCTGTAGGTACTTCAAGTTCGTTACCTGTTTCAGCTACGACACTATCCAATGTTCTAAGATATGTTGTTAGTATCATTTCTAAATATAAATTCGTCCATAATATGTATATATATAGAACAGCCGCGAGTACTATTCCTACTACAATACTAATTAGCATAATGTGCTATGAGAGCTAATCGTATTTTGTGACGCACGTGTTCGTACAAATTGTTTAAATATTTTGTGTAGATAAATACGAAACGTGTTCCAGTGATCAAATGCTGGCCCTGAACTCGGTGACCTCCTTAATGCCGGCTATTACAATCAATTGCTACCGTTGCTTGTCTACGGTTCCTCAAAATAGAGTCATCAAACTGAACTACCTGAATGACTTGATTGCACTTCCCCGTCGCAAAACTGCGCACTTACTGCTGTGTAAGCACATTCAACATTGTTGCAGAATGTTGAACAGGAATTATGTTTTATTTAACTTGGTATTGATACTTACACCTGGTAAGTACCCAATGCGACAGTGCGATCATTTTACAAATATATATAACTAACTTATTATTCACATCATGACAGTTCTAAGAGAGATTTTAATACATAAATAAATCAGCTTGTTCATAGACCTCCGTCATCGTCATCTCTGTCACCGTCATCAGAAATTAAGACGTAGGTAAGTATAACATAATTATGTTTATCTTGTTATTTATGTTAGTGTTGTTTATGAAAAAAGAAACCAGTTTCTTAAATTGCTATTTTAAAATGAAATGTTCATCCTGACTTGGCAAATCGAAAAAGGTAAACGGAACGACGTTGATAGATGGGGGTTAAATCGCCGATGGCAATCACCCAGGCGATCAAATTTTTACCATCAACATCAAGGATATTGTAATGAATGAAACACACTGATCAACACAATCTAGGGATATTATAGTTATTCCTGTATTGAAAAGAAACTACTTAGAAAATCTTAAATGTTTTAAATTTAATATTTTAATAGGAAATTAAATTAAAATCTAACTTTTTTAATGGCTTTTAAAGTAAAAATAAAAGAAAAATAACAATGTACAAAAAAAAAGTACTTCGGTTTTTGGAGATTAATTAAAAAAAAACAAATGAAATTAAACATGAAATTGATTATAAAATAAACATTAATATCAGTAAAAGCACATCGGATGTTAATAACGCATCTGCAACGATTATTTTTATACTTAAAATGAGGTTATCGATATCTCCTTGTGGGATAAGGTCCCACGTTCGATGAAGATAAATGAAAAATTCACTGTCTGTCACCAGATTTTCGGAAAAAAATGTAAAGCCTTTCGTTGGAGCATAACCTACGTGTGCTCAATTGGATTTAAATCCGGGGACTGCACGGGTACGTCCAGGGTTGCCACATTATGTTGCTGCTGCCACTGAGTTACCACTCGAGCCGTATGCGGGCGGGCATTATCATGCATACATAAGCATACGATTTTTACCCATTTACAACCAGTGTGGTCGGAGTACAAGTTCCAGCACCTCACGTCTCAAACGAGGTGGATTCTCCCGCCTAGCCGTATTTCCGCCCATACCATTATTGTTCCACCTTGGTATGGATGGACTTCCTAGGGATTTGTCAGGCGGCTCTCACGTCCGGTGTTTGCCAAACACGTATTCTTCGTGAATCTGGATGAAAACCGAACCGGGATTCTTCAAAGAATAACACTCTAGCCTATTGGCGATCGTTCGTTCCAAGCTAAATGCCAATTTGTCCATTGTATCATTGAATCAGAAGTGATCGACTAGCATGAAGGTTGACTTCGTGTAGTTTGATTGCTAACCAGCACCTGATGCTCCGACTGTAAGATTGTAACTTCAAAACCTAAAAAATAAAATTTCTATTAAAAAAAAGAGATCGTCTCTTTGCTTTTTATCGTGATAAAGTTAATTTTATTCTTTCGCTTCCCTCATTCTTTTTTTTTTATTGAATTTAGAATACACAAGATAAATGTGCCAGGAACAATTTGAAGTTTAAACCTTTTATTATATGGCCAGTACTTTTAAACTAAGCGCTTATTTTGCCAAAGTCAGATAACTTTTATCCGTGGAATAAAATTCACATCTGACAGTTCTAGTATGAAAAAACTGTCAAAAATTCAAAATTTATTTTCAGTATAAGACTTATTCTATGTATAAAAGTTTGGTGGAATGCAACCTTAACCTGAAATATCCCTAGACAGTGTTGGTGTGTGTATTTGTTTATTATTGCGTTTTTATCGACATTTGTGAATAACAAAAAGTACGCTTATTATCACTGCTATCCGGTACAGTTCTCAGACATACCTACGACTAAGTGCGTGTCCGCGGGTACAAAGTTCGGGCAGGAGTCACAAATCACCATCACAATCAGCATCAGGAGACCGATACTGTTTCAAAAATAGTTCATACTGTAGTGAGAAGATTTGCTTGTCAGTAGAGGAACTAACTGACTGCCAACTGCAAAAGGTGTACCGGGTCAAATGAGCCCATGTTTAAGCTTTTTAACCAACTTACTAATCTCCAACATACAGTTGCGATGAGTGGGCGTTTGTTTTAGTGGGTGATCAGTGGGTTGCGTTGCTATGTTAATGCACCCCAGGGAACAGCGCAAGATTGTTGATAAAACCACCAATTGTTTCGTGACCTACGGTTTGGTTATCGTAGTATACCGTTGAATATCTATGGACATACAAACGCAGTCACTGATACTCATATTACGGACGGCAACCAGTCGGTTATCTTTTAAAGTGAAGGCACGTGAACATATCCGTCAGAAGTTGGCCGTAACATCCCAGCGCTGATTTGCTGGATTCGTTTTTTCCTCTACCGATATTTTTTTCTCCTGACAGTTAATTTTTTTATATGTATGTATACAGCGTGTAACGGAAGGGGGGTATCAACCCTGAAGGAGGTGAATGTGCTCATGAAACTCAACAACTTTCCCCAAAGAACATAGGTCGAAATATGAAAAAAAAATTTGGCCCTCCCATAGTAAATCAATCAGCTGGTAGTCAGTTTTGTAAGAGAGGGCTAAACTTTTTTTTCATATTTCGACCTATGTTCTTTGGGGAAAGTTGTTGAGTTTCATGAGCACATTCACCTCCTTCAGGGTTGATACCCCCCTTCCGTTACACGCTGTATATATATCTATCAATGTATTCGTTCTTATATTTTATAGTCATTTCCTAGCTATCTATCCCGTATGTTGCACCTGCCATATTTTGTCTCTGCATCACTCTGAGGTTTTATTAAGTCCGCCTTTGTACAGTATTTTTTTTTACTTTTGCATAAAGTTTTAATAAATAAATATTAAATGACATAATCTTTAAGTCGCAATTTATAAATTTGACGGTCAATCACGGACTGATATCGTGCTAAACAAATAATGACTGTGAATTCATTAATTCTTTAACGATAACAAAAATATATTATTAAGTGATATTATACGCAAACCTGCAGGGCCTTGCCAAAATAGGACAAAACTTGTTTGTCTTTTTGGGAAATAACATACCTAAATATGATTAGTACGAGTATTCAAATCATTTTGGATTCCGAGTGTCTGAGATATGGTTACAACTTAAATGGAATTTGATACCAAAACTCATAAGTCTCTAGTATAAGTTTGTACTGTTGTATGTATTTATAATATTTTTAAGTTATAATATTATAGTATTGTATTTATGATAATTTTTGTATGTATTAGTTTGTAAGTATTCTTATGTTTGTAGTAGTATGTTTTGTTTTTTCTATGGGCCTTAGTTGCCTGAAATAAAGGAATAAATAAATAAATAAATAAATAAATATTGCAACGATCACGATGTTTAAAACCAGTTATCTACCTAACATTGTAAACAGTTAGTGCACATTTTACTTAGGTACTGTTCGTTTATGGTATAAACTCTAGAGGTTATTGCCCTATTGCAGTTCGAAATAGGATTTAGAAGGAATGGTATAAACAAGAATATTAAATTACTTACATAATGTCAATAAACCCTGAATAATATTGTGAATGACGTGAATCATGAGTTAGCTGCTACGAAATCCCTACGGTGGCGTAAAATAAACCCACTGTAGTTGATTCATATCCTGTGACCATTAATATATTTAGTTGGTACTTACCTAATGTACTTATTCGTTCATTCGCGTGATGCAATGCGGTACGATTAAATTTGTTCAATTTACTAAAAACAATTAAATGTTCCAGATGATGAAGAGAGATGACGTAAACAACGTGAGTAATCTCAGTTTCGCATTGGACTGTAACATGGATTCAATTTTTAATTTACCTTATTCTATGACCAATCAGCAAGCTGAGTTTTGGCAAAAAATGTTTTGCTTTCATGGCCTCACCTATACCCAAAAATAAATAAAGAACTAAATATCTTAAACTCGACTAGACATGTTTGTAAGGAATTCGTAACTAATTGGCTACTAGATTTGGATTATTTGAACACTGAAAGTATAACCACTATTGGCTGAATCAAAACACATACACACAAACACATCACAACACTCACTCTCTCACAACACTCTCATTACACTTACACTACACACTCACACTACATACTTTACTTAACATATAACACCCCCTCATTCTTTCTATAACATGCACTCAACTATTTCCGTAAGTTTAATTTACCTGTTATCTATGTACTTATCCATTTATCAGAATAAACTACTGCTAATACAATCCTTGTGATGAAAGAGACGGGAGCTTACGACACAGTGTATCCTAGTGTGAAAGAGAAAGAAAGAAAAAATGTTTATTCTACACAAACAAAAGGCACGTTACAATAAAAAAAAATAAAAAAAAAAAACATAAAATATACTACGTAGTCAAAAGCCTCGTACTCAAGCTATAAAATGTTGACAATTTAGTCCATTGCTTGACGGGTGTGTACTCGTAACCAGAATGTAAAGTTTTTTGTGATTAAATAAATGATTATTATTATTCTATAATTATGTAATTATTATTTTTGCATAATATTCTTTCAGAAAAATAAACTGAAAAAATTAATAGCGTAGAGTTGTCTCAACACCTCTCTACTTTGAATTTGTATATATTTATATATTATAGTAAATCTTATGTATGTGCTTATAACCTATTTATGTATTTGTCTAGTTTTTTTTATTTTTTTTAAGTTTATCATCGTCGTGTCAACCAAAGCACCTGCCATCTAATCTCTTCACCACCCTTGGTTGACTGGTAGAGAATGCCTAAGGCATTAAGTCCGCCTTTGTACCTTTTGTGCGAAAAGTTTAAATAAATAAATAAAAAATTAAGGAAAAAATTAAGGCACGTGAGACGTCACCCAGAAGAAGCGACCTTTACGTCTAATTACTAGTCGCACGACTAAGAACCAGAATTAGTCCAAGAATAAATTGCAACCTTTTACGTTTTTAATAATAACCTAATGTCAATGAGGTCAATTTAATGAATAATGGTCATATAATAAGAGTGCATTGCCGAATTTCTGGGTCACCTTGTGTTGTATAACTTATCTATGACTTTCACAAGGTTGTCGTTAATGCCTACTACTATGTTATCAAAACCGCAAGCTACTTTATATCGATAACATCGTAGTTATGTATTTTATTTATGAAAATAATTTTCTCTGCGCTGATGTAGGTAAAATTCAGCACAACAATACAGAGTAGTGGAAATAAAAATAAAGTCGATATAGTGATAAGTGACGTCATTTTAACTTCATAACAAGATGATATAAAAAACTGCTCGTTTCTTATTACGCGATTGCGATTCAATCACGGAAAATCGAGCATTGGTTGAATGTCAAATGTTTCATTCAGAACTCTCAAGAGAGTTGGACACAAAAGGACAGTTAGCTAAACCATATAAATTGTTTTAGCATACTATTGAAATCCAGCCACATTCTTGCCCAAGTCAAAAAAAGGTATAGAAAACTTTGTAACATTTGGTCAAAGAAACAAATAAACGTAAAAAAACAGGCAGTCTGTTTTCCTTAGCGCGCAAAATAATTACGTAAGAAAATGTCTTCGACATCAACCTTACAATACCAGTTTCCATTATGATATGTCATATGTTAAAGAACTCTTGATTATTAAGTTATGCTTGACATTTACACTAATATTAGGTTTGAAATATAAAGAACCGGTCAAGTGCGAGTCGGACTCGCGCACCGAGGGTTCCGTACTTTGTAGGTAAGTATATAAATAGTTTATAACGGGATTTTTTTTGTAATGTAACTACAAATTTACTTCTGCTACATGTCATAACTTCTTGCCAAATAATTCTAGGTCAACGGGAAGTATCCTATGGGTTTTGATTCCGGAAAATAAACGCCCGTATCTTTTGCTTGCGTTGATTTAGATGTTTGTTTTTTCACTGCTTCAACGGATTGCAGTCTTGTGTATTTGATATTAATTTCAACTTGATAACTCCGCCGCGTTTCTGAGTTAAAGGGTCTTAATCGGCGGACAGACAGACGGATAACGAAGTGATCTTATAATAACAGATAAAGGAGTATGAAACAGAGATATGAAACCAAAATAGGTTTCATTTCAAATTGCGATCATTTCAGGTGAGTACCTACTTCTTATTAGCCAGTGAAAATAAAAGTATTAGAATAATAATATATTTTCCTAATCTTCTGCAAGGCGGCAGGGAAAAACGTAACTGAGACGTGTATTTCTGGATAATCCTGTACTATGCTTATACATTTACTCCTACTCATTATTTCATTCAGTCGTACCTACAGATTCAAATGATTCACCACAGACTACCTACAGTATTTGTCTCTGCTTCCCCTTTTCAATCCATCCAAAGGTTGTCTTTAAAAGATCGCTCTTAGCGATAAGACCGCCCATTGTGTCACACTTTGTAAAATGTCTATATTTATGTCTGTAATTTAAATGGTATACATAATAAAGAATATTCTATTCTATTATATTTATGATAGCTGTGAATACCCGCTTCGCTGGGTCATTTTTAATTGTATAGTTAATTGTTAATGTTAATAATCTATCACTACTTACTTCATAATCTTTTCATATATACCTTCCGAACATTTTTATTAATGAAGAAGTGGTGGGAGGCGCCCGACGTGACGGCACAGTGGTGGCACGCGCGTGAGCTGCGCGCGGTACTGGACAGTACTTGGACATTGCAACATTACTTTATTTTTCTAAAATAAAAGTAGCCTAAGTTACTCCTTATTACATCAGCTACCTGCAAATAAAATTCCCGTCAAAATCGGTCCAGCCATTTCAGAGATTAGCCGGAACAAACAGACAGACAGACAAAAATTGTAAAAAATGTTATTTTGGTGTATGTACCGTATATATATTCATATGCATGTAGTAAAAAACGGTTATTTCAATATTACAAACAGACACTACCATTTTATTTATATGTATAGATTCTGGCATTCTCATAATACTACGTATTACTTACCAGTTACATTGTAAGTGACGGTGAGGATAAGAAACTCAATATTTATTGTATCAGAACAGTATGCTATCCAAGGCCATACAATAATGTACACGAATGGTGTGTGGGATTGTGCTATTGGCCTAAAATTTCCTACTAATTACTACCACTGTACTGAAGCGTAGGCTTTAATTGATTTATCTATATCATTTCCAGGTGACCCGAAGTAAAACGCCCAAATTAGCTTTAAATTCACGCTCCGAACGCAATATAGAATGCATTAGCCTTATCTACTTAGTATGCACTTTGAGGGCGATAACCTGCGATTCGCGCGGATTTTCCACACAATTACTGAAACTTTCCGAATGATTATAGGTTAAGTAAGGATCAATGCTAAAATCAACCACAAACATGAATCACTAGAAACAATTTTCACGAAAACCGAAATTGGTGGAAACCTATAAGGAAATGAGACCTTAACATTACAAAAAAGTTTGCATGCAGAATAAGGTACCGACCAACTTTATCTGGCCTTGGAAAAATCAGCCCGTAAAATAAATATGTTAAAAAATATAATTTTCGAAGAAATCTTATCTGTTTGTCTCTGCATCACCAAAAGGTTGACTGGTAGAAAATGCCTATTGCATTAAGTCCGCCTCTGTACATTTATGTGCTTGAAGTATTACATAAATCTTCCTGAACCATCACAAATTAAGTTCCCGAATGCCTCAATTTTGTAAACACACAAAACAATGTGTAGGAAACTAAACCGGTATGTCAGCTTTATTCTTTGTCCGATAATGCAAAAATGTGAGAACAGTGCTTTTAACGAAGTTTAACAAAAAAAAAAAACATTTTCAGCTATTATGAAGTATCTTTAAAGTTAACTTCATGTCATCTATTTTCTAACCGAAAACTACGCACATCCTGAAATAAGAAAGTTAAGAAACTGCAGGAAAAAACGTATTATTTCTCTTACTTCTATGTCTTCTATTCTATCAAACATTCGCCTAGTTATAGATATACTCAAATTAATAAGACACAGTTAGTTTTTGCAACGCAGTAACTGTCCAGTAAGCATTAAGTAGGTTATCAGTTGACCTGAGAATTGCGTCGTTGATAGATTTGGCTAATGACGTCACAGGTCGCGTGTACTATGGCTGCTAGGGCTCATTCACAATGAACATGTCAATGTACTCAACAAACAAGGAGACGCTAAAATAAGTGCACTATACTAAAAAAAAATTGGCAACGTTCAGGACTCGTAAAAAGGTTGATGACGTCACTATTTTCACTACAAATACCACTTTGTTTACGGAAAACAGTTTATCTAACTCCTTGAATACCTAATCTAACTACAATATACCTAATGCCGGATATCTAAGAAAGTAATTAAAGGCTGTATGCAATACTAGTTCCTAGAGTACTGACCAGTAGTTCTAGTCCGTATTCCGTGCCGTGATAAGGGCTGGCGTAACCGACCCTTCAGGGAAGTTAGACAATCAAGATTTACTCATAACATTAGCGCGGTTGTTTCCATTCAAAAACGTCGTAAACACCTTTTGGCAATTGCTCCTTATAGTATATCCCTTAGGAGGGCGTGCGAGGCGCTTACGCAAGCCTTTATCGATTGGTTGCGCTTGCGTTGCGCTCACTCCGCTCTAAACAGGTCGTTCACCCCAGCCATTCACGCAAATACGTAGATTTGGAAACCTCGTGGACCAGCTGAGTTGTTGCACTTTCATACCTGCTTCCTACTCCTTTCTTTATCGCAATAAACAGCCTACAAAGTGGTCACTGCGAAACGCTTTTTCAATTTACTTTTATTTTTATAGAAACCTGAAAGTAGTAGTTTTTCAAGATATTTCAATTTTATAATCTTAAAATATTTTTCAAGGAACAAAGTTGTAATTAAAGGGTATTATTGGCACTAATTGAAGTCCCTGGCCGAAGTCATCGACAAATAAATTCAAGCGATCACAATCTTCTGTTCGCATTTATTTCCTGCCCGTTCGCTTTTATTTCTCTCAGATCTTTCGTTGTTCCTGCTAATTGTTTGTATACATATTTTATTTTAACGATACATATAATTTGGTACTATATACTATACGATTTAACTTAAAGAGAGCTGTCAATAACACTAATAAATAATAGACCAAAACGTTTAAAAGCTTGATGATTGCATATGGTATAGAAAATTTAGTCCTACTCTCTTAGTTTCAGTCTACATACGTACTTTAGTCCCTTACTTGTCACTCATTTTCTTCTTTAAGGGTTAACTCTTTATGCAGCCAGCATCTAACGTTTGGGCAACTTTGTTTGCACTGAGTAAAAACAAGAAAGTCTTACTTTTCTTTGCATTTATGTGATAAAGGCAAACGGCATGTCATCACAACACATTCTGTTTACTATAACTTACATAATACACTAGAAGTAGTGCGAATTACGCTTAACACGTAACGTGAGGAGCGTTTTGGGTTACGTCGCGTTGCAATCCCGGGAAGACATTACGGTTTCGACACGGTTTGAACTGGCCAGCATGCGACACTTCCACGTAAAGATACGCGAACCCCGTGAGACTGTCTACCCAGACACGTCGCGGAAAAAACGCTCCATTTGCACGTAACCTTTGATAAACTTCATTTTTCACATAAAAGCAAATAAACAACAGTGACACACGAACATTATTTTCAATACTGTGATGACAGACGGCTAAAATATCTGATATTGTATCCGGTGTAATTATATGCAACATATTACTCAGCGCATGGAGGTGACATTGCTTGCAATTCTGCCCACCACCCGCAGTAGTCACTCGTTATGAACGTGAGGATTACTCATTCACTAAACTTTACATGTCATCGAAAATCCAACTGTTTTCAAGCTATATGAGCAATTGAAATCCAAATTACCTAGATATTACTTTACAATACATTCACTGATAAGGATCCCAGTTATTATTGTTTTAAAGTTTATAATAACGCGAAACATATTTTACACGCGCATGCTATTTAACAAATATTAAAAAAGAGAACTTTAACGAAATGTCAGAGAGCTAACTACACATTTCCAATGCAAAAAACGCAGCTGTTTCTTTCTCATATGGATATAAAAGTTGAAAGCGTTTCAACAGCTGCGGCGGGTATCGACAGCTTTATGTCCGAAATACGAAACATTGATACATCGCGTCGTTTCGTATTCGCTGAACAGACTCGATCGTACGATTATACTATCAACAAGGTGTTCGTTACATATGTCTTACATTTCGCCAAATGTGCATCGAACTAGGTTCGGTTTAACGACCCGTACATAACATTACGTACATACAAATACCTACATATAGGTTCTTTATTCAACTTACGTGTAGGTGTACGTACCTGCGTAACTTTTACTAGTAAGTACCTATGTTCAGGATTTTAATTTTCTTTACAGTGTCTTAACTTTGAGTGACCGGTGGGACTGCCCGATACTTGGTCGATGGGTGAGACTGCACACACAGGTTGGTTAGGTAACTGTGCGTGCATTTATTGCATTTATTTTATTTTATTTTATTTATTTTATCTTTATTACTATTATGTTATTATTATTATTATTATTCTGCCTATGTGTGTGTATCGTGTTATTTTTATGTGTCAATGTCAATTAATTTAATTCTATGGACTTCAATGTCTGCAAATAAATGATTATTATTATTATTAACTAGTATCACTAAAATTCTTCTATGGAAAAAAACTCTCATTATCATTGGCACCAATACCAACTTATTATAATAATTTAGGAAATTACCTAGAATTATTAGTAATTGCCATGTTTTAAAATGAAAGTCATTAGCAATTGTGTTAAATGGAAATCCATAATATTGTGGTTAGACTCGCCTAATATGTTTATTATAATTTAGTTATCTGAAAGCTACGCCAATTGCGGTAAACATGCGGGAAAAACATGTTTACATGCGTAATTCGCGTAATCCCTTCGGAAACTTATTACCTGTTTCATGTGTGAAATTGTGAGCACACAAATACTCGTAATCGTAAAAATACTAACAATTCTATAATACAACTGTAACTATATTACTTTACTACGACCCGATCAGTTAGGAGATCTTCGTACCACCTCAGAATAAATAAGAAAGAGTGTATGAGAAAATAAATGATTTACCTCTTATATATTCTTTTTTCGTGTTCCCAGGATTTAAGAATAGTTGTTCTGCTATTCAGGACGGGGACAAATCCAACAATTGAAAGATCATAAAAATCGGTCCAGTCCAGGGAGGTCCAGTCGTTCTTGAGGTTCAAATGGTGTAACTAACCCGACTTTGTTTTATTTATACAGATTTATATAATGTAATTATTATTACCAGTAGTTTCATACAATAAAAGAAACTATAATTCGTCCGTACAAACTGTCAAGTCAAGTAGTACAATTGTTTGGATTTTACGGATTATTTATCACTGTGTATCGATAAGCCTGACACAACATAGGAATATTATATCGTTTGACTGGTGTGGGTGGTCATATTATTATAATCTGTTTCGAAACAGTACACAGCGCGCCGCTATCAAAACAAAATAATTATGTTTTCCATTACGTACGCAAAACCCTGATTATGCAATCAAAAGAAATGAACTTTTAAGTGTAAAAGCTTGATTTAAGTAAATTAAAAAGTGATGGCGGCTGGTGTCGCGCCGGTCACGTGACGTGAGCGTATCGTAGCCAGTAGGGCTCCCGGTTATCACCCGTCTTATCACCCTGACGTATAGGTAGTGCAAAAATGGTGTCACCTACTTTTTGCATATTGAAGGTCGCTGATAATATTTTTTTATTATAAAAATCGTGTAATCATCAAATCTTTGTATCTTCGTGTCACGGACAACCAGAATTATGCCTACTTGGATGTAATTCAGAGTAAAATTTCTCGACGCGCTTATGGTAATTTTATTTAAATTATGGAGCAGAACACCATAAAGGGTGAGTCGCCTCTTTATAAACGACGAATGAGGTTACTCTACCTGTGATCATATGGCTCTAAGTATGTATAAGTAGATAAAAGATAAAAGCTTATTTCTGTAAATAGTACACTCGTTTTGACTAAAACTACTAAAATAACTGAACGCTCGAACCTACAATAAAAATCTACAAGCCATTTAATTTTACTCGGAATGCATTTCTTATGTTTTACGTCATTTTTAATCTCATAGGTACCACTTAAGCGTTCAACACAAGTGCACAATCGATATTTTTCTCGTATAGTTTTGTTATAAAACTATACCTAAGCGTAATAATAATTGGCTTCACGACAAGTGTATGTACTTGCTCAATGTTAAAATTGATTAATTGACAAGTTACTTGTACATAGTTCAAAGCGGTTACTGTGCAACGTTGTATCTAATATTTAGAAAACTCTGAGTAGCAAGGGGAAATATGCAAATAGACATACACAAAATAATTATTCAAATATTTAATATAAATATGAACTTTTTATTTTTAATATTGAGTTTCTAAGCACAACTTCATACAATTTTCCAAAATTCATTGAGTTAAACTTTAAACTCGAACCAATTTTGTAAAATTGGGACGAGACTCATTCATTTAAAGAAGAAACATATAATACTAAAGGAAGAACAAATCTAAATAAGGAACAAGAACTCGATGATCCGCATTTTTAGAGCTTAACCCTCCATAAAATTACCATGTCACCAGAATTATACGGGCCTATATACAAGAATAACGCGTTAAAGTGCTTTCCTTTTTTTAGTAGACTTTTTTCCTTGTAAGGACCATGACCAGAAATCAGTGTACGCCCCAAATTTATTCAGCCAGTGTCAGAGGTTGTGCGATAAATTGTGGGGCTTCTTGTATATTATGTGTATGTAGTGTAGCTTACGTTTTTATTGCATGTGATCTCATTAAGTGAAGGTGACGTAAAAAACTGTCAGATTTACTAAGAAATAAATTATTTTATTTGTCGTATACCTAAATGGAATTTTTTTCGCGAACACGTTGCAAATATTTAACCTAAATTATTTATTACAATCACGGTAGGAACAGAAGGTCTTGAGATCTTGATATCATACTATGGTATCTATTTTATGGGAATATGATTAATATTTAGTATGCCTTTATGCCCCTTCTACCCTATAGTACTTTTGTTTTGACTTCTCGAGCACGCCGCAGCGGCGCCTACAAGGAAATGGTGATGAATCACTTTTCGCAATCGAGATCGAGTAGACATTCTCAATAACTAGAACACTCACGTTTTTTGCCTAATTTCACTTTTTTCTTGTTGATATTGCATAACATAACAGTTAGTAATTAGGTGCCTAAACAGTTAATCTGCTCAAATTGTGTATCTTAAGAAGCGTGTGCGTACACGCATAATCCATACAGTTTATTTCGTAACGGCGGTACCATTGGCATGGACAAGGCTTATGGAAATAATGTAAAGTATTATATTTTGTGTACCATGTAGAACAAGGTTCATACTTCTACATTAGTAGCTACTGAAATAAATCAGAATCATAATATAATAAAAACTTTATTGCTCAAAAGATTGCAGAGATTTTACATTGGCCCCAAACTAATCAAGCCTGTAGTGGGCACTAATATGGACGGTTTACCATTTAAACATTAATTTTAAAAAACATGTTCGGTAACAGAAGTAAAATATTTTTGCTTCAAATTACGACAAACAAAAACTAATTAAATCTATAAATCAGCACTGAAATTTGAATAATAATTACTGTCGAAAAGGCTATTAAATCTGCCACGAAAATTCGCACGTACATTTATGTCAAGGAGTAAATAATCGAGGATAAACAAACACCGCGTGTGCGCATATGTTCACTGACGTCGATGTACCTATTGTAAGTACCCACGTAACACATATGTAGCGCTGAGAGCGACGACCTAATTAATTTCCATTAATAACAAAAGCGTTGAATGGAGCCTCTTGTCAATTACCTAAATCTGTCAATAGATTTGTGGTTATGCAATGTTGAATAATCTTAAAATAGAATAAAATATTAAGCTGAAAAATGTGATTTTCTCGTTGTAGTTTTCGTGAAAATATTGAAATGATAAGAGAACTCGAAATCAAATAAAATTTCGTAACTCGTTTGTGGTGTATAAACGTTGAAGTGGTCGTGATATAAAAAGCTCTACCTGAACTCAAACTCACTCAGATTGTAATGTTTGTCACGAAGTTTATACTAAGTAGATACCTTCATAACTGGTTTTACTAGTATAATGAATTAATTCAATTTAATATCTCATTAATGAATCGTTGTGTCATTGTTATCTATTAATATAATGACAAGTTGATCACTAAACATATTTTCTGTCAAAATTGCCAACGTCGTAATGTGCTTAACTTATGAGGTTTAAGAGAAAAATTTAATTTAGATAATTTAATTAATTTTATTTAACGATTGTGTGCGTAGCTATTCATGCCGACACAGCTATCCGTGTGTGGGATGTAAACCGAATAGCTTTGCAGTGTGTACTCGGTTGATAATTTAATTACTGACCTGCTCACTGTGGATTTAATTTTGTTGTGTTTTGGCTAAGTTGTTTGTAATAAAAAAATATACAAAAACTCAATCTAGTGATCCTACAAGGAATATTTAACCAATTCTGAGAAATATTTTTGCTTAGAAACAGGGGTTTCCAAAAATAATAAGAAATAAATTATCACGGAACATTGTGCAATGTTCCGTGATAATTTATTTCTTATTATTTTTGAAATAAATATCAGCAAAGACGGCAGTTGGCTTTGGCAACGAGCGGGAAGTAGCGTTACACAAAATGATACTGTTATTCTGTGTTCAATATTTATAATCGCCCATAATTCGCCCCATGTTCACAATTATTCTGGAAACCGATATTAGCCTTGGTGGATATATTTTAAGAGGATGTTGAGGGTTGATTAAGAATTTGTAGAGTATCTATGTCTATTTTTCATCCCCCAAATGCAAACTTGTACGCCCAGGGTATTAAAGTCTGCCTCTGGACTATTACTATGCTCAAAGAGTCCCCAAATAAACCGTTGGATATACATAGTTCTCTTTTAACAATGGAAATTAAATGAGATGAAATAGTTTATTCTGTAATTAGGATATCGGAATCACTTTTACACGTCACATTATTTAAAAAAATAAGCCGGTTGGAGTCGAAATTTCCTATCTGACTACCCTCGAGTAGAAATGGCGAAACAAACTCAAGGGCAAAATCTCTTTTAAAGTCCAGACATAATCTTGGTCAGATCACGTGAGTAGAATGTAGATTAGGGCCTGAAATGGTATTTTAAGGAAAAAACCGCATACATTTGAATTGACCAGTCCAGTCAGTGCAAGCATTTGACAGTAATCGTGTAGCTCAACTCAGACCTTGACCAGCTCAACGACTCGACGAACAAACCAAAGAAAGGACATTTGGGTAGGCCGCATAAATTACTCAAACTGCCAGGCGAACATTAAAACTAACAGAGAAAGAAAAAAAAGGACCCCATAGCCCTCACATTCACAATAATTCACAGCACCACCTTGATTCAGCATCACCTTTGTATCTATTTTTCTGTTCTGTTTTTTTTGTTGTCTGTTTATATATGTGTGTACATAAATGATAAAATAAATAATTAAAGTAAAGTAGTACTTTACAAAGTAAATATTCATGTCATTTAATATATACCTAATTCGAGATAACGCCCATAGACGCCAGACTCGGCTAGATTTCGCAATACTTACAATTAACTGAAGTTATTGTCATTTAGACACTCCCATACATCTATTTGCCACGTGCGTGTTTAGAACACATTAATTTAGAGTCCCAGTGGTGTTGTATACCTGGACAATAGTAATTATACATTTATTTAATTATTATGTTGAGTTCAAACCTTCGTACAATAATGATTTAATAATACCAGACACTTTTATCATAACTGTGACAGTTCATTTACGATGTGATTTCAGTCCCAATGTAGCTTTTCTTTTATAATTGCTGATTCCTATAATTTACGGATCGCTATTGGTTAAAATTGAGACTCTTCTATTTTTACCAACAGTCAAGCAAATACCTCATGCTTTGCATAGTAGACCCTCGTAAATTGAAGTAGCTATCACGGGTAAAATTAGTTTACGAATCTACTTATATGCCGTTTGCCAATAAAAAATCGTTTTGCTTCCCAATGGTAGCAACCATTGGGAAGCAAAACGATTCGTTTTTGTTTACAGAAACCAAGCAATAATCTCTGAGAATGGCTACAGGAAATGGTAGCCGTAAGTTCAGTTGAGTTAGTGCCAAAACTATGCTTTCACTAGAGATACAAGTCTTTATTGAAACATGGAAACTTTTTTCACGCTAGCCACTAAATGTAACTAAGTGGTGAGATCCATTTTCCTTTGAAAAAGGTGAAAATCTTTGAAGATGATTTTAGTAAAAGTTCGAAGTACTCAAAATAATAGTTAGTTATACTAAGCTACGAGAAAGCGGAATGTGATACAGCCATTGCTGTTATGAGTTTTTGGAAAACACTAATATGTTTTTATTTATTTATTAAAAGTGTGCATAAAGATGCACAAGTAAAAAAAATACTGTACAAAGGCGGACTTAATACCAGAGGCATTTTTTACCAGTCAACCTTAGGGTGATGCAGAGACAAAATATGGCAGGTGCAACATACGGGATAGATAGCTAGGAAATGACTATAACATACAAGAATTAATAATAATACATAGATAGGTAAATTATGGATATGATATTCAATACTGCCTACCTGTTAAGCTCACAAACAACATACAAAAAAAAATCCATACTCTAAGCACTACACTAAGCAGATAATGAAGAGCCTTCAACGTTATAAATATCTCTTACGATTGTAATAGGAAGTAAGATAATGTCTGTTATATGTCATTATGGAATTGAGGTCAATGAAAAAGCGTTTACAATATGCTTATTATTATCGTATGTTCATCTTTAATCGTTATAATATAAATAAAAATTATAATTATTTGTATTTTATTTGTCAATGTTTGATAAGCGTGCCTACTAAACTAAAGCCAACAAATAACTTCCTTATATATATATATAAGAACCTATACACCGTACGCAAAATACGCGCATTGACGTGGAGTTGCGGACACCAGCCCGTATTACCTATTGCCTAAGAACCTTAATATAGTTATATGGAATTTAATTGTTTTTAACGTTCATCGTTATTTTCATTATGTTTATATCTCAGTACATATAGTCGGTGGTCGGTATATTATAGTGGTTACGGAGTACAATATAATTTTCCCGGAGAGAACACAAAAATTTTTCTTCAGGAATCAATATCACCTTACCTCACCATAACATCACCTTTGTACCTATTTTTCTGTTCTGTTTTTTTCTATTTTTATTTTTCGATTTCTATTTCTATTTCTAAACAATATCCTACCTGTACTAACTTAGTTCATCTAAATAATTAATTTCAAATCCACGGAAATTAAGACGTTGATCTATAAAATACAATAAGTCATTATATTTCGTATATAAAATGAACTTCAGAAGCCATTCTTGTAATCTAAACGCGGAAAGCTTGCCAAGCCTTAGTTTCTGAGCTTAGAGTTTCGAATGTGTAACAACCAACAAAAAAAAGTAAGTTAAGCTTTGCGTTTTGCAAGAACAAAACTAAATTCCGTGCCAACTATGAACATACATTTATGCATTAAGAACATAATATGGAAAATGGGACAGACTCAAGCTGACAGGTGCTTTTTTATTGATACAGAACTTTCTTGTTGGGATACCACTAGAAACAGAACAGCTTAGTATTGTGTCAGTACCTACATCATGGTTTGTGACTGTTTTATTGCGAGTATGCGTGCTATCATTTTGTCCATAGAGAGACTGTCTGCCATATACATAGTCTTGACTCAGTCTCCACAGTTTTAACGAAACATTTCACACCCCAAGCGTGAACCTCGGTTACGGCGTGTCGCAGCGTAGCGATCAATGCACACAGACGGGTACTATTGTGTCTCCTGGGTCGGTGCGATCGCTCAAACTTAGCGTGTTATGACTCCAAGCGTGCAAAGACTTTCCCTAAATTTTTATTTTAATATATTTCTGTGATTAATTACCTATTGCCTATAAAGATAGGCTCTAATAAGGACGAACATCGGTGCGCACATTTTTTCTTGTTTTTTAAATTTAAAAATGTGTTTAAATCAAAATAGGAGGAAGTGTAATGTTTTTCACTGGTATTTAAATTAAATGTATAGTTTAAGATAAAACTCCTTCGTTTTATTGTGTACCAAGCTCCTGTGCCTGGGATTGTCAATCCCATTAATGATGGAACTGTTTATATAACTCGATCACGCGACTCTAATATGCTGCAGAACCAAATCTAACAACATCGGCCAATAGGAAATATTTAAACAAGATAGCAGTTCAGATAAATCCGCTTCACCGATAAAAGGGACGGTCATTGATCTCTCGGCCTAGGAGCAAAACGTGACTAGTTAATTTATTTATACGAAGCTGAAAACTGATATTGCAACGAAAGATATCGTTACATTTGTATCGTACGGTGGTAAGCAAACCTAATCGATATCAGTCGTGGTTTCGAATGCTTAGCACGAGACACTTAATATACCGATGAGTCGGTAGCTCACTCCCATTTGATAGCCCCACTCTGCTAATGCCTGTTATCAGGACATCACACGCAGCCTTCTCATGCACCGCTGCTCGCTTGTTCTTCCACTATTTTTTACGAATCCGGTTTCTAAATAAGGGATTATTAACTGAGAGCGTTGACATAACGACGGCGAAGTGCCAATACCTCATAACTGACATTTTTTTTGAGAAATTCTCTTTTTTTTGTTTTGAATTTAAATGCGTTATTCGCATGTTTTAGTGAAATCACCTAAGTGTATTTTTAGTTGCAACAGCATTAAATTAAAATGTGTAAATATGTACCTCCCCACTAAACAAACGTGTATATTTTGAACGTTTTGTTTCAGTTTGTGTAAATTTTTGACTTTGTCAGTTAGGAGGTATTGGCGCTTCGCCGTCGATAAATAAAATTACAGTGCTGTAACTAAAAACTAACTGGCTGGCCCTGAAAAAATAACGGAACAGTGTCTTCAGCGAAGCTGTTAGAATACAGGCACTAATAGTTCTTGAACATAGGACATCATTGTAATCGTGTAATGAACCTGTTGTTTTTACATTGTCACTACTATGTTAGTTTGTTCCCATATTATATGATGGAAAAATATATAACTCTTACTTTAAAAATAAGTAGATGTCGATCTGGTACGGTGTTTTTATTAGTGAGCAAGTTATTTCATCATTTACTGTTATCTTACTGAAGCTCTCCGTGTAAAGCTGCATCCGGTTAGACTGGAAGCCGACCCCAACATAGATTGGAAAAGGCTAGGCAGAGTATGATTACTAAAGCTATCCACGGAAAAGTCTGCTGTAGAATATCATTATGTATGTACCTTGTTATATAGGAACTCAATATTTTCTCAGTTATTAAACAATGAGAACGAACTAACATAACTTTTTCAGGAGTTTGGCACGGTAAACTGTGCGATTCATACGTACATTATAATCAAGATTAAATAACTTTGGCAACAGAATTTTAAGCTTCTCATCATCTGCCGAGCCTTTTCCCATCTATGTTGGGGTCGGCTTCCAGTCTAACCGGATGCAGCTGAGTACCAGTATTTTACATGGAGCGACTGCCTATCTGACCTCCACAACCCAGCTACTGGATAATACGATACCCCTTCGTAAGACTGGTTGTCAGACTTTCGGGCTACTGACTACCCGTAACGACTGCCAAAGATCCACGAATGACAGCCGGGACCAACGGCTTAACGTGCTTTCCGAGGCATGGAGCGGTCTTGGTATGTGAAGATGGTCACCCGTCCACGGACCAACTGCGGCAAGCGTGGCTTAACCTTATCGATCGATCCGTGTGACTTAGCCATAAGCCTCTCAATTTTTTTTTTTTATTTAAAAATTTAGTTTTAGCTTCTATTCAAGTAGATTTGTTTTAAACGACTGAAAATCCCATGAAAGTCCGTTGAAATCCTATTTTATTAATGTTCAATTCTAATCTTCTAGGAAGTGTTTTAATCGTAGTTGAGAACACAAAAAGGTTCTGTGCACAAAATACAGCAACTACTTACAAACGAAGCTGTGCTATTTTTTTGGGAAATGCCCTTCATTTTCGTAGCATTTCCGGCAACAGTTGGACACAATGGGTTTTCGTACAATGAAGCGTCCCTGAATGTACAATAATACAGGTATTCATTTCATAGTACTAATTTAGGTAGGTACCGCTCGCAGTAATCACTTAAAGGCTTTCAAAGGCCATTGAAAACAGATTCGATTGGCCTTAATAAGGTTTTTTTTATGAATTTCCAGGAACAGATACAATCAATACGATGGAGTGAAAATTTTGGTTAGGTAGTTGTTTTATACAAATCCATTTTTAATTATTACGTGCTTACGTACATACAGAAAGAAACATTAATATGTATCTTTGTGTTTAATCCTACCTATTCTTTTATTCCTAGTCTTTTTTATTTCTTTCAGTTGAACTTATCAAGAGTTTTACTCTTTTATATACCTAAGGTTATTTTTAATTTCGTATTAGATAATGGTATTTAAAAAATTGTTCTTAGTAACTGATAAAATATTAAATAACGTATACATTTGTTTACATTGTAAAGAACATTATTTTTCACTTTGACTAAGATTACTCATTACAAAACACAACAACATTTAACCTAAGAATAACTTTAATTACGTTATTACTCATTTGAACTTTGATCATGAATTATAGTATATTTTGCTTTATAATGTTTGATAATACGAGATTCCCAAACAAAAAAAGGCGTATAGTTCGGATTAAGTCGTTAAGCTATGAACGCTGCATCTGCATTGTAAAGATAACACTGGTTGGTATATTCTAGCTAAGAGGCTTATACAACGTGTAACGTTAAATGCGCAAAACCTCAGACACCCCAACTGATTTTTAATTCAATTGACCTATTTCAGAGAGAATATAAGTCATTAAAAAAATTGTAAAGGTTTTATGTGCTGTTTTAGTTTTACTGGCCATTCTGATCGTTTCTTGCCTCTGCGACGACGCTTTATCGAGGGAGGAGTCGTCACCGGGCCGCTGCGCCACGCTGACATTGGCTTGCTTGACCTATTAATAAATAGACATGACAACGTTTTTAATGAAGATTTTTTGAAAAATGTGACCTATATTATAAAGTGGTTCAATTAATTCTGCTCGTTATTCTGATCAAACTATTTTCAGGTTGTGCGCATTTAACGTTACACGTTGTATAACTAGAAAAGGATTTTTCTTTTATGTACTGTAGAATAGCATATATTATTTCCATAAATAATATGGATAATTCATTTATACGGTATTCCAGACGAGGTGTCTGGAATACCTATATGTAAGCCTGAAATAATGTGGATTTACGTAAGTTAATGCTACATACTTAACATTTAATTGAATACAAACAAATGAAACCGTTGCTTCATGATGCTTGAATTAACTCACACAGAAATAAATACTTTTTTTTTATAATTAAGCTGTTACTTGATTAACATAACCAAGTATAAGGTACTGTTAGAAATAGATAACTGAACTAAACAATATTCAATGTTAATTTGGTTCTCCAGGGTCGTCCAAAAGCGCGCTAGGTTGACGATATCGTCAAAGTCGCGGGTAGCACCTAAATGAGAGACGCACAGAACCGGGAAGTGTGGCAGAAGAAAGGGGGTGCCTATACCCAGAAGTTGGTGATTACGGGCTGAAATGATGGTGTTGATGAAATTAGTTCTATTTGGATTTTTTTTTTTTTTTGCGGTAGGTAACATTGCAATATTATATGAATAATAGTTATGGAAGTCCATAACTTTATAGGACATACCGATTGCTACGTCAAAGCGCATCTCAACCAAAATTTACACATAGATCTTAATTATGAAACACACAAAATATCGGAAAAAAACGGACTTCATTGAAAATATTCCGTCTACAAATATTTCTTCAACTATCATAAGTTCCAACCGCAGGAGGACAACCGTGTCGAATATTTAATTAGAAAAACCGCAAAATGAATAATTTAAATTAGAAAACGTAATACTACGTTGACGTCAAGGTGGGGCTTGCGCGCTCCGAACTCTCGGCCGGAAGACTTTACTTTGCCGGAACAGGTCTGGGTGAGGAGCCAGACTAAGAGAGATACAGAAACCCGCAGGCCAGCATGTGGCGAGTTGTTGGGCTGTAGCGACCCCACGGACCCTGATCTCCCGGGAGTAGTCTTGTTCCTCACCTCCTTCTTGCCTTTATTGACCAGCTTGACTGGAGATTTGCAAGAGCAAACGTGCTCGGAGGAAGGAAGTATTTCAGCAAGATGCTAGTAGGGATCTTGACCATACTTCCGGGATTGTTCTGATAGCCGTGAAATACCTCTCCACTCCTCATAAGCACTATTCATTTTCACTCTATCTAGGTAAGGGCTATAGTTTTTCTCCGCATCTGGATAAATGTGTATTATCTCATAAAATGAATTCATTAATTGTACGTTTGTAAACTCTAATTTATCAATCTTTACAATGTTCAGACATGACCATATGAAGCTCTAGTAGATGGCGATGTCATAATCTCTAAACGTTCTCAAAGGGCGATGCCACACGGACGTTGCCAATGTATTGCGTCGGTGCTGCGCCTCCTGAGCGGTGACGCTCCGTATTTCTACATATAAATCTGAGCGTCATGCCACACGGTGCGTTAGGGCGATGCCACATGGGCGTTGTCAATGCGTTGCGACGGCGCTGCAACGCCTGAGTAGTGATGTCATCGCTGCGCTCGTATAGCACTCACCGCGTCGAAATCACTACGCTGCGACGCGACGATGCTACGTATTGGCAACGCCCGTGTGGCATAGCTCCTAAAACGACGTGTGGCGAAGGAACGCGTGCGCATTGGATAAGGGGCCAGGGAGTCGAAGCGGAGAGGGGTGCTGTGGTGAGACAGCGGAGTGCAGCACACTGCACAGTATTTTTTAGAATATCGAGGGTGGCAGTTGTGCGCTAAAAATAATTAAAATTATTTATGACCGACGTTACGACGCCAACGTCGGGATACGCTGCGTTGCGTTGCGACATCGCAGCGTTCGTGTGGCACTCACTGCGTCGAAATCACTGCACTGCGACGATGCAACGCATTGGCAACGCCCGTGTGGCATCGCCCTAAGTAAGTAATGTCCATATTCAGTACTGGGCTATACCGGCCTTCCATAATGCTTTGTAGAGATCATTTTAAGATCATTGGAAAATCTATTTTCGTGATATGAATATAATGTCCATATTTGAATGTCCATGCTGACATCAATGATATTATTTTACTCAAATATAAATGATATTTACCTAAGTAAAATAAAAATATGTCAGCTGATGGGCTGACATGTTTTATGTTTTATTTTAGAAGCATACTAAAAAGTAAATGTTTGTTCTTATTAACAAACACTATCACTTTGTTTTATTTCAAATCGATATCCTAGTTTAAAACGCTACAATAGTGAGCGTATTACTATTAGTTTTATATTTCAAAGCGTTTAATAGTTCATAAGGTCACTAAAACAATACGATTGCAGCTGTGGTAGATATTCACTGTTATCATGATTCAAAGCGAATGAAATGAAATATTAGACTTCATTGTACCTACATAGTATTTTAGTAAACAATATCTTTGAGCAAGGATGCTAGTCTGGAAAAAAATAAATATTTTTTGAAATTATCTTAGTAGGTAGATATTCTAATTAGTAATTTTATATAATAGACTTTACAATCCATTTTCGTATGTTACGTATCGAGGAAAACCCCAAAAGGCTGATTACACTGCTTGATTTTCTTATCAAATGATTATTTATAATCTTAAGTTTTATCGATTTTTATGAGAGATAGCAACTTCGTTACTGATACTTTTCCGACACCAAGTCATAAAAGTATCAGTTACGAAGTTGCTATCTGTCTGAGCAAACGCACTAAGCTCTGTCCGCTTTAGGTCAAATTCTATCGCCACAAAATTCGATGTGCCATGAAATATCAGGAATAAAACAATAATGTTTAGACATAAGCTGTGAAATAATTATGTATTGGAACATGTGCAATAAAAACTTAGGACTCTAAATGCTTTTCTCACAACAAAATCTTATATTCTTTACAATCTTTATTCCACATCATAATCGGTACACCTACCTTATACGAGTATGTACATCTATCCGTTTTCCTGTTATTACAATTGCATAGCAATGCAGTTTTCATCTTGTTAATCGATCATCTGAATCACCCATAAGTAGGTAAGTACTAAAAATAGAAACATAGGTATGAGCGTAGAAATAACCATGGGCATCGATTATTTATGCGCTTATTGCCTTTTATTGCCATGTATTGTGAGACGCCTCGTAAACATTAAAAATAGGCGATTCCCTGCGACGTACGACGACTGTGACGTACGAAATATCAACTTAACTGTTATGAAATAAAATATAAACTTGTGTAGTACTTACCTTTTTAAATGTATTTTGTATCCCCCTGATCTTTAGTTTTTTAAGTGGTTAACATTCTGTAATATTGGTGAACGTTTAAATGTAAATGTCTAAGCAAAGGTTTCGAATCACTATACTTAACACTTCATAATGTATACGTATAGAAAAAAAACGTAGACACGATTATTATTAAAAGCACATTTTAATGAATGGGGTATGCGATCTCGTTGTATAATTTTAAGAGTGATATTTAAGTGTCGCTTAGAGGTCGAGCAGCGTAGAAGTTCGCCCAAGGCTCTCAATCGCGAGTCGTCGACCCGCCGTCACCTTGCTTCGCGCCAACTTACGCAATTTGTTAATCTTATCATCTGCATGCGCACCCGCACGACCTCGATCTCCCCTCTCACCCCTCGCCGAATTTCGACGCCTACATTAACATCAATAGGTAAAGTAAGTGAGGTCATCCCCAAAGTCAGTTCTTATTTAACATTCGAAATGGATAGTACATTCACGACTATAATACCAAGTTCGTAAAACTTGCGCAGCGTCAGATTTTTTTATAAACGAAGACAATTACGGTTAACTGATTTGTTTTATATGAGAATTAAATAAAAATTTGTTCACGAAAACCAAAATGAAACGCAGTCTACATTAAAAAAATAAATATGGTCTACGAGTGAAGTGCTACGGGCTTCGTAGCGCACCAGGCCGCCGGAAAAGCGGCGGAGAGAGGAGCGCCCGCGACGGTGGGACGAGCCTGCGCGCGGTCCACCCCGCGCGTATTTATTCGCAAGGCCACGCCAGCAGCGCGCCAGTGCGCAGACGTCGGTCGCACGCGATATACAATCATTGAGTTCTCGGCATCGCACTATCGCGATTTACGATCCGCGCACTAATATTACGTATCGTATACTAACTAAAAAAAAATACAACAGTTTATTTATTTTAAAAGAACTATATAAACAGATAAAATGATAACAATGCTGTCAAATTCTAAGCTTTTGTGGGGACTATGGCAAGTGGTGAACTACTGTGCTTCGCGTACTTCACTGCCGCTGCTGCTGGTGGCGGGCGCGGCGCTGCTGGTGCTGCGGCTGGCGGCGCTGGTGCGCGAGGTGCGCAAGCTGCCGCCAGGGCCCTGGGGCCCGCCCGTCGTCGGCTACCTGCCCTTCCTCGGAGTTCGCCACAAGACCTACCTGGAGCTTGCTCGCAACTACGGTACTCTGTTCTCCGCGCGACTCGGAAACCAGCTGACGATCGTTCTTAGCGACTACAAACTCATCAGAGAAGCTTTCCGAAGAGAAGAATTTACCGGACGCCCCAGCACCCCGCTAATGCACACTTTGGATGGTCTCGGTAAGTCCACAATACAATCATTTTGACGAGTCTTTTGCAAAGTTCACATTTTTGGGTTTTTTAATGTATTTTTTCTGATTTAAATTTTTAGTGTTAATATTTGCAATATCAAAGTTTTTTCAAACTTCATTGAGCATTTCAATTTGTTCTAGTTTAATATTTTCCGTAAATTTTCCGAAAAATAAATAGTAACTGCTATGTTAGTAAATTTTAATGTAACCCATAATATACCGGCAAGAAAAGTGCACATGTTCATGTGGGCGTCACTAGCCCGTCCCTCCCGCGGCGGTGCGTGTGCGCCGCCCACCTCGTGAGCCCTAACTATAACGCCTCCCTCTGTACAGGCATCATCAACAGCGAAGGCCGTCTCTGGAAGAGCCAGCGCCGCTTTCTGCACGACAAACTGCGCGAATTTGGCATGACTTACATGGGAAACGGCAAGAAAGTCATGGAAGGAAGAATTAAGGTTCGTAATATTAATTTTATCCTCATATCTACAAAGTTAAATTTATTTTTATTTGTCAAAATTTGTTCATAAACAGTATTAATGGGGGTTATTTGTTTTTTAGTGCGAAGTTTACGAGCTGATCGCTAACCTGCACCGGTCGGAGGGAGCGCCCATTGACGCGAACCCTCTCCTCGCCCTGGGCGTGTCCAACGTCATCTGCGGCATCACTATGTCCGTGCGCTTCAGTAACGGAGACGCTCGCTTTGAAAGGCTCAACAATCTCATTGAGGAAGGCATGAGGCTGTTTGGCGAAGTGCACTACGGCGAATATATCCCTCTCTACAACGTAAGTACTAACAATAATTCAGATTATATTAATAATAACAGATTACATTCCAAGCTTTGTTTTTAGAGTTTGTATAAAAAACTAAAAAATCCTGTTTTTTACATGTAGTACCTTCCCGGCAAAGCTCAAGCACAGGAGAAAGTATTGAAGAATCGCGAAGAGATGTTCGCTTTCTACCAAACACTGATCGACGAGCATCGCGAAACTCTCGATGTCGATAACGTGAGAGATCTTATCGACGTCTATCTGATCGAGATCGAGAAGGCCAAGACTGAGGGCCGCGCCGGGGAACTATTCGAGGGCAGAGATCACGGTAAGTTTCATACAACAATCAACTAGTTTTTATTATGATACAAAAAATGATATCTTGAAAATTGTAGTTTTATATTGAAGGTCTCTAATACAGAATCGTTTTTTCACAGAACTTCAATTGAAACAAATTCTTGGAGATCTATTTTCGGCTGGTATGGAAACTATCAAGTCATCCCTCTTATGGATGATTGTATTCATGTTGAGGAACCCCGAGGCGAAAAGGCGCGTACAGGAAGAACTCGATGCAGTCATCGGTCGCGACCGCTTACCAACAATCGAAGATATGCCTAACCTTCCTTACACCGAAACTACGATCCTGGAGACATTACGTATGTCTAATACTGTGCCCCTGGCAACAACACACTCGCCTACAAAGTAAGCATTTAAAACATTAAATTCGGAAGTGGTTTAAGAACTCTATTAGCAAAAATACTTATCGCTACTTTTTTTCATAGGGATGTCCACCTAAACGGCTACAGAATACCTGCTGGGTCTCAAGTTGTACCACTCATCAACTGCGTACACATGGACCCTAAGCTTTGGGACGAGCCCAACAAGTTCAATCCCAGCCGGTTCATCGACGAGACAGGCAAAATCAGGCGCCCCGAGTTCTTCATGCCGTTCGGTGTCGGTAGGAGGATGTGCCTGGGCGACGTCTTGGCGCGCATGGAGATGTTCATGTTCTTTGCGTGCATAATGCACCAGTTCGACGTGCAGATGGAGGCGGGTGCCGCGCCGCCGTCGCTGGAGGGCACGGTGGGCGCCACGGTCGCGCCCAAAGCGTTCCGCGTCAAGTTCACCCCGCGCTCAGCGCCCGCGGCGGCCGCGCCCGCGCCCGACCACCCGCACCTGCGCCACGTCGGCGCGCACTAACCACGCCAGGCCACGCCACATCGCGCCTATACGCGCCGTGCAGCGCCACAGCGCGAACACACCCACCAGTATTCAATGATCACTCGTTTTAGAGCGAATCGACAACCATTTATTTAAGTCTTTATTATATAAGTGAAGACGTCGCCGTCGCGATGCTCGAGGCTGTGCATAAAGTGTTCAATTAAATAGTAGACCGAACGTTAGATATATTGATATTCCCATCGTTGAGATTATAAAATGACGTTTGTGTGAGTTTGCAGTATTAGCGTGTTGGTAGACTAGAATGATAGGAACTCCAGCAAATCACACCATTACACATTGTATTTAAGGTTTACGTTCTAAGTTCTAGTACCTATACCAAAATAACATGTAGAATTCTAGGTCATTATTTATTAGTATCACTTGTGAGAATGTGGTCTGTTGTGTGTGATCTCATGTTTGTTGCGATACAGTAGGCTTTAGATATAAGTTTGTAAGTGTTCATTTATATGTTTAGTGTAAAATGTACCTATCAGGTATGAAGTAACATTCCATGGTAGTGTAACAACCAGAAACTAGTCTAGAGCGATATCGTCGCTGTATAATAGAATAAAGCCTAAATTTAATGTTCTTGTATTGTTGTACTAAATTCATTGTGTTGCAACCAAGTTGCCCTGTACTGAACTTCAGTCGAATAAGTCTGTTAGCTCACAGCTCACCGTTGTCTGTTGGACTATTATATGCTTTGTATATAATTCTCTATTTTATTATAAAATTGTACGTTTAAGTAATAAATTAAAATTGTGAAAACATTGATTTGAATACCCTGTTTTATTAATACCTACAAAGAGTTGGACGGAAAAGCAAAGAGTAATTAGATACAATAACCACTACACGCAGAGTTGAATACAGACCTGATAACATCATTAGTTGGCTACATGATTAAATATATTTACACGAAATACCAGAGGAGCCTCTTGGCATAATTAATCAATCGCTTTTTTCTCAAAAGATTCATAATCAATTCAGAGTAAACAGCAATAACCTAAAATTCGTTTGGTTTACAAAATAAAGTTTATTGAACTTTTGGTCTTTCGTAACTGCAACATTTAAATAATTTAAACTGAATTAAACTGGTATGTTAGTCTGTAAAGGTGCAGTTGCGTGAACATAAATACTATTAAGTAATGTTGGAGGTGAATGACCCGTTGATCGCCTACGTCACAGATATAGGCACGAAGACCCGTACAATTTGTACTAACGAGGGTATCGACAAGCTGACATCACTCACGGTCTTTCCCATCCCATTACTCATATGGCTATCGAATACTACAGATTTCCTTTGTTGTAGTAATTAAATACACACACGTTTCTGCATGTAATTAGCGAAAGCTTTGCGAATTAACGTAAATACTATTGCAGAATAAATATTAATACAATAAAATATGTACTCACGTGGTCTTTTACAACCAAGGAAATACTTGTACACGCCTCATACGTCACTTTTGCGGAAAGCTTAAAACAACTTTTTCAGCAACTTTCATTACTTCCCTGAGAAACGTAGGTATCTACTTATATTTATAAATAAAAAGTCGAGTTTCAACTCTAAACATCTTCGTCTTTCAATAGCAGTTTCAGACAGATTTCCGCACTAAGTTAGGTTAAGTAAGTTTTTTAAGTTAAACCTGGTGGTCAAATTGTTCGTTGCGTGGTGCGGTTTGAAGCAGCAAGCTCCTTTTATTTTACGCTGATGTTGATAACAGAAAAATCATTTTAGTGCGAGTACAATCAGCCTATAACATTCCCACTACTGGGACACAGGTCTCCTCTTTACGAGAGGAAGTAACGGGCTGTAATCTACAACGCGGGCCCAGTGCGGGTTGGTAGATGTCACGTCATGCCTTCGATTTTTGGTTTTATGACAAGAAATATAAATAATTTTACTTTATAGCAATTTTTTATTCAGATTTATAGACTAATATTTACCTACTAAATGCATCAATATAAACTGCAATCACACAGGATCACAATAGAAGGAGACCCGTGGAGGGGTGAGTGTTAATCCGATGATTCCTCGCATCTCTTCCTCTGAGGGTCGGTTGGACGCCAGTTGCACTCGGCGGCGACGAAACAGTCGCGCGCATAAGCCGCATGCCAACATCCGCGATAGCTCGTCGCCGGGACACATACGCTTACCTATGGATTAAACGAAGGCATTAATTTATTTTTAAAGGTACCATAATATTATTATGTCCGCATATAGTTTGGGTTTGAGAATCGTTTATTCATGTAATTGGTTAAACCAATTGGAGGGTATTATAATCGTGTCGTGATAATTAAGAGAAAAACCGACACCGAACTAATTAAACTTTACTAAAAGCTTGTAGTAAAAATAAAAGCAAAAGCTGCTTTATCACTTCCAAGAAACAATACACGACTAAATAGTTCTTTACATTTTACTAGTGTTACGAACAAAGTAACGATACGGAAAACCAAATAAAATTCCCCTTTCAAAGGTTACCCGAACTCACATATCCTCAATTTCCCTCAAACGAGAGCTTCCTTCGTATTTAAGAGACAACGTAAAACAGGATTTTTAGAAAACAAATACTAATTCCGTACAATGTAAGATTTTTATCGACTACGCGGTTACGTTCTTCATATAACAGATATCCTTTCATTTACATTGAGTCCTGCCGGTCGATTCTGGAAAAATCTCATCGTGATAACTAAGGTGAAGTGAGTTTAGAGTGAGCTGTGAGTCATGCTGATGCTAGGGATTGTCACTATTGACGACTCACTCCACGCTCACTTCACCCAAGTTTTCACGGTGAGATGGTTACAGAATCGCACGGCTGTTCTTGTTGCAGCTGGGCAGTTTTATTTAAACTTAATTCACTATGTAGGAATAATAAAATAAATATTTAACTAAACAGTTTTAAATACCTACATAAATGGTTGAACTCTGACCACATTTAACAGGGAACGCTGACGAATGGGCAGCATGTTCCCCGTTAAATGTTCTTATACAACGTGTAACGGAAGAGGGGTATCAACCCTGAAGGAGGTGATTGTGCTCATGAAACTCAACAACTTTCCCCAAAGAACATAGGTCGAAATATGAAAAAAAAATTTGGCCCTCCCTTACAAAACTGACTACCAGCTGATTGATTTACTATGGGAGGGCCAAATTTTTTTTTCATATTTCGACCTATGTTCTTTGGGGAAAGTTGTTGAGTTTCATGAGCACATTCACCTCCTTCAGGGTTGATACCCCCCTTCCGTTACACGCTGTATTCATGAGAAAAAAGCGGCCAAAACCGAAACGGACTTGTGCAGGAACAAGACTAAAATATGATGGCGAATAAACTAAGCATTTACCCGAGGCTTCTGACCAAAAGGATGCTTTTCGGTTTTGAGTTTTTTATTATTATTTTTAAAGAGACCAAAATTCCATGTATTCTTCGGTGTAAGCTTAATAAAAGGATCCTTTTAAAGGGACCTTTTCTACCCAAGGGGCCCAATGAGCATGGGACCCTAAAACAGGTAGGTGCGTCCACAAAAGATGGGTACAATTCTTTACTGAACACTTGACAATGGTAATCTAAATCTTTCGACTAAACGTTAATATAGTTATCAATCTTTCAGCTCCAGATATAATTATATGTACAGACGATATCACATCAAGCTACTACAATCTGCCAAATTTCTTTAATAGATTTTCAACTTTATCGCTAAAGCATTAGGTTCAAGGATGATTGGGAAAATTAACAGTTTCGGGTAGCTTGATGTGCTGGCGTTTGTAATTATTAATCATTATTAAATGTCTGACGATAATATATCGCGCTTATCTGAGTCGAAAATTATAATTATACGTAGGTACTGAAAGTCTAAAATAAGCAATCTGAAATCAAAGTAGGTCTTCTGATCAGTGTGAAAACGTATTTTAAAGCTGCCTACATATTTTTAATTTGTTTTCAGTCTGAGAATGCGAGATATGTGCGATATCCGAGGTTACGTGACGCTCACTTAGGTATGTAGAAGCTCTCCTTATGTGTATGTAATTATTATTTCGATTCAACGATAATTGGAAACTGATATAATTTTGACTACCTTTTATTAATAAACTGTCAAATCTGCCTTAGAAATTCTCTCGCTAGTGAGTTGCTCTAATGGAGTATCGTGTCTACCTTTCATTAAACCTCTTCAATTAACTTTCAACATAATCTAAGTGGCCAAGCTCCCTTGGCAATTATACAGGGTTATTTGTAAAACACCAAAAACTCTTAAGAGGTCAGTGTCATTATGAACAACTTTTACTATGGGACCAAACCTGAAATCACGAAAAAAAATCAGCTGTTCCCTACATTTATGTTCGTACGAGTCGTCAAAATGTAGGGAACAGCTGATTTTTTTTGCGCGATTAGAGGTTTGGTCCCATAGTAAAAGTAGTTCATAATGATGAGTACAAAGACCTCTTAAGAGGTTGTTGGTGTTTTAAAAATAACCCTGTATAAGGTCCCATTAAAATAGATGGACAAACTTTTAGAAAACATTCAGACCACCAAAATAAAGACAATGGTTAAAAAAATGTATTGAAAAAAATGCATTAGATACTTACAAGAAAAATAATCAGCTAACGAAAATACACTAATGTGCCGGCAATTTATTAATTTTAGGTCAAAATAAAATCACTTTAACCAGTGTTTTTTTTTTGCTTGGATATCTATGGTTAGACGTACTGAGCGCTGTGTTAAAATTTGTCCATCTATTTTAATGGGACCCTGTATATCATCTTGAGTTTTTTGAGTTATTCATACAAAAATAATATTATCTTATATGTATTATTATTATTAAATAATTTCATTATTAAAGCAGCTGTCAGTGGGCAGTGGCAGTGTAAAAAAACTATTCAAAACTTTAATAACATTAGTTGAAGCGACAAAAGCCTAACGGTCCGAAAGGTCGTAAGTCACAAGCCAATCGCCATTGAACCATTGTAACGAATCTAGTGTTATAATAACAAAACCATGTTGGTTATTCAGTAAAGTTGAAGAGGTCAGTAGAGAAACCCGTTCTTTTAATATGGGAAATTATGAGTGCAGCAACAAAAGTTTTCTTTAGCAACCTAACGTCTTTTTTTGTATCTAGGCAACGAGTTAATTGAACAGCTTCTATTGTATCCATTCATCATCTTTACTATTCCAACAGAATATCAAAAACAAGCGTCAATTTCCGAACGTAAATGAATATAACTCAGAGCTACCGATAAATATTTAATTGATAACTCAGCGACTATTGTTGTAAGTGGGCTACTTTATATATTTTAGAGATTCAACATCTGTCTGCTAATAAAATCAAATTGCAGCCTCAAAATTAGCCACCAAACTTTTTTATGCAGCAACTAAATTAATAAACTAGATTATGTTTTCATGATAATTATCAGGAGGTATAATAGTCAAGTCATCAATTATCGATAATTCCCGATGTCCACCACTGGGGGCAGAGAAATAACTTTTAAAAAATATTCTCGTTGTCCACCACTAGGGACACTTCATAGTTTGAATTGGTCGAATCTGTTCCACAACCGAATCGAGGCACCCCCGAATTCACGTGGTCTTTTGGGTGCTACCCGTAGAGTGTATATCAAAACCGCAGGCGCGAAGGGAGAGCAACCCCCGCCCACTGTAACAAACCATAGGCACCCGTGCGAGCCGTAGCGGCAGAGCCGAAGCTGCGTAGGTGAGCATGGGTGCCTATCCTTTGTTATGTCAGGGAGGAGGGGTTGCACTGCCCGCAGGAGATGATGCACAAGTACCCAACCTTAAAGTGTTTTGAGGTTAGGTTACAATAAATAGATAGATAACTACATGAAATTAGAGCTTTCATTGTCCATTATTTTGTGACCATATTAAGGTAATTTTGTGTTCAATTATAGTAGATTCACTCATCAATTACTTATGTTAACGTATAAACATATACATAGGTGACTATATGAAATTAGAGTAAGCTGAAACAGTTGATACACTTATTAGAAGCTGGCAATGCGTAGACATAATCACAAATTTAGTTGCTTAAGAATTATCACCATGCATATTAACAATAGCTTGTTTTACAATATATTATGTTCGCATGAAAAGTATTTATGAGACGCTAAAAGTGCTTCGCTAACCTATTAATTCATTAGACAACTAAATATATTTGAAGACAAGAATGACATTTTAATATTGTGTCAGCCCGACAAGAGGTACCTACTGACACAAGGTATAATTATATGAAACGCACCCTTAGTCACCGTTGTTGGTAATATATAAATGAGCAGGTACCCGGACGTACGGTTAACTAGGACAATTGAAATAAGCAAGCAAGGTATTCCCAGGTTGGCCAAAGTGTTATTGGGTTTTTCCATTAAGAATTTCTCAGTATCAGCCCGAAATCTGGATTCGTGTGCGGTTGATGGCGTTAGGCTCGCCCCGTATCACGTGGGACTTAAACATAAGTGGTGAAATGTTGGTTTACTATAGGTAGCTAGGTAGGTAGGCAGGTACACCTCTGCCTAACCGCTCGAGGAACGGAGGCGTGATGTTGTCTCGAGAATATCACGCCGCGCCGGGTGACCGCGGGCGCTCGACGTGCGGGCGCGCACCGGCCGGCACAGCACTGCGTCATCGTCCACGCTACTGAGCGATTGCATACCTATTTCTTTCTCGCCAATTCAAATCATATTGTTTACCTTTTTTTTTTCTCTTTGTTGAATCTTATACTGAATGATTTTTTTAACAGGCTCTAAATTTTTACAGGGTGTTCTACCCTTGACTATGAACAACTTTCGCTATAGGATCAACTCTGAAATCACGAAAAAAAAATCAGGTGCTTAATACAAAAGTTCAATACTTGACCAAAATGTACGAAACAGCTGATTTTTTTTTTGTCTCAGTTGGTCCCATAGTGAAAGTTGTTTATATTCATGGGTAGAACATCCTGTAAAAAATTAGAGACGGCCAAAAAAAAAACATGCAGTAATACAGTCCACTATAATCAAGTCACCGTGCTTTAGTCCTCGTACCACTTGGATGTTATCATATGATATTTTTAAGCGGTATGTGATTTTATATGACTACTGTTTCGAGTACCTAACGAATCATATCGCAAGAATAATTATTTTATGTACAGGAATTTGTTACCTGTCTGAAACGGTATGAACTCTTGAGGTTTCAGCAGACTTCCATCTGGACCTAGAAATCTGTTCGGCTTAAATTCTTCAGGATTCTCCCAAACGTTTGGGTCCATGTGCATAGCCCACTGAAGTGGTATGACCATTGCTCCTTTAGGAATCTTATAGTTTCCTAGATAAGTGTCCTGTGGATGAAAGACATGTACGATAAGATACTGTTCAAATAAAACTTTGGTTTTTTTGTAAAAGAGTTGCAACATTTATGGTGTCCAATCTTTTAACAGAATTAAGCAACCCTTCTTTTTTCATTATTGTCCCAAATTATATCCCACCTAATCTAACTATAGGACATTTCCGCATCAATTTTATAATTTCAGGAACTGACATAAAATTACTAGGAAGCAATATAAGCTAGGATTATAACCGCATATTTAAATGCATCCAAGTAATCTGGTCCATGAAATACGAGTACATATAAAATATGCATACTTCGACGCATCCGTGGGGAATCCCGACTGGCACTATCGATCGAATGCGCTGCACCTCGCAGACAGCCGCCATCAGGTGCGGCAGTCGGGAACCGTCCACTTCTCCATCCTCAGGGTATACTGACAGAATTTCTTTCCGCACTAATTCCTGAAAAGATGTTGATTATTTTAGGATAAACTGCGTATACAGCAGAGTAACAAAGAATAACAACACAGAACCGGCATAGTAAATAAAAAGTAGGTTAAAAGCTCAGCAGTGCCTTCACTTGAATACATCGTTGAGAACTGACAGCGATGATTGACACTCGATTAAGAATTCTATGCAGGGTTAGCATAGAATTTGCTTTAGACGCCGCGAATTCACGAAACGATTCAACATAAGACGAATATTTGCTAAACTCTGAATACTCACTAACGAAAGGTGTTAATTATGTACCTAACTTAAATTATACCTTCGATACATACCTGTTCTTCAGGATAAAGAGCCATATACAACAAGAACCAAGCCAGCGTCACCGACGTAGTATCAAGACCGGCTCCAAACATATCAGCTAAAAGATACAACATCTGTTCATCAGTCACATATTTAGCACCCTCATCACCAGTCTCGAACCTTCTCTTTTGTTCTAGAAGGAAATTGTCAAGGATGCACTCTCCATCGGTAGGAATCAAGATATTCGGATCGAAGAAATGTTCCTCAGTTTTCGAAGCGTGTTTGCTGTACTTGATACATTTCATATGGCCCTCAGGATGCTCGCTGAAGAGGTAGTCGTGCGGAGCATAAGCTGCTTCCTTTATTGGTGGCAACCCTATAAGTTTTCGTCGTCGATCAATGATGCTCGCGTATAATCTGTGTGTTTGAGCTTGGCCGCGTGTTAAAACTTCCATTGTTTTTTGGGTTGATGATGAGAAGAATCTGAAACAAATGAAGTAATAACGTTATGTACAGTTACGTAGCAGGCATTTTGTAATTCATTTGTGATCATATCATTATATATTTAGTACTTAATCCTTACCTGACGAATGGCAAAAAATTTACAACACCTGCGACTCCCATTTCGTGACAGCCCTCCTCTTGAATTTGTCTGAACCAGTGCCATGTCTTATCTTCAGGAGGGAACTTAAACCCAAATATAATTTCGTTGACGACATTTCCTAGAGAATTCGTCAACATTTGGGACAGATCCATTGGAGAGCCTGCCGCCTTTTCTACATTCTGAAAGAGTATTAATTATGTACCTTTAATATAACACTGCTTGTCAACAGTGACAGCTATTATGAACCAGACCATTATTATACTACACTAATTAACATTTCACGAATCATCGTTTTGTTTCAAAACAAAAGTTGTAGGTCAATTTTTAATTGTGGTGGCCTCAGAGCATTTGTCATTGTCATTTAAAGGTTACATTTATATTTGACTTATCTTAAAATTAAAATAACATCAACTTATAAACACTAATTAAATGTCTCGTAAGAATAGTGCAGTCATCCTATCCGCCGAAGCAAAAGAAATTGGAACAAATGAGTCAGTCTTATGTCTCGTTGCATATTCTTTAACTTCGGTATCAATCGTTTATATTTGCTGTAAAATGTCGGATAAGTTTATACGAACTACGGATTAGGTACGGAATACTAATCATACTTCCAGAAGTTCGTAGACGCCTGACGCTATCCGTTTTTCCAACTTTTCTCGCGACACGCTGTGCTTACTCATACCGAAGCTTTTGAGCCACGTCGTTATCAACTTTCTCTGATCCTTCCACAGTCCGCCCTCCGCGCAAATAATACCTTTAACAATATTTTACATTAACACAACAGTCAAAATTTTTGTGCAAACCCGATATTTGTTTACTCACCATTTCCTTTCATGATGCCGTGCGTTAAGAACAAAGGAGCTCTTCCAGAAAAGTTTTCCTTAGCGAAAGCTTCTCTCACTAATTTGCTATCTGACAACACGACGGCGTACACGCTTCCCATACCAATACCATAAATTGCTCCATACTGCTTAGAGAGCTTAGTTAGTGTGAGGTGAGGTTGATGGCGGTCGAGCCACGGCAAGTAGCCAACGACCGGCAGGCCCCAAGGCCCCGGAGGCAGACTCTGCCATTGTTTTATTTTTTTAAAGATCCAAAATCCCGCGACGAATGTGACTAGCCACAAAAAGAAAAAATCCATTCCGAGCTAAAACAAAGAAGATGTTTTGTGCATATTATTACCCTATTATACAGTAGACGAGGACCTTTGCAAAAAAACGCCCGAGAAACGCATCATATAAATGAGGCACTTTCAATAAAATGCTTGTAAAAAAATGTCTGGCTGTGAAGGCAGCAGACTCTTTGTCTGGTCTTTGTTCTCTTCGAGACATCTAAGATAGCTTAAGATTCTAGAAATGCTGAGAATTTTGGTAACATACATATTTACGACCGGCGAATAGTCTGGACTTTGTAGTCTGTTGTAACTGGTCCTTTGTTTTGGCACTCGAGTGAAAATTCTAAGATTATTAATGTAGAAATTATAAAATCCTTTAATGGCTAATAATGTTATTGTTAGTAAATTAGGTGCAAATGGGGTTATGTCTATTGTCTGTTGACAATGATATAGTTTGTTTCTAACACTCTAGCAAATAGCACGTGTCAATAAACCCGGAAGCAGTTTTAAAATTAAAATGTCTGACTTTGACATCGATTTATTTATATCGTTGGTTCGGGAACGCCCTTGTTTGCCATTCTAAAGTAGGCGAAAAATTAATTTTCGTCTATCTTTAACCCTCTATAGCTCAGTGTAGACTGTAGGTAACATACCGTACAAACGCTTCGAAATTTAAAATAATAGATTTCATAACGTAATCGCGCTCTGTAACTCGTAGTCTACACTCCGAACTAATGAACTAGTACCAAAAAATACGACTAGACGGCGATTCTTGTTACAAATTGAGATTTGTGTTACGACAGTCGGTATTTAGGCACGAAACGTGGCGGTTCACTGTGATTTAAAAAATATATAAAAAATTGTTCTGCTCGTGTCTTGTGTATTATATTGATAAATTGGAGAGGTGAGTGTTTGAACTTTATTTTGTAACGTTATTTTTCAACACTTTCATATTTTATTTTGTTTTTGTTGGTAAGAGTGATTGTTGCAATTTTTGTAATTTTCTTCCCAAATAATTAAAAATAATGAAAATCCAGAAACACGTGTATTTTATTTTTTTGTAATCTTCTCTAATCCAATAAATCAAATAAATCCCAGCTTATGAGTCATAGAGGGTTAATGCTTTGTATTTTCGAGAAAAGTATCTCGCCATCGGGATTCATAGCCTTATTAAATGGATGTATCCAGTATCTTCTTTGTCGTTTATTTAAAACAGAGTAACGTCTTTTTAATAACAAATAAGCAATAAGTTTCTCACGATGGTCCATGGCAGAGACACGTCTATCCACAATAAAAAATCACGAGGAACTGGATACTCTACCATACGACAGTAAAATCTTAATCTAAAAGCTCTTTTTCGCGACGCCGCAACGCCGCAACGCAAACCGCCGATTTTAGCGGCGCGGCGGCGCCGCAACGCGGTTATGTGTTTTGGCCCATTGGGCGGTTCGCACACTACAACGCGCCACGCGACGGAGTGAAGATAATGCGCGTGATTTTTACATATAAATTCAATAAAAACGCGCTTCCACTGGGAATTTGGTTCGGTTTCACGCGACCCGTCGCGTGGCGCGTTGATGGTATTTGATAATTATAAAATTGTTTCTTAAGTGAGATATTCCCTCTCTTCATCTCCCAGCATAAAGGTACATACTCGTACCTATATTTTTATACAATTTAAATTATTTCCTCACTACGGACGAATATACAAATAGTCACAATTAGTTTTACTTAAAAATGTATTTTTTCTTTATTTTGCAATTATCTTATCGAATAAATAAAATGATAAGATAAACACCAACGCCGCACTATGGAAAATCGAGGTCCAAATATCGATAACTTTCTAAACATTATGTTGTAAAATTTTGCACAAATATACTAGACTAGTGTGTTTGGCTTCAAATGGAATGTGTAATATACCTAATATAATTTAATACCATTCATTGAAAAAATAAAACAACTTCAAAAGTATCAAAAATGACCATTATTATTTTTTTAAGAATCAATACAAATTAGAATGTCTTCAAAAACCAATTATCATATACTCGTAGTTCATCCCAAAATACAAATCAATATATAATAAAAACATCTAAAGTAAAAAAAAAATGTGATGAAAAATTGTTTACGGATTCATTAATTAATTGTAAATTAATGTTTACTATAATGCTATTTTATACTTGGTGAGCTTCGGGATCTGAAATGAATTCGTTCAAATTCTACAGATCTCAAGTGTGTTTTTACTGTACGGTTTTCTAATGCTGCTTATGTAGGGTTCTGAAGTATAAAGTTAAGCATTTTCTAGCATGATGTAGACGAATTTTATAATCCTTAATTCGGGATTCTTGTGCATTTTTCGAAAGTTGGCCAATAGGAAGCACTGCAAAATTGACATTTTCTCCATGAAGCAAAATTTTGTGAACTAAAGATGGCATGTAGTACCATTCATATTTACTCACATAGTTCCTGACAGTCTCCATAGCATAGCTGCCAAATTTTTCAGCATTTATCATTACACCTGATGAAAGAGCTTAGAGCTTGCAGAATTATGTAAAATTGTTTAATCAAATTTATATCCACTCCTGTAATTTCAGCAGAGCATCTTGCATTGTAAAAAAATCTTCTGGCAGTATTACCATCATTAATATTACCAGTTACTGGTCGTGGTTGGTCGATAATCAATCCTAGCTCATCACGAAAACGTTTTTGTACCATGGTTTTCTTCTCTTGCTTTAGTTGTTTCTTTTCTTCGCTTGTGGCTGACCATGTTTGGAAAGAATGATTGTAGGAAATATATAAAATCATTTCCATACAATGAATCCAGGCGTGTACATTCCGTATTGATATGAATCTTGATTTTCAGGCCTAGCAGTCACTTTAGTCAAATCGTTCATTTGGCGTGAATATGCCTTCTGGTTCCACATGTACAACATATTGTACAGACGCCAGCATATGAAGCTATCCGAAACTGTAAAATTTTCTCCATCAACTTTGAACCTTATGCTTTAGCCAAAAAGTTGAAAATCTATTAAAGTTTGACAGATTGTAGTAGCTTGATGTGCTGGCGTCTGTACATGTGGAACCAGAAGGCGTATCCGTTAATGCCTGAGCTACTTTGCCATCTATCATTGTAAGAAACAGTTGATGCTTCGCTTGCACTCCCTCACCTTCTTTGTTAATGAACCCAGTTAATTTATTTTGAATTTATTTTATAAACAAGCTGTTGTGGATGAAATAAAAATATCTCATCCACAACAGCTTTAGTTTTCTCGGGAGTTTATTTGTAAAATTCTATTAATATAGGCCGACAAAAACGAACAAATGAAGGTACCTGACTTCGCCAGACAACATCACCTGTTAGCTCGTTAAATAATTTAATAGGCACCAAAGAAGTGATAAACAAAGCCGCAGAAATTAGTTCAGACTCTTCTGGCAGTTTCTGTTTGTACTGGCTTTGACCAGATAAGTCATCACAGACCCATTTACTGTAAAGAAGTAAATTTTTCAATCCATACCTATACATGAATTCTATTGTCAAAATTCTAGGTGCGGTGTGATCAAATAAATCTTGACGTTTTACTATTTTTGCACGTGTGTTTGTAATTTCAATAGCTGAAGACGGTGGATAACAAGTTTTTTTTACACCTTGTACAGACGACGCCAGCACATCAAGCTACTACAATCTGTCAAATTTATTTAATAGATTTCAACTTTATCGGTAAAGCATTAGGTTCAAAGTTGATTGGAAAAATGTTCGGGTAGCTTGATGTGCTGGCGTCTGTACTTTGTAATATGGTGGAACCACAAAACATTTTCGTTCGTTTGTTAACTTTCTCTAGTACAAATATTATGCTTTCGTTAAATTCATATCAATAAATACGCTCAATGATTCTTGATCCGTTAATATCTTTTTCTGCCTTGCGTCTTCTATGAGACTCGAAAATAAGGTATTATTTTCACTGTCAGCAAACCTTAATGTTTCCATAAGTTTTGCTTCTGTTCCTTCTCATATCGAACGTAATTCTTGAAGATATGCATTGTAACATTTTTCACACTCAACATGAGTGCAAACAAGATAAATGTCCTAATATCAATGAATTGTTAATCACAAAACATACCGCAAACTATTCATAAAAATAGTCTACATTTAAAATCGCAATAGATAGCGGTTTTTCTGACTTTAATCACATTTTTACCAATTACTTCGAAAATCACAACTTTTTTTTTCACCTTATTATGTTTCTCAATGTTTTTACCGTAAACGTTAACATAATATTATACATATTAGTTGTTCCAAAATTTTCAAAAGATGAGGTTTGCAGAAATATACAACGTGTAACGTTAAATGCGCAAAACCTGAAAATAGTTTGATCAGAATAACGAGCAGAATTAATTGAACCACTTTTTAATATAGGTCACATTTTTCAAAACATCTTCATGAAAAACGTTGCCGTGTCTATTTATTAATAGATCAAGCAACCCAATGTCAGCGCGGTGCAGCGGCCCGGTGACGACTCCTCCCTCGATAAAGCGTCGTCGTAGACTTACGAAACGATCAGAATGGCCAGTAAAACTAAAACAGCACATAAAACCTTTACAATTTTTTTAATGACTTATTTTCTCTCTGAAATAGGTCAATTGAATTAAAAATCAGGTGGGGTGTCTGAGGTTTTGCGCATTTAACGTTACACGTTGTATAATAAGTACTTTATATGTATTCCTACAAAGTTTAACATTAAAATCACTTTGAAAGTGATGAAGTTAACAGACTTGACGAGGACGTCCGTCAAAACTATAAAGATGGTGGCATTATTAAAAAATCTTTTTATATAACATTTATCATTTTTTAACATTATAGTTTAGTTGGATCCTTAAACTGTTAAGTAAAATGAAAAAAAGTATGTCAGTAGCGACATTGGTAAAAACAATTTTTGATATGCCGTTGTTATACCATTTTCCATAGTGCACCGTCAAAAAACTACCATTCGTTCAATATCTAGCGAGTCTGTGGCATGTGAACATGACAACCAATGCTACCAACCTGAGCGCCGAAAAAATAAAACATCGTGACGCGTCGCCTAGTATTTTGTTATCATTATCAATGTATGCAAACACACCTTACATCATAATAATAGTAATAAAACAGTAAGTAATGCATGGAATTGAATTATAAATATATCTCACTTACTTGTTAGAAAGGTTGGTACCGAAAACTCACTGAGAAAGTTTTGATTAGTGTCACAGAAGATAAGAGAGGTACGAGCGTCCGACCGCTGTCAGAACAATCAACACAGGCGGCCTCTCGTCACGTGGCCAGACACCTACCAACTGCTCCGAATCACGCCATCACCAAGCCCTATTAAAAATTACAATTCTAAATTTATATTCCAAGACGACATTTGTTTTTCAAATCGCATTTAATATTTATGTTGAGCCTTTCTTGATATAGGTACTCCGATTCATCGATCTGTCAAAGATTCCATCAGTGTCGATTGTAAAGACAAATTCATGATACATTGGCCGGTGTTCAGTATATTTTTACTTACTATTCGTATCGTATATTTCAATGGAAAATAATTTTAATTAACTTCGTTTCAAAAGGCGATCATTCTCAGTCCCACCCAGCGGGCCGTGTCCAGGTAAGCCTGATTATTTATACACAGGAATATACGACTACAGATGAATTTTACATTTAAATGCGAATAGAACTGTTATAATTTTTATGGTTCCTTTATACGAAACCCATTTCTTAATATAATGTTTTAAAGTCTTAAATCCAATATTTTATTTAGACTTATTTAGAACTAGCTGCGCCCCGCGGTTTCACCCGCTTACGTCTCGATCCCGTAAGAATATCGGGATAAAAAGTATTCTATGTATTAATCCTGGTTATAAACTAGGTATCTGTGTGCCAAATTTCATCGAAATTGGTCCAGCTGTTTGATCGTGATGAAGTAACAAACATACAAACACACACACACACTCACAAACTTTCGCCTTTATAATATTAGTATGATTAGACATAATGGGATTATTAAAATTGGTGTGAAAATAATTGAACCGTACAAAATTAAGGACTAAAACAGCTAATTATAATACTGGAATAAGTTTAAGCCATTTGTATAAATAACTAGCTACTTAGCAACATTTACTCGGATTAGATAGTCACAAATTACGTACCGCGGGCGCGCATTATCGCATATCAATGTAATAATATATCATAATTTAAACAGGCGCATAAAATACACATACTTCATTCTAATTACGCAGTTTAGCATTTTTTGTGATAATAAATCGTAGTGCATTAACCATTTTGCAAGTTACGGCTAATCGTTGTATTAATTATTTATTAACAGATTAGTAAGCCAAAGTTTTTTGTATAAAAAATAAAAGTTTACATTTTTAAAAACAAAAACACACACACATACACAAACAACACACATTTTACTACATTAATACATTACATTACACACAACACATTTACACATCTATACACATACATACACATACTATACACATACACCACGGACTAGAAAAAAAAGAAGGACTCCGCGCCACGCGTATCGAAAGTGAAGCACCCTACCGGTCTATGTGTGCGTGATTTGAGGGATACCAGATGAATGAAAATTTCCCCATGATTTAAATATTTGGACAGTGTATTCATTTATTACAATAAAGCGATATAAGAAGTCCACTTAACTGAAATTACAAAAATATACTAGTGAAAACTCAAAATTAAGTGTTTATTTTGTATGGATGACTAGAAAAACGCTGCTGTAGAATACGTAATTCAATTGATTGTCTTGAATTACCGATTAGGAAGATAGGGGGATGGGTATTAAAGCTTACTTACCTAAAACACACAAGGTGTATTTTACCTATAATAAGAAAACTATTTAACGTTCTGTAGAAAATAAAACTGAAATATTTATTCAAATGATTTAATCAGAATCTTCACAACACATACATACACTAACTAACCCGCACTGCATTCTTTATCGATCCAAGAAACATTACAAAAGCACGCTAATCCGTTCCAATCTAAGAACCCTCGCCAATTGATGATTTGTATCAAAATGTATACAGCATATCACGCTTGTTTTCGACGGAACGCAATGGTCTTCACATCTGTAGTTTCTTATTATTATAATCCAATCATTGTTCCATGAATGATTTGCTGTAGGAAATCTATAAAAAGAATCATAGTCAATACTTGCAAAAAAATGACAAAGAACACAAAAAAAAATACCCGATCTCTCGGGACACTTAACCATTTATTTTCTGACAACACTTATGTCAAATGTCTTAATGTCTTAATGTCAAAAATACAATAAATCAACAAGTAAAATTGAGCCTTAACTGTGATATGTTATTCCTTGACAGTTTTTCTGGGATGTAGAATTATTTTTACACGTTTTCAAAACACAAGATGGCATTATTTTATTTTATTACTTCACGTAAATAGTACCTACAAAGACGCCGTCTTGTCGCGTAATGGCGGCCGGCCGGCTTTCTATGATGTAAATGTGTGCGTGAAGCACGTTTGTACAAACGGTCCGGCACCCTTACTGTGCTTCACTTTCGATATGCGTGGCGCGGAGTCCTTCTTTTTTTTCTAGTCCGTGACATACACGTACATATTTTTTATTTAGTACATTTTTAAAAACAAGCTTTTATTTAAATGTGCTAAAAATAATAAAATAAACTTTTCCTTTAAACTTTGTACTATCAACTTATAACGTCATTACACAATTTATAATATGATATAAGAACTTGTCGCAATATTTATGTACACGTATTTACTTAGTTTGAATTAAAAAAAATTAAAATCGATCAGAACAAGTTATTTAATTTACTTGTTTATCTACAGAGGTAAATCTCGTGACAAGCTTATAAAAAAAATATTATTGATAGGTTCACGTTTGATCACTATCTCACCAGCGGGGTAATTGCGTTACACACTGACAGTAGCCTTTTATTTTGACAGTTCCACAAAATTCGTCGCGTCATTTACGCTGTTTAGCAGATACATTTTTCGAAAATATGCAGCAATGGATGAACAATAACCTTCAAAATTATTCAGATTGTGTTTGGTAGGGAGCTACGCAATTAGGGTGCTATTGGCAAGCGATGATGTGGTCAACTATGGAACATGCTTGCCTAGAAGTAACCTATTCACTCATGGCTCAAATACCCTCAGAATCCTAATTGCGTAACACACTATTACTCTCATTTTGAATCATTTTGAAGCATATTGCTAATCCATTGCTCCATATGTTCGAAAAATGTGTCTGCTCAACAACGTAAATAACGCAATGAATGTTGTTGAACTGTCAAAATGAAACCCATTGCTACTGATAGTGTGTTACGCAATTACCCTGCTGGTCACACAGTGCAAAATGATTAAAGCACAGTTTGAATCGTTGTTACCTTCAAGTTAGAAACGGATAATTCATACCCTACAATACAACGAATGATTATAATTTAGTTCAACTAAACCACGTACTCGCTAAGTACAAAGGAATAAGAAATAAATAAAACCAACTGTCAGCTATGAATGACATTTGTGATCATTGCATCGGTGTAGTCAATCATCGGCTCTAAATACTATTTAGTACTACTAAATAAACATGCTTTCAAATAAGGGCCGGCGCACATTTGCCGGCACGTCCTTGACCATACCGAAGCGTCCTTAGAAAAACCGCCTTTGCAAAGGCGTCCTTGGGGGGCGCCCATTAATTACGTGAGACGTTCAAGGGGGGAGGGGGTTGAGCCGAATCTCACCTCATCTTACTTTGGGGGGAGGGGGTCTCGGCAAATATCAGGTAATTTTTTTCCGTATTACAAAAAAAAACCTGATATTTGCCGATATCCCAAATCCAACACATTTACACTATAAACAGGCATTTTGAAAAATCTCACGTGAGATTGGGGGATGGGGAAGGGATTGAGCCAAATCTCACGACATCTCACCGGGGGGGAGGGGTCAGAAAATATCAAAAAACGCCTCACGTAATTCCCTTACGCCTTACGGGTTCGGGCGGGCGCTGTCTAGCAGCGGTATCCCGAAGACTGCCAAAGCGTTCCAAGGGATGCCGAAGCGTTCCGACACGGCATGTCTAAGCATACCGCAGTATCATTTTTGTACTTACGACCGTAATATTGAAATTTCCACTTTATTTCCATACTATTATTCGTCGCTTAAAAATACCTTGCCATGCAGTCAATGAGCGCCAGGCCTAAAAGGTTCACAGAGTTCTAAGCTTATTAAGCAATTAAAGTATCGACACACTAGGCTTTGGCCCAGGCGTAGCCATAGACGTGGCTAAGACGCTCCGTAGACGCTGCGTAGCAACGCGTAACGGTGCGTGGAAGCACGTAGCAGCGGCGTAGCAGTGGCGTAGCAGCCGCGTAGAGGCCACATGGTTGCGTCAACGTGACGCCAATGCCTACGCAAATGTTGGACTAGCAACCGCTGTGATTTTTCGTTAAAAAAATCATTTAAAACACGTTTTTTTTTTTGGAAAACAAAACGACCACGTACCACTAATTAAGTTTGGTCTTAACATAACACGGTAAGTTCCTACTTACTTGTCTGCGTCAATGTATTATGAAACAGTCATTTTGGGTATTGAAATCTGTTATAGTCGTCCGTCGGGTACAATACAATACCAACGTTTACAATGTTTTCGGTAAGAGCAGAGGAAATAATTTTTACAAAGACATGCATCTTCTAATAGTTACCCGTATATCCTCGTGATGACTTGTTGAGGTCGGTTAAATATGTATTATTATGTATGACCTGTTGAACATCTACGCAATGTGCAAGCAGGATTTCCATATCTAATCATAATATTATTAAGATCGAGAGTAAATATCTAGATAAATCTCTAATCTTCGAGTAACTCAATGAAAACATTATTATGTAATTGTATACATACAACTGCATATTCTAATTGGCTTTAATTGGAACGTAATTTTTTTCTTGCTTTTAAGACGTCTAAAATAAGTCATCTAGACTTATTTTAGACGTCTTAAAAGCAAGAAAAAAATTACGAGAGTTCGTAAAGCAGGTGGAAGATCGATTTGTTTGCTTGCAAATGACGCGCGTTACCTAATGCACATATTTTTTTAAACAGTTACAAGAAAAACCTTTGTTTTGTTAATTAATTTATGAAATATCAACAAAAAATGCGATATCAAGATCTCTGATCTATACTTTTTGAGTTAGGCTGGCGCTCCCCGCGCGAGACGAACGGGCGAGGTCGCGCGCAGTCGCAGGCGCAGGCGGCGCGGAGTGTGAAGGCCGGTCAGCGGCCGAGCTGTGTTATCGGACCAATCATAACGATCACCTCACTTATGTAGTATCCACTAATGTAAAGCATTAGCTCTACCACGTGCCACTGATTTTATTAATTATTACGAGACGCAATTACGCGCGCCAGCTTTAATTGAATAAGGAATGATATTCTCGCACACCCACACGTATTACATTGCGGGCCGGTGTACCTAGTGTTATAGCCTGTGGTCAAGTAGTACCGTGCACTTGGGAATGTGAACTAAACGATTAATTGAACGATTGCTGACATTCTACAAATTAAAAGCTACTTTGCAGTCTAGGTCACACGTAAAAGTTGTCTTACAAATAAGATTTTTTCCAAAGAAATGAGCCGACAAGATTGTTTTATTTCATTAAAACCGCAGACACTTGTTTACCTAAATGAATGCACCTATCTCCAAAGTGTTATAATTAAACGGCACGATGATTCAAAAAACCCTAGAGTTAATATTCATAGGTGTGTAATTTTCCATTTAATATAGTACAATTTAGTTCAAGATATCGCAGGAGCCGTTGTTTTAAATCCTTCGACGGTTTTAAATGATTTTATTTTTGCACCAATTAGCAATTTTATAGGTAGATACGGAATACAACACTTTTAGCCAGTAAATTATTTATTTAACTTATTCAATTCGTTGCCCAATGTGGTACTAAAAATTGCAGGCCATCGTGAGGTGAGCGTCGAAGAAGGTTCGGTTCAAGACATCCCATTAATAATGTCCCTAATTTTATAATGAATGCCAGTATTACTAGACAACCACTCCGATTTGTTTAATATGTTAAAAAAAATATACAAGACAGTTATCTATCACTACAATAACGAAAAATCAAGTGATTAAGCGAGAGCGGGGGCCGCATGAGACAATAGCCGCGACGGATCCAGAGCTGTGTAGAGCATTCGAGGCCCTTGTTGCCATTCTCATTCAGCCACCGTACAGTTATCCCGCGGCCAGTGTTACTGACACAATGCAAGGTTAACAAGAGGTGGACGCCCGCAAACTGCCCGCATAGCACTTAAAAGGACATTTACGTTTTATCGAGCTGTTCTGATCAAACAAGACAAGCCTTAAGCCGAAATCCGTTTCCAAGTAGGTAACTTGCTGATATTCGAAACATTTTTTTTTTGTAACTTTTGTATGCCTACTGCAGAATGTTATTTCCTAGATACATTTTATTGAAACGCATTTGAGCAGTTTACCCACCTGTAACCTTGTATAAAAGCTGTATTTTTCCTTATACCTTGCAACTACACTTGCTGTATATCAATTAATATCTATCTCGATTTTAGGTTCTGTTGTAGAACATAATCTATTCGAACGAGTAAATAAATTTCATGTCTCCATTTAAGTGGAGCGTTAATCGATAAAAAGTGCAGATATCAGAACTAGTCGGACGTGTCGGCCCTCAGCGTCACTGGAATGTCCGTCTCATTATGCTCAACGTTGATTAAAGTCAATAACTTCATCGCGAGTGCGGCGCACATTCAGCATCGGCTCAATGGCATCTCTAATGAGGCACTCTTGTCAATGAGCGCAGCGAGCCAGATCTCAATCGCGCCATGTCTCTATTCTCTTTTACTTTCGAACGCATCCAGTGGGGCGCAGCCCGCGGGCTTCGGTCGTCCACTCGGCGCGCGCCTCTCAATAGACTGTATTCTTTTTTCTCCTTTACTCCCGAGAACAGTCTAGAATGCCTGCATCCCATGTATACGTCTTCCTTCTTTTATTTTTAGTTAGTGCGAAAAAGGTAGTCGACCAGTCCTAGCTGCGGGGGTCAACGTATTCGAGGCTTTTTACCTCTGCCTGATGCAGCTGTTGCACAATAATAGAGAAATTCCTGGAATATTCTACATGGGTGATCGAGCTATTTATATCTGCCTGAGACAGGAAAATGCATTGCAAAGGCTAAAAATAGCTGCGAATCAATTAAACCATCCCGTATTCATTGAATACTGATTGGCTTAGTCATGTCATGTTTATTGTAGATTAACTATGCTACAAGGAAGTATTTTGTGTAGACTAGAACATGCATGTAGTATACATATTATACTCACTTCGAATAATACCCATTACTTATCAGCTAAGAGATACATTGGAAGGCGTTTACCTAATATTAACCCGGCGTCATTGAGGTTGGGTCAGAATTACCCGGCTGGTGGAATTATTATAAATTTTAAATTTATAATAATTTTGAAAGTACGCGCGCGAGCGACGTTGCCGTTCTGTGCAGTAGCTGGTGCTAATATTGAAAAATTTTTTTTGTAATTTTTGCGACTTGTTTTAAAAGTTGATTAAATTCAATTAAACGTTTCTGAATTATTATTTTTCTGTTTTATTATCAAAACCTTTATACTGAAATAATGACACAGTTTACGAATTTACTAAAAAATTATGGAAATACCATGTACGAGTATTAAATATATGGGTAATATTGACCCACCTCAACGTCCATGTAACTACGAGTACTTCCTACCACAATGACGCCGGGTTAAAAACGCAAACTTATTTTATCTTTAAATACCAAAGTCACATATCAACATCAGAAAATAACTGTTATTTATTAACTTTCTCGGGTTAATTCAACATTTTGCAAGCTTCATTTCATTGTATTTTCTATAGCGATGCGGCGTTAGGGTCCTCGGAGTAATGTCCAAACTAGTGTCAATGATCAGCACACTATCATTTCTAGGACTTTGACTTCTCTTAATTGTGTCTCGATTGCCAGTAAACAACTATTATAATTTTAATCATACTGTCTTTTCCATTAAGCAGTCCGTTACTGGACTGTATTTTGTTGAACCTGTGCAACTGCGAAATTAACGTTGTGTGCGTTTAAATATGTTTGTACATTTTACAGTTTACTACTATAATTTTTTATGGGTTGCGCTTAAAAGGGTATTTCGCAAATTTCACAATGCTTGTTTTTGGTGGCAAACAGAGATTGTAGAACTCAACAATGAAAGGAATGCTGATCAAGTTCTCAGTTTCTGCCTACTTTAAGGAGAATACACAAATGGGCAGTGCAACAGCAGACAAGTGAAGCTCGCTCGTCCGAATCGAGGCACTTACGCGCGCCCAACGGGCCATCGATGTCCTTGCATTCTTTGGAGGTAGAGCAAAATGGTACCGGTTCAATAACCCTTGACAATGTGAAGGGATCAGCTCTTAGGCTAAGAGGCGCGGCAGCTTACGTAATGAAGCAGGCGTGAGGGTCGAGACCATTTGGCGGTCATGAGGTACTAGCTGCCCTTTAAACATTTAGAAGAAATACTTTCCTTTCAAACCAACAACGCAAAGCAGGTAGTTCGTGTAAAAATATTCAATATAATTCAATCAACAAGTTTAAAAAGTATCAGCATCACGATGTGAATAAATCTTCAAGTATTGGGGTCAGGTCTTATGCGCTGTATATGTACGCACGATGTGTTGTGGTGTTAAGAGGATGAGGTGTAATATTTGGGCAGCATATTGTACTTAAGCAAATTTTACAGGCAATCATTTTTGTCAATATTTCATCTCAAAATACGATGTTTACGTGACAGGCAAACAGCCGTAAAGTGTTGGAGATACGCAAGACTTGGTTTCTACTCAATTCATCTTACAAGTTTTCCACTGAAAACTACTTAGTGAGATGAAAGCCTCGTCTCGACGCGCTCACGAAATTGAAACGTTTCATAGAGCTCATAACCACAAAGTTCTCTGAAGTTTCGCGTAGGTACTTAGCGTGGGAACTTTAATTATAAGATTATGGGCAGTTATTTCACGTCCACTGGACGCACGCGTATACATCAAAAATGGCGCTAACTATCGTCAAACCAAAAAAAGCGCTGTTTCAAATTATAATTACAAAAGTATGGCCTTGACTTGCGTCAAATAATAAAGACTACGTAATCGTTATTATTTGACGTACGTATGTATGTTACGTTAACCAACCATTTCAAACAACCGGCCCTAAAAGCAATTAACATCAAACAACTTTTGCTATCAAAATAAATTCTAAACGATGTCATTTGTGAGTTCATATTATCGAACTCCAATAAATTACAAATGTAATTAAGAATTTCTAAGACCGTTTCGTATCGTGTCCGTATCTCACTTATATTTATCATCAAATCACATAATATTGTTTGTATTTTTAGTCATTATCACGATTTCAACCGAAAGAGGTCCACAACTGGGTATAGGCCTTCTCCTAGGATTGTCACATCGTTGGGCAGTCCGCACAGCCGGCAACGTTGCAATAGTTGCTGAATGAACCTACGGTTACAAACACAAGAACTCAATTATGTGTACCTGATACATAACAATGTTCAGCCTCTACGATTTTGCAGTGGGATTCCACTGTTTCCTGTTTCGGCTTGTCAGCCACATTGGCCCTGTGTCGTACAAGCGGCACTAAAGTCAAGTCATTCTCCCCGAGCAAAATCCTAATCTCACAAAAACATTATCCACTTGATTCGTGAATGGTAAAAAATCCCCAGGTAGTTTTTGGTCAAAGATTTTTTACTACAGCTTTTGTTTGAAGCAGCGGTCACTGTAACGAGTGAACGTTGAACTGAAGCACGTTGTTGGCATATACAGAACCACAAATCGATTTCTTATTCTTAACTCAATGCACAGGGCGGCGACGGCGACGGCGACGCCATGTTTACAAACAAAGAGATCAATGCACGCCAAGTAGGTTACCGCAGCACCGCACCGTATGCGGCCGCGCGCCCACCGGCCCGTATTGCGCGGGTCGTGGTCTCCGCACACCGACTGCCTCTCAAACGGCACGGACGCACTACCATCAAAACATCGTTAATCGCTATTAATCTGAATATCATTCGGCCCAAACAAAACCTCAAAGACACACAATACCCTTGCTGCAGGCTCGCAGGTTTTGTGTTCTTCAATTTATTATTCGAAATAAATAATTTGTTTTGACACACCGAGTTGTGATACTAATTTAGATTGTTTATTTATAGATATGACTAAAAATAAACAGCTGCGTCAAAATAAGCATCAAGACACACAATCAAATCAGGTCAAAGTTTCTGGAGGGCAACAATCGTGCGCTTCCGCAGGAGAAATCGTTACAATGGCCTCTCACAAGCGCCGGAAGAAAGTTCCTAGCGATTTGCATAGCGCGCGGCGAGCCACAAGCGCAGGCGATCCCGCTCTCGCAAGGCTCCGCGATGGCCCACATAGACATGTCTTATAGTTTATTGTCGCGGACCCATTTCCGTGGGTGCACGGCCACGACCACCGCCTGGCTCGCGGATCGACACACTTCGCTCACTCCGAAAGTTTCTCCGATAGAGAAACTCACAATATCTAATAGCACCGACATCCGTCTATGCAGATTTCCAGAGCAAGCCTTCACAGAGACTGTGACCTAAATACGAACGTAACAATGCGTATAACACGTGGAGAGAGGTTGTTTATTTTACACACTGACAACATGTTTCTTCCTCCGCGTGATCATATCGTTCGTCCGCTCTCAGGTCAATCTGAGAGAGTGCAAACGGCATGAACGGCGGTTAAAAATAAAATTGATAGTACACACAGAATCAATGACAGCATCAACTCGTTTTCATTACAAATAGCTGGTGGCAAGAAAAACTTGCACTAGTGTTACGTTAGAAAGCGTAGACATTTCACCATAAAGCCTAGAAAGTGTGCATAAGAAGAAAGTGAAGAAGTAGGGGAAAAAATGTGCAATACAAGTGCACAGAGGCGCGGGAACGTGGAGCGGCACAGACAATACGCACTCGCTCCGAATCTCGCAGTTTCCAGTTCGATCGCCGTCACTTTTTCTCCCTAAATGAAACCGCTGGACTCGCTTGCACACATTTCTCAACACTCCACACGTTTGCCTAGTTCTTGTATCAATGCACTCATTTTTACTTTCTTTTCCGTTCGCTCTTGTTCGTTTGTTTCTTCGTGCGCTGCTATACTTATCATAGCTATCTAGGTGCATTGATCGACTCTCAATGAAAATAAAAATAGGCGCTTTCGTATTCCATGGAACGTAAGAACAATAATACTTACTGTTTCTCGAAAATTCGAGAACATTTACAGACTTTCTCAATTAATATGATAGGTTTAATTTTACTGTAGTTCCAATTTAGTAAATAACAGTCGGTATCAATTGATTATTTACAGTTGAAAAGCATTATCTAACTTTCATACTTTTCGAGACTGAGTTTTGTAGTGAAAAACTCTGACCAGCACCATATGGTCAGAGGTTTTCACAACAAAAGTCGGTAATATGATGAAATTACGAGATAGAAACAAGAGTATTTTCCTGAACAGTGTTTACCTGAAAGTGAAAATCGAACATTGTACACACATACATTATTAGTACGTGCACAGACGTAGATCACGCATCGCACGAGCCGCACATGCCGATGCGGATCTAACAGGCATTTGTCTGTTTTTTTATTACGTGATCCTGTCTCCGTTGAGAATATAGGTGTCTATTAGAAGAGAACGAAGATCGAATATTCTGTTATTACTTGATATTTTAATGACAGTTTCTTGTGTCAGTTCCGATGAATCGTTCGGATGGTCACATGCGAGCGATAAGTCCGAGAGAAAATATACAAACATTGTCGATCCAACACGACATACGTGCACTTCATATTCAATTGTCGAGTTTATATGCACAATAACTATCTGAAATTCAGTACTTAGGACGCCGCGAACAGTTCGTGAACCGTGATAGTCACGTGTTGTAAATTTTTTATGTTTTTGCATGCATTATCTCGATTAGTTTAAATTGGTGTTATATGTTTGTGTACGATAATGTGGCATGTGTCATTAGTTGTCACGTGTAACTTGCGGTGTGGCGGTGCGGCGGCGAGCCGGGAAAGCCGCCGGTCGCCAAGCGACGTCGAGAGAAAGAGTGTGAAGGAGAGAGATGGGCATTTCACCGCGCGGGGTCAACGCACTCGCTATACTGTCGCTGATTGTGCCCCAATTGCAGTAAGTGGGTCTAGGCCGGCGTTCGTCGACCCGCGTGACACACTTAGCGGCGCGGGCGCACGACCGCGGTGCTTTCACGCCCCACGCGCGGGGTGGGGGCACTGCACGGAAAGCTGAGAAAACTTACCACATGGGCGGGCAACGCTTTGTTCACTGTATACCTGCGTGTGTTCTGTTCTATAGAGAAGCGTTGTGCATATTTGTTTATTTAGTAAATGCAACGTCACTAAGTGAAATGAAATCATTTGTCAACAGCTGCTAAGTTATTTACATTGTTAGATTTGAATGGTGACTGATATCATTCGCAGAATCTTTAGAATTTATTGAAACTGAATCTTATTAACTTAGGCACATAATGTTGCTACGAATAATACTTATTATACACCAGCTACCGAATATCATGAGAAAGGATTCGTTTTGGTGTATAATACAAGGTTAATAATACACCTTATCAAATGCAGAATGGCTAAATCTGTAAATATTTCTAATTTTTCAACGTTGATTTAACAAAAATGTGCATGTTTGCAGCGAAACATTTTATGGAGCTTTAATTAACCAAGGAGAGGCATTGTCTTTTATATTAACAGACAAATATTCGGCTACCAACCAATGTCAGCTAAAATTGCTATTTACACAAATGTTCTGCGGCCTTGGAAATTACAACTCTTGTCATATTATCATACTGCACACTGTCACACACGGCAGGACACGTCGCATTAGTTTACAATTCATCTCAATATACATAATTATGCTCGTTTGTATTCTTTCTTTACAAAGAAGGTACAGTTCATATGCATGCAACATTGATAATATTAATAACCCACAACAATGAGACTGACATTGATCCTTATGGGAATGCAGCTCAATTAAGCGCAGTGGGGCAACTAATGCGAGTAATGAATAATAGTTTACACGATAGGCGTTTGTGGCTCGTTAGCTGTTGGAGAGAACAAGGTCGCCTGATGTGGAGCAAGGTCAATGTAGATGAAGTCTTCGAGTGATAGCGCGACCTCTGCATTCATTATCGACTCACAAACGTGCGGCAGCTGCACTCATACATTTCTACCGGACGAGCGCTGTCATGGAAAAATAAATATATTTTATTAAATGTGTGGTACGCATACTAGGGCGTTGTGAATCGAGTTCGATAAGCGTAATTTGATTTATTAGAATATAATTAATTGTAAGCACGTTTTGCTGCGACTTGATATATAAGAGAGAAACAAAACAATAAAGTTTATTAAGATTGTGAATTTAATATCAATCGCAGCTGACGTTGCAATATGAAACGAAATTAATATTATTGCAATCAGCTTTATGCTTAACGAAAAGTTCTTCAACTTTTTCAAGTTTCCCGTTACAATATTTCGTTATTAAACATGACTGCATTACTTGCAAGCTACGTTTGTCTATATACGGCATAATTATGACTAAAAACACATAAAGAGCATTCTTATAATTGCTGTCTATTTCGAGCAATTGAAAAAGTAGTCAGTACTGTCTAAAAGCTTTCGGTGGCACATCGTGGTCTCCATTAATCACACCAATAAGTAAAGTTGAAACAAAAAGTAGACTGTCATGGTAATTGATGGCAGCATTCGCTACAATGTCACAATTAAATGATGGTTCAAATGAAGCAGGTGTACAAAAAACAAAGTTCTGATAGCGAGTGAGCGTTCGGAGAACCTGTTGTGTCCGTACCTGCACGACTTGAGACGACTAAATGCATTTTGCACATAGTCGAATGATGTCATCCAGGATATTCGAAATGTAAAGTTGTTCTGAAAATAAAATAAAAAATCGCTCCCACAAGGTGATACGAGTGCTTTTCTCGGCCAATGAACGTTAGTCATTGGCCGAGAAAAGCACTCTCTTCTCATATCTCAGAAAATTGTTGGAAGTTCTAACGAAGAAATCGCGTATTACTTGTGTGTCTGTTCAAAAGCTCAGATTACTTTGTTATGAGCTTTTTCAAGTTGTTAATCGCTGAAACACGTATGTATTTTTTGTGTTCGATTATCTAATTGTAAATATGCCGCTTTCTTACCCATTGTGTCACCCTCTGTAAAAGTTCTATACAGGGTGTCCCTGGAAGTATGGATCTAATCGAATAGGGGCCTGGGCAAGGTAATTTCCAAACTTTTTAAACCTGATAATGTCGGTGAATTTTATATTATTTTCAATTTTTGTTTTTTCAATCACTTCGCATAGTGCTCAAAGAAAAAAATCATAAGAAAAAAACTATCAGGGCAATTAATTCATTTTTTTTATTCAATACATTGTAAAAGATTGGACCTTTTCTGTGGTAATACTTTTACGCGGCTAGAAAACATGTGTTCAATAAGAAAACATTTACTGCAAAGACTACGTGCTGGCAAAAATTTTATTCAAATTTCGAGCAAAAATTTTATTCAATTGCACCGACTTTCTCAGGGTTAAAACGTTTGGAAATTACCTTGCCCACGGCCCTATTCGATTTGATGCATACTTCCAGGGACACCCTGCATTTATGTCTGTAATTTATATGGTGTACATAATAAAGAGTATTCTATTCTATACCAGGTATCAGCTGGTAGCATAATAATATCTATAAAGCAGCTAAAATAAAAAGGTTCAGCAAGGATGCAGGTGAAGTGTGCGGGGCTCGTAACAGTTGGCATTCAGTGTCAATTCTACGTACATCGTGTGGTGTGAGACATGTATGTTTAATTCAAAATTAACAACCGATGTTATCGTCTTCCTCGGCTTTAGTTTCAATTTTATAACCATATTTAATGTTAAATTTCATGATATGGATCAGATGCGTGTTTCTTGGATGTATGACATAAGTAATTGGTTTAATACGTATAAAATTATAATGGGTAAACTGAAACAGAAATTGGATTCGTTCTTATATTAAAAACGAGGATTGACTTCATGAATGCAAAACCGTTTGATGATAAAAGGCCGACTAATCGGGAGATTACTCGGCCTTTTCCAAAATCTGTGGAAAGAGATGCACTTTCCATGAAAGGAAAGTGCATCTTTTTCCACAGATTTTGTTTTGTTTCTTGCTATTTAATAAGCCGTATCTATCAAAATTAATCTAGCCGTTATGACTCGTGACATTTAGACGAGCATTACCAGTACTCAGTAACTTTAATATAATAATGGTAAAGCCCTTTAATATAACCATGGTGACGTCATCTCGCCAACTTACGAAGCTGATTTGGATCGCCACAAAGTTGGAGTCTGCGTCATCCGATTGAAATTGAAACAAAAATTTGACGGCGCATGCTTTTTATCAACAACGTCATCGACTAGACGTTAGGAATTATGAATAAAATGTATTTTTATACAGAGATAAAATGTTTAATCTTTTTAAGGTGCGTCAAGAGCTCTTTGCGCCCGATCAGTATGCTTTTGTAAACCTTATATGAATAGTAGATACGCAGTTAAAATAATTTGGAACTTTAAACATTGTAAGCGTACTTTAGTCTATAATTTGTTATGGTTTAGTATGGGCACAAAACAAAAAAAAAGCAATATATGGGTGCTAATAGTAAGGGTATCACGGTTAGGTTGAAAAAGGTAGAAAACACAGCAATTAGAAATATAAATTTATTGCTCGTAAATAATAAAAATCACCGGTCTACATCTGCCTTCAATTGCTATAGATGTCACTTAGTCTCTTCCCAAGATATCACTGGTCAAAAGTTCCTCAATAATTGTCACTTCAGCATGAGTCTTCATTGTTGGAGTTCAGCAGACGCGAAGTTCTTCAGTTGTTGTTTAGTTCAGTTCCTCGGGGAGAGCGACGACGGGGTCGACAACCTCGGGGAGGCTAGGGGGGGGCATGACGATGGGCTGTGGGATGACAACCTCAGGGGCGATGGGGTCGGGCATAACCACGGGCTCGGGGATGACTACCTCGGGTAGGACGGGCTCGGGCAACACGACGGGCGCGGGAATCTCGACCTCAGGCAGAGTAGGCTCGGGCATAACCACGGGCGCGGGAATCTCGACCTCGGGCAGAGTAGGCTCGGGCATAACCACTGGCTCGGGGATGATACTCTCAGCCTCATCGACGATTTGGACGGGGGAAGGGGTGATCTCGGGCTTAGGTGGGACGACGACGGGGGAGACATCGACGGGGGCATCGACGTTCACGATGATCTGCACGAGGGGCAGAGGGTTGGCGGCGGCCACGGCCAGCAGAGCGAACAGAGCAACGAAGGTCTTCATTGTGTGTGTTTAAAGTTTTTTAACTGAAGCAAGACATTTAAATTTCTTAATATAAAATAACGACAAATCCCGGATGACTCTTGTTCGGTCAAGTAAATAACACTAATATTGATTGAAAGCACACACTGGTAAACCTATTTTCAAATTAATACGAGGCGGTATAAATTTAAATTGAGCAAAGAACTTAAGAACAAAATACGATCCGACAGATATGGCACACATAATCGATTTTATACGGGTATCCACCTGTGTAAAGTCACGTATCCATATAAGATTGCAAAAAGTAAGTAACTAATTAAACAAAATACTTTCAGGATTCAAGACTTTCACAAAACAAGGAATTTTATTCTTAAAAAAAAAACTATGAATAAATTTTAAATTTCCTAATAATTTCTTAGTAGCTTGAATTGGGTCTAAATTACTTAAAAAAATATTATTTTGTTTAACTCACCTTGCTTTCACAAAGATCAATAAAAACTTTAATTGTTAGTGCAAAAACACTCAGTTTTTATACAAATTTAAAGCCATAAAAACGTATATCGATGTGTTATCAGATTAGGAATTAACTTTTATCAACTGTCGCAAATGCTACCAATAAATAAATTTTTAGTAGCCTCTTCCTCCTCCTTTCCTTTTTATGTATAAATATAGATAGTAGAGCCACTTTACAAATCAAATAATGACGTTTTATTCTACTTCAACCTTATAACTTTACGTATAGCAAAATACTAATAACGCGCAATATTTAATGGGTAAGAATCACGAAATAGACTACAACAATCGATAAACCTTTGTATTTTGACCTTCGATACATATTACTTAAAGAAACGAATCTTTTAAATATTCGACGGACGTAATATGAGGCCTGAAAATCTGCTAAAAGTTTAGATTAGGCACCTAGTTAGAAAAGTCTAAAATATTTACCATCTAACTGAAGGATGTAATATATACCTAAGATAAATGTTAATTGATGGTTTAATGATAGGCTTCATATCCTATTTCTATCTATGTTGGAAGAACCCTAGAAAATGTATTTAGCTTTAAAGATATTTATTTCTCATAAGAACATATAAAATATAACAGTTCACTTATAATGAAATACAAAGTTAAAAATATTTAAAAATTGTAACGAGTTGGACACCGAGCGACACTAAGTACATATCCGCAATCATATGCGCACAACACAGGTCACAGCCGCGTAGCCGGTCGGCCGGCGGCGCGTGTTAAGTGGTAACCAACTTTTTGTATGGACAATCAGGTAACATAACAAGCTTATAACTTCGTCATTTTTCGTGATACAGTTTTGAAATATTGTACATAGATTCTTTACATAAGAACACTAGACACGTGTTTCGGGTTTGCCATATACTAAAAATAATGTTGTAAAATATTTGCTTCTGGGGCGATGGTGACGTTATAGGGCACATACATGTTTTTTGAATTTACTCTTAAATATGTTAATATTATTACACTTCTTTATGTCTTCCGGTAAATCATTGAACAGTTGTGCTCCCTCTATTTAACTTCATTCATCCTATCTCGCCAAGAAATTGAATAGGCCATCATGCGCTGGTTAGGACATGTCAAAACATGGCATAAGGAGAATGTCGAAACAATGTGCAATACGAAAGTAGAGGAACGAAAGGTCGGAAGCAACGTCGACCTATCACGATCAAATAAAACGTATGCACCTCTGGATACCCTGGTACCTCCATATACTCTGGTAACTGTAATGTTTGAAACTTGGGTGGTAAATCTCTTCGATGCGAAATTGCAACAAGCTACGTAGACAATTGACAAATTTTTGGGTTACTTACCGGCTCGTATTATAAAATTTTGGTCAATTAGTAATATACTCGGACTAGGTAAGGTGTCTCTACCCTCCCTCTGACGTCTTACATAACTCAAAACTCAAACTCAAAGCATTTATTTCAAGTAAACCAATATTACAGGCACTTTTGAATTGTCAAGGGGTCGGTCAGTTAGAAAGATGAAGCAAGTTGCCCATTCCAAAGCGTAGTAGGTACCTGTGGAGAAGAACGGGCAAGAAACTCCACGGACACTCTTTTAAATCATAAAAATTGTTACAAAATTTTGGTTAGGTACATCATTCAAGTTGAAATTATACATGTGAGAACGATGTAGAAAGACGTGCACGTTAAAAGCGTCCGTACTAAAAAAGATAAAAACAAAAAAAAAAAAAAACAATTCAGAAATGAAAATACTTAGATTAAAATAAAAATAAGCCATACATCTGAGTCGTCTGACATACATGGAGTATGTAAAACGACTCAGGTGAGCATGAAGTATATATGACTTCAACCATCTAAAACCATACTATGGCTGCTGCTAACATTTGTGTAGGTCTCTGTGATCTTCGCCATCACTTCCCTTTCCCTTTTATAAGGTATATTTTCCTTTGCTAGGATACAAAAAATTAATGTGAACTTTGCTCAGGTTTATTTCTCCATTCGTTTATTAATATACCTTACCTGAATTTGTTTTGACCCTTATTCAAGTTTCTGGTGAAAATAAGGGCTCGGCTTGCGTCTTCTCCTGCCATACTTAGAAGTTAGTAAGGTAGTCTCAATAAAACCAGTCGTAATTCTATACTAACTATACAATAGTACTCGACAATTCCAGGCTATCGCTTTCGAGCACCACAAGAATCGCTTTCGCTCAATCGTCTCTTGCCATTTGCCCGGAATGGGAAATAATTTCTTTCATTGCCATAGATACTCGCTAGCTTCCCTAAGCACGGGAACGTCTGTACGACAGCATAGCTCTAGTACGTAGAGTAGTAGTATCTAATGAGTAATTGCAATAAAACGAGACATTTCGCGGTTACATGGTGTCGATGGATGGACTGTGTAAAAGATGGCTTTTCTAGAAAGGGGTGACTATCGAGGTGACGACTAATAGAGAAGTATGGAAGAAAACTCGCACAAGGTCATGGACTCGCACACGAAGGGATCCATACCACAAGGCAAACACGCCGAAACAGATGTTTCTACTGTGGAGACTCCCTTTCATTTTAAACTTTATTTTATTTTCATTATTTGTTGTTATAGAGGCAATACAATATACACTCTGAAAATTTCAACTGTCTACCTATTACGGCTCATGAGATACAGCCCGCTGACAGGCAGATGGACGGACGCACGGACAGCGAAGGATTAGTAATAGGGTCCCTTTTAGTACGGAACCCTAAAAGAAGACACGCTGCACCGACCGCAATCAATTGGGATAAGAGAGAATGATGGTGGTGTCAGATTGGAAAAACCTTTACTAAATTGTTTAGGAGACCCTTGAAAACCCTTTTAAGCAAATAACAATCACCTCGGTTGCCTGCAGGGATTTCACTGATTTCCGAATCACGATTTCACGGATTTCATTGAATCCGGCCCATCTGTGCTTTCGTAGCTAAAGCTAACTTTCATAGAACATTTTTGTATCTACCCTTTCCCATAGCTTAGCTTCAAAATAACCTAATAGGTAGAGGTGAACAAACGACACAGTTCGGGCAGGATGCAGGATGTGATTTGCTCGTGCTAAATCTACCGACAATCATACAGTAATATGAACTGACTGTAATATGAAACTGGGGTCGATCGTTGCTAAATTAACTTAGCATAGTTTCTTCCTAACTTATTTAATATCAACGTCTAAAGTAGTATTTATCATAATTATTATCATGTCCTCGCAAATGTACACTCGTGAAAGAACTTTTATAAAAAATTATATCAATGAATATTTTAGTAATATCACACAGAACTTCATTTTATTTATAATAAACTGTAAATTTTATAATTTATTATGAAAAAAAAGCGAAATTGAAAAGCTCAATCAAACTGTCTCTTGCGAACCTGCCGGTTGATTCTGTAAAAATCTCACCGTGAAATCATAAGTGAAGTGAGCACTTAATAGTGTTAATCCCTAGCGAATGACAGCTCACTCCACGCTCACATCACCCAAGCTTTCACGGTGAGATGGTTACAGAATCGCACGGCTGGACCAATAATGTCAATTTTGAAAATATCAGTCATATCGTATATAATAATAACACACACCCACAGTTCAATGTATCGCAGGTTTTAAAAACATATTCATTTAGATACGTGTATCTACACATGTACTGGTTAAATAGTTATCATAATATGGTGTTAAAGTGGATTAAGATTTAGGATTAAAAGCACGATTATCCACTAAAAACACATGACAAGCGTCACAGGAAAATTATAATAATAACAAGTAACCTCCCGATACTTAGGTATAAATTATACAATAGCAACTTGTCATCATCAACTTTATTGTTTCATTACTTATGATTATAACCAGACAGATACATTATCAACAAATAGATAATCGTAAAATGAGCGGCAGGAAACCAAAAGCACGCGTTATGAAAACTACTGAACGAGGACCAGTCGGTGCCGGTACGTTCACCCACGCTTTGGAAAACTCGGAAAAGTAGCCACCAGACTACTTGAGGCTCGAGAAACATCGTGTCCATCCGGTGGCTTCTACTCGTATATTACATTAAATCCCGTATATTTCCCCTCTCGGCTTGTTAAATTTGTGGTGTGAGTTGGAAAGCCTGTGCGGGCGCCGACGTGCGCGCATGCCCGCCACGTTTCGCGTGGAAACTGTGCCACGTCGCGCCTTCTCTCAGTAAAAGTACTTTCTTCAAGCCGCTTTCGGAAACTCGTCTAGAACAAATTTTCTCGCTATAGTAACCTTGTACTATGTGACATAAGGCGTTTGCCTGCATGTGCGCTATAATTAGAACCGTCGGTCGTTTATAGCGTACCGAGAACCCGCAATCGATACCGAACCGCGCCCCGCCTGCCTGCGATCGTGAGAAATATTGCCGCCTTAACATAAAGCAGTGCTGCCTGATCCGTGAAACAATGGGATGTTACGATGATTCAGTACGCGTATTTAATCAAATATTTCAACATTATGATAGACATAAACATAATTTTATTAGTCGCTTGAACGGCAGCCAGTATCTATCCTTCAGTCTGCATTTGATTTATGTGTATTGAAACTGATGGCCTCGTTTATTTAAATCTAACATAATCTTTTTCACCTTTAATTTAATGAAAGCTTTATGTGCCCTTGTGGGTATCTACGCAGAACACATTTTAAACAGGAATGTAAATGATAATAATGTACATTTTCAGTTTCATGACGATTCATTTGCAAGGGTACCTACTTTTTCCTAAGTACCTACAAGCCTGAAAGGAAACCTCTTGTGATTGACTGTCACGTCTGGAAAAGTTATATTCTAACATAAAATGACCTGGCAAATTTTATTTCTGCTCTGAAGTGCAAGGCACTCCGAAGTGACTGTTAATAGTCTTACTGAAGTAATGTCTGGACTTTGACTTTATAGGTTGTCTATCCTATTATTTATAATTAAACCTAAGTAGATAAGCTACTTAGGTTTAATTATTCTTAATAGGTGACTTTTATTCACTGTATGTTTAGAAACGTAGTTTATTTTCTGATGAAGAGATTAAGAATACTTAAAGTATGCTCAGAAAATCTACACTAATATTATAAAGAGGAAAGATTTGATTGTTTGTTTGTATTGAAAAGGCTCCGCAACTCCTAGACCGATTTGAAAAATTGTTTTACCATTAGAAGCCGGCATTATCCCTGATGAACATAAGCTACTTTTTACCGCAGGAAAATGCTTCATTCCTACAGGAAAACGGGTAATAAGACAACGGGTAGTATGAATTATCCTTCCGTACTTATCTTTTTCACATAACTCCTAAACGGCTGAACCGATTGGGTTGAAATGCTATATGAGTATTTCGATGGTTTCCTGTATTATTTTAAAAATACAATTGGACCCGGTAGGTGGCGCTGCTGTCGGTATGTCAACTACTAAACGGCTTGACCAATTGGGTTGAAATTTTGTATGTGTATTTCCATGGTTTCACAGACACGAATGTATTAAGCCTACCTAATCTATTTTTCTATACACGTATAAATAAACCATATACATTAACCACATTATTTAAGGAACATATTTTTAAACGGCGGGAATTCCGAATTTTACGCAAACGAAGTTTTAAACGTTTTAACATTTAAGGTACCCTTCACAACTAGCGTAGGCATTCCTTGTGTAGGATATTCTAACGTTACGCCACCCCCGCGTCAACGTACCGATACAATCAGGTCTACGCGACACCAGCACAGCGTCTACGCGGCGTCGACCGAAACCAGATATACAAAGACACCCTTCGCTCATCACTATCATGCATCCACGTTTTCCGATGGAGGCTATTATAAATTGAAGAGCTAATATTAACAAACGAAGAAACGGTCCTTTTAATTCATTTGTTTCCATTTACGTCGACCATTTTTTCATCTGGCCTGTGTTAAGGCTTTTTTAGATTGTGATTTATGACGCTTCTGTCTTTACTTCACCAGTATCAACCAATTACACTGCAGATGAAGGTAGACATAAATTCGTATTGTTTGTTGTTGTTGTTTACACATTGTTTACATAGTGTTACTAATCATACTTGAGAATAAAGCAATGCCTTTTCCTTACCACTTGAATGGGCCTATTGGTTGACTCGCACGAATTTACTCGACACTTTAATTTTTTGTCTGTTGGTGATTCGCACGAAGTTAATTTACTTGTAGGAATTAACAACTCCAGAAACACGTTTTATTCAATTAGCATATTTTGAATTTACTCTACTTTTTTCTTAACTTTATTGCATAGCAATTTTATTATTTAAAAGTTTCAAGTAAATTAATAATCCAATGGGCCTTTGAATGAAACGATTCCAATCCCGACTTAGGACAAGTTCTTCTTATATTTATATCTTTCTTTCTATTTCTATGTCACAGCACGAACTACTGGTACCTAAGATTCTGAATGCGATAAAAATAGGTATCGATGCTCTGTTTAATCAAAGGAGAGCATTTCGGCCACTGTTGATTAACTATAGGTATTAACCGGAAATCAAAACATGTCACGAACGTCCTCGTATAGACAGGCACGTCCCACCGGACGAACATCAGTACAGACGTGGTATTGTATCGATATACTAGAAGTAATATCCCTAAGGCAAACCTAGACGGCATAAGATTTACTGCGATGTTGATTTCATGGGCATATCTGAAGGCTCACTTTTTCTTATAATGTTCCGACTAGAATAATCAGTAAGTTGCGAATGAGGTCTTCCGATTCTGACCAATTATTTTTCTTCAAGCTTCTGGATCTAATCGCATGAAAAAAAAATCCAAGTTTGTCACAATTGCTCACTTTTCTGTACGTATTTTTTTATCTCAATTTACACTGCATCACGCTTTTTTTGTTGGTAATCCTAAGCAAAGCTTAATGTTAAGATTTGGAATCAGAATATCCGTTTCAGCACGTCCTGATTTTGTCTAGACAAGTTTTCAAAAGAAACTGAATCCTGAGCTGACGCCGCGGCTCTCAGTAAACCTCGCTCGACTGGCATTGCTCCTCTGTAAGTCTCATTCAAAACGGTTGGCTCAAGGCACCATAACAAATTAGAACTACCTAAGAATAGACAAAGAAAGAGTTCGTTGCATACGATCAAGCGAGCAAGGTTCACTGTTCTATTGAAGGAAATAGGTTATTCTGGTGCATGCACTGTTGTGATCTTTATCATGGTATGTTGTTGGCAGCATCGGAGACACGTGCAGACTGCACGTGGCGTTGAGGTGGTGCCAACGGCCTGTGGCGGAGGCCTGCCAGATAACTGCAGACTGTATGAAGCCATATGATAATAGCTGCTGCACTAACTGCTTGTATACTAATTCATAGTATGACAGTACTTTTTTTGTTGTATATAACACAACTCTTCTATTAAGCTATTGGCACATCTGTATTGCACGAATAGTCCAATTTCGGTCACAAAAGTAACCTGTGACTAATCGAAGCTTGTGATAGAAGTTTTTGACGATGGAGGCTTTAAATGGAACATTCAAGCTCTTATAACTTTATTTCCAAGATTTTTTTTAACTAGAAGTCTTGTTAAATACCTTTAGGAAACTTAATTTTCCTAAACGCGTTATCGAAAGACATCATAAAAACAACGAGTACGAGTAGTAGGCAAGCACATAATTTCAGGTGCGAATGATATCAAACGATAAAATAATATTACCTACGTGACACGAGAATGATAATGATAGCAAATGATAAGCTGGCGTTCAGGCAAATAAATAAACAGAAGCTTTCTGAGTGCGCCTGAAGAAAGGACTTCGTCGCAATATATTTTTTGAGTTGTGGATAAACGAAAGGGTTGGTTCTTGATTAACTACAATATTTGACATGAGTTCTTTTAGGTATCAATCCATTTTATGATAAGTACTTACTTGTAAAAAGTATCTAACTCCTCTAGGTATCAAGTAAACTCATTAATTTATAGCTTGATTATACGATTTTACTTAAGTGCAACATTATTTTCAGCAATTTAAGGACGACAGTATTCTCAAAAAGTATTTCACGGTAACATTTTCTCGTATCTAAATCTTAATATTTCATATTAGGACATCGACAAATGAAATTTGCATTTCCATGCATTTTTTTCCTAACCAACAAAGTCCTTTGGGACAAAATCTATCGGAATAATCAGAATATCGAACGTTTTCGCTCCATCAGCATGCTCTGTGGGACCCCACGGAATGCCATTTAATAAATTGCCTTCTCTACAAGACTGCAAGCCAATGAAGCCACCGGGAATTCACCTTAATCCCGTAATAAATTGCTCTTTGCAAAAATGCAAATGTAAAAAAACAATCTTATATCGAACAGATAACAGTAGTTTGTTAGACAATGCAATTCCTTACGGCTATTAAAATTCCTAAGTCAGTATTTATTCTTCTCGTTGAGTCGAAAGGTTGCTATGCAAATGTTCAGCCATTGCCATCAGCAGAATCTGAGCGCGTAGTTTATGATAGCTCAGCGAATTTGTACTCATGTGAACTAGTTTTCTCAGTGAGATCATCATAATGTCTTAATTTAGCTTCATCAATTCTTGTCGGCAATTTTTCGTCATAATTTCTGCCGTTTCTAAGAGAAAAACGTTAGAATGTAACTAAGAAACTGATGTTAAACCAGTAGGTAAACTATATTAACGGACACTTGAGCAAGGCATGTGATGGTGATCCAGCTGCAACACTAAATTGAACAGTGAATTAAAGAGACACATATCACTCAGTTACTGATGATTATTACTTTAATTTAAAGCTCATCAGAGCTTTCAAATTATTTGTAAAAGTAATAACTGCAATATAATTTGGTAACAAAACCGTAACTTATGCCGATTAACGCTGCTCCGCAAATTGGTATAAAACCAATCAGAAGGCCTACTTTCTTTGCTTTTAGTCCAATAACCCAAATTCATTTAAATTTTTGTAAGTGCACGGTGAAATGGAATCGATATTTTCATTATTGTCACTTCCGTTATAGGCACCGCCGTTACTTATAAAAGGAACAATAAAATATTGTTATCTTTTATTGCAGATGGCAATTAGCGTTATAAATGGCTGCGGATTATTTTACTGACGCAACGTGAGAATGTACAACAATTGATACGATCTTATCTGACGACGCAGTACCTCTTTATGGTGCTAATACATAGGTCTACAACCTATAGATCTCTCTCCCAAAACATTTATTAAGAGAACCGTTATCCGAAATGCCATAAAGCGTTCCCTCGGATATTAGGGACATTTTATGTGTCTGGACTTGGACAAAGAGCCGTTAACTGTTTCGAAGGCAGTAAAGCAGTTTTCTTTATTTCCGAGAGCAATATGGGATCCTTCTTCGCGCACGTGTTGAATCAGGTCAGCGAGACTCGTTCCTGAGGCTCCGCGCCAGACAGCTAATAAGATTGTTTGTTGACCAACTCCTTGATTCATCCCCTTGAACACAGAAAAATATAGTAAAACGTAAACTAATATTGAACCTAGTTCTTGGTGCGGAAGAAAGCTAGCTGTTTTCTATTTCTCATCCATCGGAAAATAACAAATTGAACGCAACTTACCTGTCAATCAGTAGCTTAGCTACGTCTCTGGAGACTTGTTCAATAACTTACGAACAAGTATAATTCAAGATAATATTATTATCCGCCATTCTGCCTCACCAGTCATGAAACTTAAACAGTTTTTAATCATTTGCGGAAATTCATTAAACCGCAACTATTACAGATTTTGAGTACAAAGTTCCACTACCCTTGGACCACCATGACACAAAGGGTTCGATCCTAGGAATGTTATATAGGTACTCGTTTGCAAGACTCTTTGCTTCAGCTGTAGTATTATTTAGTAACAGTAAAATAGCAAGTCTATTGGAAGCAACTTAGCTACATTATTTAAATAAAGATACGGGGAAGTAGACTGACCTTTATTTTAAATCCTTCAAGTATTCACCGAGTAATAATCTGCTAAAATAACCTCCACAAGAGCGATATAAAGATAAGACCGAAACGTTCGTATGGTTTCAAATAATACCTTTATTTTGTTGACGACGTGATAAGCAGGGGGGGGGGGGTTCAGTAGCTGGCTTTCTTTTCTACACTACATGTTGGGTATGATTCTGACCTCGAACAAGTATTTGCTCCCATTGCCTATACCTACATTTTTAGTTTCGAAACACAAACTCCTTTAACCTAAATTTGTTTTGGGCTTTCTGCTTTTTTGCTTGTTGGTATGTGGTTTTTCCCTTGACTAGCTTAATGATAGGTTCACTTATAGTGTGACTTCATTTACAATCAATCAATCAATCAACTCAGCCTATCGCAGTCCACTGCTGGACATAGGCCTCTCCCAGACTGCGCCACAATACCCTGTCGTCCGCCTTCCGCATCCAGTCTACCCTAGCCACCTTCTTTAGGTCGTCCGTCCATCTAGTTGGGGGGCGTCCCACACTACGCTTGTCGATACGCGGTCTCCACTCCAGGACTCGTCTGCTCCACCGGCCATCGGCCCTTCGACAGACATGGCCAGCCCACTGCCACTTCAGTGCAATTAGATTAGTTGGTAAACATTTACCATAAATAAAAGAAAAGAAAAAATGTGTAGAAAATCGTCGTTGGTACAACCATACACCAATCTTACACGAATATTGATTTTATTCGAAGGAGAGACTGCTTACCTAACTTACCTTGACTGGTATAATGCATGCTACGCCAATACGAACTCAAAATCATGTAGATACCCGATTGTGCCTAGTACGAAATTCTTGAATTTAAAATAAAATAGCAGCTATTCACAGTTTTCATTACTCGTTTTTGGATAGCTCTTAAATCTTAAGACTCGTTTCGTTTTAATGCCTCTTAGTAGCATTTGCTCGAAATTAGTTCAACGCGGGTTGCAGCTGCTTCCCCTTTCCAACTTATTTCCTTCATCCGAACATATACAACGTGTAACGTTAAATGCGCAAAACCTGAAAATAGTTTGATCAGAATAACGAGGAGAATTAATTGAACCACTTTTTTAATATAGGACACATTTTTCAAAAAATCTTCATTAAAAACGTTGCCGTGTCTATTTATTAATAGGTCAAGCAACCCAATGTCAGCGCGGCGCAGCGGCCCCGTGACGACTCCTCCCTCGATAAAGCGTCGTCGCAGAAGCAAGAAACGATCAGAATGGCCAGTAAAACTAAAACAGCACATAAAATCTCTACAATTTTTTAATGACTTATTTTCTCTCTGAAATAGGTCAATTGAATTAAACATCAGTTGGGGTGTCTGAGGTTTTGCGCATTTAACGTTACACGTTGTATGTTTAAGTTATTGTGCTAGGTAGTCAAAACTCAGCCAACATTGAATATAGGCCACTTCCAGATTACCCACACGTGTCCCAGTCGACAGAAAAACATTACCTTGCATATTTTCCGACTATACCTAAATTCTTGATCTAAACTAACCACCAATTCAACATTTTATGGTCTCATTTATCTCGAGCTTTAAATTCAGAACACATCGAGCTTTATAGCACAGTTATTTTCTTTGAAAACGTAATTTGGGTTACATCATTCCAAAATGACAACCTCGAGCTTTTCATTTTTATTACGATTACAAGTGTATATACTTTCGTTCCTTTTGAATAAGTAGATATATCTATTTCTGCTTTACTGTGAGGCTTTAAACGGGTATTGTTCGTAGTCGGGGCTGGACTGGAAGCTTTCCACACTTTAACTAATAAGCCTCCCTACGTCTGTGTTGTCAGCGTAGGCATTTCAGCTGGAAGTAAATAGAGTTCTAAAATATTTATAAAGTCCCAGTTTTCAGGGATACTTAATTAATTAATAACGTAGTACTCAAATAACTTTTTTTAACAAAGAAAATACAAACACTTCTACTTCGCTCAACAATGTAGGTAGGTAGGTATTGTAAGTAACACATACATAGCAACATATAACAAATTGAAGTCACATTAAGAGTGGCTTGCGTGCCACTTTTTGCGTTATTCGGTGATTAGGTCATATTGGGTTGGTAGCCACACTAACCTCGGTAAAGCTTCGGCGGAGTGGGCGCTTCATGTATCACGAACACGTGATGGACGAAAGTTGCTTATATGTACTTAATTAACACTTACCTACTTGCAGAATCGGAACTAAGCAGTAGATTTGACCTCATGTTGAGTAGTTATACTTGTGTTTTCTATCATGATTTTTGTCTTCAAGCTTTGACGAAGTAAGTGCGGTACGGAAACATAAAATGACGCTGATTCCCTTGTTCATAAACTAAACTAAATTTAAGTTCAGTGCATCTATTTTTTTCTGTTTCATTACGAAAAGAACAGAAGATAAATATTAGTTTAGTCCTGTCAAATTAAGATACTCCATAGACAAGTTTAGACGTGATTAAAAAATTGGCTACTAAAAATACGTCAATTTATACCAGGCGCTGACTAATTTGACAGGACTAAACTAATATTAATCTTCTGTCCTTTTCTGAATGAAATAGAAAGAAAAAGATGCACTGAACTTAAATTTAGTTTAGTTTTTGAACAAGGGAATCGATGCCGTTACCTGGTCATATTTTTAAAGTCAAGCTCTTATTCCGATTGATATCATTATTCGCAAAAGGACGGCATCCCTGATCTGCATAATGCGTGGCAGCCGCCACGAAATCTTGAAGACTGTGGCTGATAGGATCTCATCTCCGCTTTGGAAGTTTCTTGTTAAGTCAGTCATCATAATTTTCATTTTTATCTACATTTTTCTAATTGTTTTTGTAATATTGATATAAAGTAATCGTACCTATTATTATATATGATTTTATTTTTTATTCATAAACGTGATACCGTGAGTGATTCGCAAACGATCCTATTTGACGAAATTGAAATTGACGAACCTTGTAATCAAAAAATTGCTTAGAATAAGGAAAAATTTCGAACTAACGTTATCGCCACACCGCTGCATTTCCCATCGTGTAAATTAGTTCGGAACTCGTGAAGTTCGACTTGCATTCGACTGCTTTATTTGACTTTAATGAACGGTATTCGCGTAAATAAGTTTCATGAAACATGAATTTTATTCATTAATTCGTTCTACTGGACCGTACTCATTATTTGGCCTCTAAACGTCATTGACATTGCAGAAATGTCAACTAGGACGACACAAACACTAATTAATTTATGTCAGAACGCCATCGATCTGATCATGATATTGTCATCGCACTTTTTAAGTACCTACGATACGTTGGATAGTTACAGCTGGCGTGTAGTAGGTCCGTACTCGGCTTATTGCAGTACTACAACTGGAATCTGCTCACTTAGCGGCCCCACCTATTGACTATTCCGCCCAATATTGGCCGTTAGGTCAAGTTGGTCTACCAATTTGTTTTGCGATGTTGACCCTTCTCGTAATACCAGGGGGTATTACAGCCCGGCTATAAAACTTGACCCTAAATAACGATTATTTTAAGCCGAGGCACTTTCATCTATTTAGGATGATGTAGACGTAATTTATTAAAGAAGGTAAATGACCACTAAACGGTACTTTAAATAGGATTAGATAGAGAGTGAAATATTATGGAATAATCATCATCTTCATCATCTGCCTAGCTTTTTCCCAACTATGTCGGGGTCGGCTTCCAGCCTAACCGGATGCAGTTGAATACCAGTATTTTGCATGGAGCGACTGCCTATCTGACATCCACAACCCAGTTACTGGGTAATACGATACCCCTTGGTAAGACTGGTTGTCAGACTTTCGGGCTTCTGACTACCCGTGACGACTGTCAAAGATACACGAATGGCAGCCGGGACCAACGGCTTACCGTGCTATCCGAGGCACGGAGGGGTCTCGATATGTTAAGATGGTCACCCATCCACAGACCAACCGCGGCAATCGTGGCTTAACCTGATCAGTTAACCTGTGCGGCTGTTATTATTTATCCACTGGCTCCTCATATCATGGAATAATCAATTGACAAAATAATAAATCTATATAATATTTTATAAAATTGGTGTTTAACTAAAATCCGCAATTTTTATTTTTGCCGTAATAATGCCATATGAAACACGTATGCAAAGCTTTTCTATTAAAAATGCGAGATTACATAGAGAGCACAGCTGTGTGCGTATAGTACCTACACGACTAGTACTGCGATGGGCGCGGGCGCAGCTCTGTGGCCACGGCGCGCGCGCAGACTCCGCGGCGAATTTCGCCGCTCTCGCCCACTGATCTACATTTCACCTCCAATATGGGTCAATAACTGCCCACGCTCAGCCCCTCCGAGCGCGGCCATTCACCTCGGCACTCCAAATCATTGTTCGCCAAATGTATAGCGTTGTTGGAGGTCGTCGACCCCGCGTTGGTGAGGCTGCTGTCAGCCGTCAGCAGAGAGTCTTCTTCGAACGACACTCGACACGCCGACATCAGCGCAAACGCAAACATCCTCTGTCCATCCGCTATAAATTATACATATCAAACCTCATCGTGTATCTACTAGCATAAACAATGTGGTAGTCATTCCTCATGCTGTCAATATCATTATAATGTTTTAAATTTATTTTTAGAGTGTTCGTTGCAATTTTTAGTATTTAGGACGTAAACAAAATAATTAGAAAGTTTGATAAGTTTTTAAAAGCATTCACTTTGCGAAGCTTTGTTGTGCTCTACGTTTGCGTACGGTATATTGAAATACGTTCCGAATTTGGCAATATTTATGCTACGAGTATGTGCTGTTCGATAGCCATTAACTAGTCAGGAAGTCAATCCATATTGAATATACTGAAAGTATAAATCCGTAATCAATAACTTTAGTAAAAACTAAACAACTTGCTGGGTCGATTCTTGAAGAGCTTTAAAAGCTTTTACCTCTGAGAGTGACATTTAAGCAGTATTAACGGGCCACCATTTGTTACTCTGGTTTGTGTTGCACTGTTTTGCACACTATCCAAAACGGCGAACTTAATTTGTAATATCAATTTATTAGCACTTGGCCGAGTGGCCACTCTACTATAAAATAAACTGTTGTAAAATGCTAACGAATTATACACCGTAATGATGACTGATACACTGATAACTACATGTTGATAAGCACGAAAATAAAATACGGGCGTGTAAAATTATCTACGTAAAAACTTAATGGCACTTAAGTAATATAAAGCTACAATTTATATAATGTTAAAATCTTTATATAGAATACGATATCTGTAAGAAATTGTACTTCAATAATATTTTATTGCAAAAAATAAACTACCAATCTCGCCACAGTCATCGCGCACAAAACTGCGTGTGTAAAGATGTAAAACTCGCACTAGATAAGAACAACTACTCAACTACAAGACATAGTTCTCTAGCCATCCAAATATTGTTGTTAAGGAAAGTGGCGCGCTGAACGGACGCACACAGCACACTGCCTCCGCAAGAAGTGTCACGTTGAACTCTTACATAAGGACTCGCCGTGCTTTCCAAAATATTGCTGGATTTTTTTGCCTTTTTAGCGAACAATGCCTTTGTCACGCATCTACATGCACGTTGCAAAAGAAAGTTGCTTGTTGCGCACATAATTGAGATCATTTAGGCCTATCTAAATCTTAATGCTTACACAAAATAAACAATTTAACGAATGGAGCTCTCTTTAGAAACACTCTTGTAAAAAAAAGACACGAAACGTCTTAATTGTCGTTGCCATGTAACTGTATTTTTTACATTCTGAGGAATACTTATTATAGAAAGTTTTTGTTAATACAAGAGTTAACTTAGTACACCTTGAAACATGAAAAAAGATTCAAGGTCTGAAAAATATTTCTTCAGAGGGCTAAAAAAATTAGTAGCGATGTTGTAATGTAGGCTTTTTAGGTATAGTTGTGCGCGAAATGTTAGTGGTAACGAGGCACAGTGCGCCCGGGGCGCTGATGGCGCTCGGCGGCCCGCGGACAGGTTGCGTGGCCCAAGGAGAAACATCGCTTGCTCTACATTCGTCGAGTTTGGAGCCGATGACTCCTCGTGACCGTGTCCTCCTTAACGAGTGCTGCTTTATCTCACCGAATTTCTCTCTTCTGTTCCGCATCATCACGAACAAAAAGTCAAGACCCGTTCGGTGGAAACGCGGCCTAGTTGTGACGACCACTTGGCTACATAGCGCCGCCCGCTCTACAACAAACCCAAAAGCGTCTACTTTCGCCCCGGCCCAAGTGCTAATTATACTTGACGGGACACTTAAAATGGAGTAGTAGGTATCAGATGTGGTGAAGACAATAACAACTTAGACAAGCTGTTCACTGTGCACTGCGGTGAACGTTGACTGATGACACTTACCTTCATTCAGACCTGTACTTTGTTATTTATGATCCTATCCATTGATGGCGCATTTATATCTGATCTTTTATGTTTGATGGATTTGTTTAAAAATGGCAAAATCTCCCACTAAAAACCATAAAATCAGGTTTTGTATGTCTAAACTGTCTTCTAACCAAACTTTTTTTCTCTTTGCCTTAAATTATAACAAAAACTTTTAAATTTTAGCAAATTACAATCAACGATAATTAATTTTCATTCAAACACAAAGCCTTTATATTGAAAGTAAGTATATCATAGCAGCAAACAGATAATATAACTAATCTAAATAACTAAATCCAGCTATAGCACCGTTCGATAAAGCCGAAGTCACGTGCAAAGGTACAGTATACTCGTATCTGTCCATACATGTCAACAATGACTGCGCCAGAGCAAATGTACGCGTTGAAAAAAAGTCACTTTTTTTCAGCGTCAGCGCAGTCCTTTGTTGTGTCCGAGACTGGCTTATAGGCACAGTTGCAATATCTTAACCAGATCTTGACAGTCGTATTGTCTGTCACATAATTTTTGTTCTGTCATAACTATAAAACTTTAATGTGGAAAATAAATGGCAATCTTTGACTCTTAACGCCGACTTGTTTAAATTTTAATGTTAACAATAATTTTCTTATCAATGCGTTTAAATCTTTTTACCAGGACTATTGTTCATTCTTTAGAAGTAGAAGTACCCCACGCAAAGCATTAAACAACAAAAATATATTTGTATATAGGCATACATAAACATATTTTTTTGCACGTATACTAGGCAGTTTACGTAGATATACGTAATAACCTAACTACGAGTAGGTGATGGTGAATTTTGACACTGATTGCAAAAATGCTGTTTTTACGCATTCATTCCATTTCGTGCCAACAATACTGCCATGGGGAAGTAGAATTTTAAAAAATCCACAATAGCAGTAAACTGTTATATTTTACAAAATTATGCACACCGAACATTTTGCTTCACTACGCCATGAGACTATATTGTAGCGCCGCTGTTCATATTATTATGTTAGTATACAAAATAATTATGATTTTTCTAGGTCATAAATCTATCCTTTCCACGAAATCAGAAAAATAAAACATTAAACAGGATCAAAAAATGTTTGCACATGCTACGACATGTTCGTAGGCCGTAGTCTCGTAGCCGTAGCCGAAGTGTAACTACTAATTTTAGAAACATTTAACTTCGCAATCGACTTCTGTTATGATAAGTTTTATATACGAAATGTGTCCAAAATGTTGCTCCCCAATATATACCTGGTAAAACCTCGAAAGTTATGTCCCGATGACATAACTTTCGCAGCTCAGTGGCAGAACGACGAAGTTAACTTCGCAATTCTATTTTGAATATTCATTTAGTTAGCATACGAATAGTTGTTTTAAAATGTTATTCCCCTACATGTTAGGTACTGAATAAATACATATGTAATAATGTCGTAGTACGGAAAAGACGTAGGTAGATAGTGTAGTTGTAATCTCGGCGATGCTACGGTTCCGTATTTTCATTCATATAAATTCACATCATTTCTATCGCAAAAAACTTTTACTTGAGAACACTACAAAAATGTAAATAGCATTTTGATAGTATGTTTACATGAAGTACGTAATTAGTATCAGCAAATACTCTTTGATAAGTGCTAAAGGTATGTTTTAAGACATAGCATACCGTCTCCCATGAAAAGAAAATGTTTATTATATGATTCTAAGCACTTAAAATTATTCGAATCTTTGTCAAAAAATATAAGAAATAAATTTTATAAATCATACAATAACAAGATTCGAGTGAATGACCGTCGCTGTGTGCGCACTTGTCAAAATTCCTCTAAGCTCGCTCGAGATTTCATGACGTCTATAACTTTTACTTTTTGAAATACTCTTGATTATCAAATGATGATGATGATGATGATGTTATTATAGTTAGTTAGGGTTTGCAATAGGTGCGCAGGCGCGTCCAGTGCACGGCTAAATGTCGCGCGCGCGGCCTCAGCACTCACAAACGGCCTTTGCAGTTCGGTGCGGTCGACGACCCGCCGGGGTCGTTGACTGGGCCCGCATTTAGTTTTCACTTTCGTTCACTAAGGATAACTGTACCATATACGTCACGTACATGCCCACAATTCCGTTGACGGACCATTCGGTTCCTTACACCTGCGGGGAATACGCAATTCCGCTGTCACACATATTGTGCAGTATGCTCGCATCTCGCCAAAAGACCGAAAATCCCCTCCCAGATGTGCAATCGAAACTCGGGTCTTTAAACTTTAAAGGATTCGATAACCTATAGCAATTAACTTTTAGTCGGACATCCTACACCAATGAACCTCGGTGGTAATCTTCGAAGTTTTTGGAATGCAATAATTGTGTTCAAGAATTGTATATTTTTAGCTCGTACCCAATTTGACCAACAATAAAAAAAAAATATCGTCAGTAGAGTTTTGCATTGACCTAGGTTTTTATAACTGTGACTCGTGACTGGTCAGTGTTCGCCCGGTTACAATCAAACGCAATAAAGCCTTAAAATAGTATCAAATACATATTAGATCAAGTTATCAAAATGTTAAACGATCGGATACCGTAGCAAACGTTCAAGCTATGTCCGTCACCTGCCTAGGCACTAGGCAGAAGGTTGTTGCACTAATGATTGCCGGTGTCGTAACTCGGGCGTTGGACCAATGTCCTTTTGATGCATTTTGGGTACAATTAGGTAATTTTGGCGGATAGTGGGGAGTGGCTGTGGCGAGGGGGAGGCGCGGTGCGTGGGGTTGCGGGTTCGGCGGTGGTTGCGCAAGCGGCGGTCGTCGACTCGGTTATGTCAGCGGTTTACGTAAGCGTCACCTCGCAACGCTCTCGGGGCAGGCGCCAATTGTAGCCCCGCGATCGTTTCGCACTTCTCGCGGACTATTTGCGGACGGCTACGGTTCGTTAGCGCTCCGCGCTCGCACCTCTTGACCGACTCTCCACATTGTTCCTCTGCACCCTCCGCGACGTGCTAACTTCATTAGTGCCGCTGGTGGCGCGGCTCTGCGCTGCAGCCGTGCTCATCATACTAAACATTATGATTATAAATTGAACATCGTTCAATTACAATGGGTGATTCAAGTAGGTATATATTTATTTGAAAGGTGGCTAGCTTGGTCGGTATATTGTGTAATGCTAAACAACCTCCAATTAAGTTCAACCTTTCATGAATCGATTAGCGCTAACATCAAATCGTCCATTGTAGCCGTTGTTAAGAACAGGTGTGCCCTAAAGGAGTAATTATGCGATATGGTTGCGGTCGAAGTAGAGAAGGGGCTGGAGCGGTTGCGTCAGCGCAGCGTGCGGAGAGCGGTCGGGCTCAACGCACAAGGTTGCCGAGGTTCAATGCTCTAGAAATACGACACCCGACCCCGGGCAACCGCATGCTGCGGACCAAACCTGCGTGAGCGCCGCCCGCTCCGCGCGTATACTGCACCGCACCAATATGCAACTCACTAAATAATCAATAAAAAAATTTAAAAGAAAATTTAAATTTAAAAAATAAATTACCGTTACGATAGTTATCCGAGAACTCTATCATGATGCCAGTTAAGCTGTCTTTTAATCCTTTTAAATTTATTTGACACAGATTAAGACTTGTTCAGACTTACCTAGTCATCTCAGTTTTCTGTTATTATCTGTCCTGGAGGAGGACCCGTCCATCAAGCATGGTCATTTCGGCCAATAGTTAAACTAGTTCTTCTAAAGGATGACAATTTTGTTTTAACGGTACACGCACAGCTTCGCGAGGTAACCTTCAAAAGAGAGAACGTGGCGTCGTAAGCACGTCCAATGTGCCAACTCTTTTTTATGTAGTTGTTTCGCAATTTTTTTATAAATAATTTTGCCTTCGACCTTTGTAAACCGCCCAATTTAGCCCGATTGGTATTCCTGCGGCGGGCGGCGTCGTGTGCTTTTCGTAACTTGTGGTTCAGCAACGCGCGGGCGCAACGTGATCGTCATTACATTAGCACCAACCACACACATCGAGTACAAACTGCTCCTAAAATACTCATTCATTATACAAATGTATTATAAATATTCGCATTACCAACTGCAGCATACTCGTAATTAGCGAAGCTCTGGAAGTTACATTAAAATGCGAGACCTACGCACCCATAAACTGTGGAATTGCTTATTGATTGTGTATAGATAAAGTATTTCGATCCAGCGCTGAAATCCAGTGACACTGGATCGATACTGGATTTAATGAGAATAACTTTTCAATCCAGACCAGTATTCTGTATCCAGCGCTGGATTGGAACAAAGCAGGGCCTCTATTTTTTCAACCCAGTGTTACTGAGTTGAATAATCAATTAAAATCATCTTAGTGGCTAGATATTCAAATCCAGTTCTGGATAGGAACTAGATGCTGGACTGGAATGAACCGTCTAAATTGGTTATATTAATCCATTCGAGCTTTTAAATTCAGTGTATGCAAATACTGGATAACAGCCGCACAGGTCCGATCGATCAGGTTAAGCTACGCTTACCGCGGTTGGCCTGTGGATGGGTGACCATCTTTACATACCGAGACCCCTCCGTGCCTTGGAAAGCCCTTTAAGCCGTTGGTTCCTGCTGTCATTTCTGTATCTTTGACAGTCGTTACGGGTAGTCACAAGCCCGAAAGTCTGACAACCAGTCTTACCAAGGGGTATCGTATTACCCAGTAACTGGGTTGTGGAGGTCAGATAGGCACTCGCTTCATGTAAAATACTGGTAATCAGCTGCATCCGGTTAGATTGGAAGCCGACCCCAACATAGTTGGGAAAAGGCTAGGCAGATGATGATGATGATCCAGATGCAGAAAGCCTCTACATACAAATATTTCACGAATATTCATAATTATATGTGCATAATTCAAATGTCACGCGTGTTGCTCATCTCTCAACAAAATGCCTGCTTAACTAAAGATAAAGAAAGCCACGTAAGCACTAATATTATGTTGCAAAGAAAGTAATAAGTAAGCCGCTACGTTTACATCGAGTCTGCATTTAATTGTTAACAATCAAAAATGTAGGCGAATGCGCCCAGGTGGTTCTCGTCTCATTGTTTCCTTTTTCAATTGAACCGTTAAACATTGACAATTTCTCCGCTCACTTCTTCATTCTGATTACAAGAAGGCGTAGAAAGCGTCGCAATGCTTATACAACCTCTTAACAGCGACAACACCAGGGTACGATTTGCCAAGTCTCTACTGATTCGCGTTTGCCACTTTGGTGTAAGTTCACCGACCTCGTTGGCCCGTTCAACGAAGATGCTCACAATTTTGCACACCGGCGCCAACGTTTCACGACAGTAAACACAGTGATGCGAGCGTCTGTGTTAATACGGAGCCGAGTAACCGTAAACGGTCAACTGAAAGATTCTTCGTACCGACAATGTTGTGGCAGGAAGGGTGCGTAAGCGCCGGTGCCGGTGCGGCGGTACCGGAACGGCTGTCCGCAGCCTTTCACGCACTTAATTTGGCAGGACCCCCTTCTCACCGCGCCTGCCGCGCACCTCCTCTGAGAGAAAGTAGCTAGCCTACGCAATGCTAGGGTCAATGACCGTACTCGAAAATGCTTACTTCTGACAAAAGTGACACATTAACAGCGAGAAATTCATATTCAGAATGTGTGGTCAGTTTCTTGCACGGATGTTGAATGTTCGATGCGATTAGGCCAGGTTGGCGAAGTGGCCTATATTGTGCAGCGCGCATCGTGGGCGGCCACGTCGGCAGCGCCGCGCTACTACGTACCCGGCACTTTACTCCTCGTTCAATTAATTCCAAGAAACAGCTACCGTATTCAAAATCTTGATAGGTGCTATTAAGCAAAAACCATCACCCTTTGGTACATAATAAAACGTCTCCCGAAATAATGGGCCATACTCGTCTAAAGGAAAGTTAACTGTGAAGATACGTATCTTTTACAACCAAATAAAAGTGGGTACATTACCTATGTTACAATGATGTGTCTTGCCTGTTAGAAACACACGAGCTGCCCTCGTAGTAGTACATATACGATCAGATAACGAAGGGCACGGCCTAAATCTGGGCGTGATCAGGGTCATCAGAAAAAGTAACCGTATTAAAAATATAACAGAATAGTGTTCCACTGCTCCACTAAGCGCATGACAACGCGTACGCGCCCCGAGGCTGCGGCAATTCGGTAACATAACTGAATTGAAACATAATATTGTACTATTATTGCTGTTATACATGCAGAAAATAACGCTAATTACAGTTATAATGGCTTTCTAAAACGATTCATCTTGTGCTCCAAATTATATAAAATGCTGTAGGTCAGGTATTGTAACGGAGTTTTTGTGGTCCAACTATAAATCTTCGTAAAATTTTAATGAAGATGCTTACGCTCTTTGTACGCATTTCCTCCATCGATTTCCGGTTTTCCTCTTCAGTATTAACTCAATTAGGTAGTGTGAGATTGTTATTTATAGACTGGAATTTATGGCTTGACGCTTGATGTTTTAAGGATTGAGGTTTTTAGCTGAAAATTTACTGTCGTATTCGTTTATGCAAATATAGCGGTCTTGAATATTTTGGGGGTGCAAATTCGTCAACAAATTATCGCAAAAAATTACTAGATCAGAACAAAAAATATTCATCTTAAATAGGTAGGTATATACTACAGCTGCTATTACTCCAGACCTCAGTACATAAATAAGTATAAATCAATTATGAAGTGCATTTAAATAAATTAGCATTATTATAATGAACAGGTCACGTGTGACCACTCCAGACATGCCGCACTGCATCAGATAACACAGCTTGATCAGCCCCGGTACGTATATCTGCGCAGTTGTCCATCTGTCCGTGTGCAATCAACTGTTAATTTATTGTATTAGCTTGCATGAGGAATGAGATATCCGTCTTTACGTGGAGAGTGGTCTCACAAGAACAAGCGCGCACGAGCCATGGAAAAACACAGAAAACAAGGACACTTTGCAATGGTTCATTCAACCAGACGTTATTATTCAACGAGCGCACTATGATGAAACTACGCAAATCTTCATTATTACTAACAAAGAACAGCGTTTCGAAATATTGGAGCACGTACAGTGTCGTAGGGCACGTAGAGGGCCCTAAACCAGTCCCGAAATATGACACGCCGACAGACGCAACGTACCTACGCAAGCTGTTTACTGAATACGTAACATGATTTATTGTCATAAGCTGATTTCATACTGCTGTAACATATTTTCAGTAAATTACGGCCAAGTACAAGTTATTCGCGTGCTATGTCATTAAATTACTTACTAATATACGACCATTTATAGCGAATATTTTTTTAACTGTAAAACACGAAATTTCAAGGCTATAATGACTACGTGCAGAAGTTAATAAGCTTAAGTAATGATGAAAAATACTGCATGCAGGTGCTGCTTTTACCGTTTTTCCATGAAACGATATCTACCAAACTTAATTTACCTTTCGCATCTACATAGCCCTGAGAAACCAAAGCTGAAAGCTGAACTTGCTAACTACGTAAAGCAATCCTGAAAAAGCTCTAATGCGGACTAAAGGAATAGAAACAGATAACTAAGCATTTATTTACGACAGATTTATCTTTATTTGAATACATTGGAAAATGCATCTTCATTTTAAAATAAACATATAAATGCTACGTGACTAAAATATTAAATACAACCTTGCGCTGAAAGAAAATCAAACGCAGCTAATTCAGCGGGCGGCTCGTATATAACTTTTAATAGTTAATATACTCGTTTAACAGCCTCTCGCTGTGCCATCTGTAACAGGAGATGAATATTAAATGACTCCTTTTAATAAAATGACTTCATCAACTTAGTATTAATAGCATAAACGTGTTCCTCGCGCGAAGATTTCACAATTTCGCTAATAAATGAAGTTTAATACAGAATCTGTTAACTTTTAAAGTTTTTAATAGGAATATTTTCGTATTGGGTGTTGAGTATTGCGTAGGTATTGAGGTAATTTAAACATATTTTTCATAAACGGAAAGCACGTTAAGCCGTTGGTCCCGGCTGTCATTCGTGGATCTTTGACAGTCATTACGGGTCGTCAGTAGCCCGAAAGTCTGACAACCAGTCTTACCAAGGGGTATCGTATTACCCAGTAACTGGGTTGTGGAGGTCAGATAGGCAGTCGCTCCGTGTAAAATACTGGTATTCATCTGCATCGGGCTAGACTGGAAGCCGACCCCAACATCGTTGAGAAAAGGCTAGGCAGATGATCATATTATTTTTAAACACTGTTTTCGTTAGGTCTTAATGTTGTTTATCTGTAAATTTAGACCTATTTTATGCGTCTATTACTTGGATATTGAATATGATTGTCTGTTGAGGCTATAAAGGTACATTTTCCTGGTTGATGTAATAAATAGGAAAAATGAACACAATGCGTGAATCCTAACTATTGATCCAAACATAGCTACGGATGTAGAGATCGACGTACCGTTTGATATAGAGGCTTTCAGCCGATTTTCAGCGGTAATTAACTACCTACCGTTGTATCTCATTCAAATTCTTCAACTCGCTTCTGATCCAATATAAATAAAAGCTTTTTGCAATGAAATATAAATGAACAACCCTTTTCTTTGCAAAAACACGGAGGATTTTCCGGAAAAGCTTTCAAACAGTTTTCGATTTCATTTGATGTGTGTTGAAGATGTGAAAATGTAATTAACTTAAATTGTGTGCGTCATTAACCTAAATAATGAAATATTCAGTTTTCTGCAAAGTCACAAGTAACAATAGAGTAGAGGTGTACTCACCTCACCCGCCTACATCATGCTAGAGACACGTTTATAAATCCTAACATGGAAACCTAATCCATGGAGACGGGAATCGAACCCGTTCGCTTCCTCGGACCAGTCTCCTTATTGGACCTATCGCCTTAAGACTTCTGCAGACAGACGCGACGCGACGGTGCGAAGCGATTCGAGTAGAACAATTTCCATGAAGTTTTCATAGAAATTGTTCTACTAGTCGCGTTGCTGTCTGCGGATGCGTTTATTGGTCCAGTACAGCTTCTGGTTTCGTACCCACATCCCGACGGCATAATTCGTTTTATATAAACTACTGTTTTAAAAATAGATTTTATATATGATTAGTACTGAATGGAGATAAGAATGCGAAATTGAAAAATGTGTCCTTACCTACTGATTTTAGGAAAATTTTATGTGAAAATTCTATACTAATGTCATTTTTAGGGTTCCGTATCCAAGGGGTGCCAACGGAACCCTATTACTAAGCCTCCGTCCGTCCAATTCATTCATTTTTCAATTCATCCATTCAATCATCCATTCATTCATATATCATCCATCCATTGTCCATCCGTCCGTCCGTCTATCTGTCAGCAGCCTGTATCTCATGAACCGTAATAGGTAGACAGTTAAATTTTCACAGAGTGTGTATTTCTATTGCCGCTATACAACAAATATTAAAACTAAAAAAAAAAGCTAAAAATAAATAAACACGTTTTTTGTGTGTAGATTCGACATACAAAAAACGTGTGTTTGCGGGCGCTTTTTGTCTTATGGTACACCCTTCATGTTTTTCACCAGCTTTTTTCACTTACTTAAGTTTTTTACAGCCCTTCGACTTAAGCCTATAATTGTAGGAGTCATGCAGTCGTGTGACACATCTCGATATTTCAGATCTCCTGCGTTTTGTCCTTACCTCGAATTACAAACATTCAAATATTTCTACATAATTTTCCGCTCGTTTACTCATGCCGACATAAATTAATCTTTATGCTACAAAAACCATGCTGGTGTTACCAACGACGTTTATTTAGGCTTACTAACACAATGATATGCACGCGATGTTTCCACGCGATAAAAAAATAATGCCAACTGGCCCAAACTATGAATCATTTTGGCATTTACAAATATTAGGTACCTATTTTTAAGTCTGGAGTGCACTGAGTACTAAGAAACACGTGTCACAGTAAAGTTCCGACGATTAAACTCCAAACAGGTTATTTCGATATTTCCAAAACGGCTTTCAATTATTTTTATTCACAGCAACATGGAAAAGATTCGTTGTAATAACCTATTTATAATTTTAGCCGGTTTTGTTCAAGTTTTTGTCGTAAAAGTGCTGTTTTCGAGCTTTTTAGCTGAAATGCTCGAAATTCTACTAAAAGCTTTCCGTTTCCAAAATATGACAATGCTTACATGTTTTTTTATATCAATTAGGTACCTTGATAAGCACTTAGGTATCAGTATCATACAGTACCTAGTTATTTGTTGCCTCATGTCTACACAAGAACTTTTTGGAATTATTTTTAATGAAGCAAACATTAACAAAAAAAAAAAAAAATATTCTGAAAATTGCCTATTCATAGCAGTTCCATCCATTTCTCTATGAACTCGTGCCTAGCTTGACCTATGACGCGTAGCTACTTCAAACGTAACCACCAGCCTGTTGCCATGCCACCCACCAGTCCACGTACATGCAACATGATTAATATGTTACCTATGCACCGAGTTTATAAATAATACAGTTTAAAAACAATGAACGGTAAGTTGGTCGTGGCGTGGAGAAATCTAAACATCACAACCCTAAATAAATTGCTATTAGTATGCATACCGGAGCGACAAACGCAGCCAAAATCGAACGGCCTGTGATGGTGTAACCGCGTGAGTGAGGTAGTAATGGACCGGGTTCGTTCGCCGATAAAAGCGAAAGTGCTGCGTTCACTGGGACAACGACCGGCTCCTGCGGACAGCCCTGTCGGTTTCCTGCATCCAGGTCATCATCATCAAACATTAGCGACTGCGTCACCGAGCTCTTGTTAGTCAACGCAGTCGCCGCGCGAATAGGAACAGTCTTCAACTGTCATTTGTTTTGCTAGTTGCTAGCTATGTTTTATTTTGATGACTACGTTAAGATCATGGTATAGGGTCCCACAGATACGACGGGTCGCGATTCTGGTAGAACAATATCCTTGAAGTCTTCATGGAAATTGTTCTATTAGAGTCGCACCTGTCTGCCTATATGGCTTATTATATGTTTCAGTTCAAGCTCCATATAAGATTTATATTTTATTAAAAGTTTGACTTACAACTGAGCAAGTTTGTGATGTACAAACATATTTCACTCATGACTACAAAATCCGCATAGCAATTTCGAGAAATCGCAATATTTGCTATGCTCAAATGTGCAGAAAAGTAATACTAACAAAAACCGATTCGTTTTTTAGAATTCATGACTTTTACCTGATTTATATAAATGTAGCCGTATAAGCAACTAAATCTGTTATTTATTACCTAATAACCGATGAAATTGAAAACATGCTTTATGTTTTCAATTTCATCGGGTTGAGTTGAGTTCAATGAACTGTGTTGGAACATTACGTTGACAGAGGTTGATTGTGCAGAAGAGTTTTAGGTTTAGGTAACTAATGTAATAAAGATATTGCTACCCCTATAATCTATTTTCGATTCTTTCTAGTCTTCTGGTTCTGGTCAAATGGTTCAGCAGTCGCCAAGTAAAGTAAGTTTCCGTGGGTGGTGTGTAAAGACTACTATGTATATAAAGTTCTAGCTTACGCCAACGACTTCACGCGTGGATGTACTACCAGCAGGATAATTGCGTAACACACTATCAGTAGCAACGGGCTTAATTTTGACAGTTCAACAAGATTCATTGCGTTATTTACGTTGTTGAGCTGACACATTATCGAACATATGGAGCGATGGATTAGTAATATGCTTCAAAGTGATTCAAATTGAGAGTATTAGTGTGTTACGCAATTAAGGTGCTGGTCTACCGGGATTTTTACAGATGTTTTCCTATAGCTCTATTGGTTTACGCTGCGCACGCCAATAAAGCTCACAGTCGGCACGATTTTTTTCCAAAATGGTCATATTTCAGCCATTTTACACAAAACCATAATGAAATATACACCTAAACCTTCCTCATGAATCACTCCGTCCCTTTGTGAAAACCGAATGAAAATACGCTCGATTGTTTTTGAGTTTATCGCGTTCAGACAGACAGACGCGGCGGACGGACTTATTGTGTAATGACAGAGTCTAGGCAAGCACATATATGCACATAGACAGGTCGACAGTACCAGAATGTTCTGTTGTAAAATATCACACTGTCAAAACATCAGACACTTGGCATTGCAGCAGTGTTTTTCCTAATAACTTTATCATACAAGGCAAAACGCACTACACAACTATTCAGCAGCGGATCACCACTTACAGTAGCTGCCGGGTCACCCAGTGCATTGTGCGTACAAGTCATATTAGGGCTCTTACCCACGGCCAGATCCCGTTTTTTGCAGGTACGGTTTTTTGCAGGATCACGTTTAGTTGTGTATGTGTTTAAATACACATACACAGGCATCCTGTTTGCCGTATACTGCAAACCGGATGCTTGTGTGAATATTTATATTTAAACACGTACACTACTAAACAGGATCCTGCAAAAAACGGGATTTTGCCGTGGGAAAGGGCCCTAACAGCCATTCTGCCCGTCGCTCGACGCGTGAATATTTCATTCCTCGTCATCTCATAACACGACGCCTCATTCCCATAAATATTCAAGTCGTGAGACGTCCATTAGCCCCCGTTAAATTAACATGGACTACGAGCTACGAGCTATGAATTTTGCAAAAAGCAAAGTTTGGCAATGTGTGCTGACAATAGCTCGTTTATATGCAAGTACATTACAAATTGCTTCAATATACACGCATATTTAGGTAGAATACCGTCTGGCAAGTGCTGAAAAATTAACAGCGTAATAAAGTTGTATAAATACCTCCGGCTCAAAGCGCTGGCGTCGCCGCCCAGTGGAATTGTGAAAACAACGAGTTTCAAGTAATATCGTTAGCGCCCGCACTCACGACGGAAATGGTTTTCGACATTCATGCCTTTTTCCACTCTGAAAACAAGTTAAATTCTTGTTTCATAGGACATTGCCTACCGGGTCTAACTTTTCACAATAGCTACCGGGTCCTATCTACACAGATACTAGACAAGGTACAAACTTTGGTTATTTTTGAATCTTGCAATTCTGATAAGTAGCTACAAGTCACCATCATGTAGGTAAGAAAGTCTTTGTATCAATGTTTATTTTACACATTTTTAGTAGGTAAACGTTGCACAGTGGGCTGCACGTTTCACATTACAAGTATTCCTGTTTAATGCTCCAAATAAGTGAAATTTGTAAACAAAGGCTTGCAAAATAAATATATTTTGCTTGTCACAATAATTTCGAATAAATAGAGGAAACAAAGTGAGTAGGGTCAACTGTTCATTTTGTAGGCGACACCGCCTGCCAGAATAACAAAATGTAGCCAACGCGACATGTAGCTACTTAACTTCACCAGGCGCTTTGTTGTCTGGCTCGAACCCCCAACGATTACATCGATCCAATCGTGTTTATTGTTTTAAAATATACCCTGATATCGTCTGCAATACCAAGTTTTCACATTCTAGCACTAGCAGGAAAATAGAGGCACAAAATATACTCGTATGTAGCCATCTAAGTTACTAGATTCATAAATCTATAGTTATTTATTTTACCTTGCCTTTCCTACGTTACTAACTAATATTTTCGAAGAATCAAAGATCAGTATCGCCATATGATAACATGAATCATAATAACGAAGGCTATACGCCTCTCGGCATTGTAATTATCTTACATTTTATGAGTGACTGTATAGCAGCGCCCTTGCTAGCTAAAACATTGATACTCGTATGAATTACAATAGAGGGCGTAAGCGTATCCACCCAAAATAAACAGATCAAAAACCAGTTCAATCGGACTAGAATACCTAGCTTTTTGCTGGCTCCAAAAGTTACTTTCGGACTCCTTTAGGTACCTCATGAGTCATGGAAATAGTAGACACTAGACGTAAGATCTAAGTAATTTTCCCAAATATTCCATGTCATTGAGGTCGTAACATTGAAGTGGCAAAACGGTTTTGCCACTTCAATGTCGTTCCTATTTCAATAGTTCTTCCTTTTTTTCATTTCCGTGTTTAGATATCTACCTAGGTACCTAAACTGAACTTACCTAACTTATACTCCCATCCTATAGGTATCTCAAGGATGATTATTTCCTAATACAACATCAGAAAGGTATCTACCTGTTACTCCTTGACGTCCATCAGAATTCAGTACAGTTTACATAGTTAGAGCAACACTCTAAAACAATATCATATCCTAAAGTATAATTTACTAGTAGACAGGATGTAGTATCCGATGGTGTCATCGCCTCATCGCGATTACTGTAATGAAAACAAACAAGAGGGACTTGATGGATGATAGTGGCGCATTCTCATCTATGTTTACTGCATTGTTCAAATTTCCCTCTTGCCAGTGGAGACAGCTAGTCGCGTACCTGTCTGGTGGGCGCAATCGTTACCGAGGCGCGTCGGTCTGCATCGGCGGGCATGCGCACACCAACCGCGCGAGCGTTCGACCAAGTTTAGTGAGAAGTGAGGAGGAACGGCACTGCACGCTGGCTGCGAGTGGTCGAGTCGCCGCCGCGCCGCGCCGCCCGCACCCGCAGTCCTCCCGCCGCGCCGGCTCTGCGCGCTCCACGCCAACCGCATCATGGTGAGTCATTGCTACAGTGTGAATCTATTCATTTACGACGACCTTTAAAGTTTAGATGCAGATAAAAATAAAACGATACGCTCCACTTAATATAACCAAATGCTAGTGCGTAAAACCTCTAGCTTATTCGAGTAATCCCCGTCACAAAATGGCATTAACCTAATTATGTAGTGTTTAATCACACTTAAAGAAATCGAGGAAACTGCGTACCGATCCTATTGAAGGTCAGCCGTTAAAACCACTTATTCTCACGAACTAACGTAATGTAAACATAATTTCAGGTAATGGACAACCGTGTGAACGAAGATAACGAAACAGAACACAACTCTTCAATTTTTATAACTAATTTTCAAAATGGAGACGTCGTGAACTATTCACTTGTTTTGATCAAGGGAATTATAACAAAAGGCAATTCTAATAACCATGAAAAACTATTATGTACATTAAAAAGTGAAAACTTTCAAAATAAATCGCAATGGGACGTTTATAATGGAGAATTCAAAGTGATAATAGAACTGAAAAGAGGTGAAAATGTTATTGATTTGGAATATACAGAACAGCAGCGGAAAATATTGCTCCTGGACTATACCCCAAGAAAAACAAATCTTCGGGTCACTCCAGTTTACATCATATGTCAAGGCCACGATGGATGTTTTCAAAGTCCGCTAGATATTGAAAACTCGATAGAAAGTGCCTGTTCCCGGATAGCTCTTGGTTCAAAGTTAATTCAAAGTTTAACAGCCGAAAAACTTTTCGAAAGTGGAATTGGAAGAAAAACATTTCAACTTGAGCATGAAGTAAATCCCAAAAAACCAGAATGCATTATATTTAGAAGTAGTCTCAACGTCAACAAGGCAAGAAAAATGAAACAAACGGAATTGTGGTCACATTTTGGAAGAGAATTGATGCTTTCCGACTTAGGTAGTAATGAAAGAAAATTCCTGGGCTTCATATCCTGCACTCGATATAAAGGTACTGACATCGATAAGCCTATGACCCACGAAGAAATTATATCCCTTACTGAAGCATATGCTGCATTAGGGGGAGGCGGCTTGGCGCTTTTCGGGACAGCTTGCCTTTACACCTGGCCAACGACTGTAGAAGAAATCGTTCCAAAATTCTTAGATGCAACACCAGTAAACGTAAGACGATTTATGGATGACAGTGGATACCGTGGCACATTGGGAGGATGTTTTGCAACTACATTGGGATCAGTTTTCCACGAACTTGGTCACACGTTTGACCTCGGACACACGAAAGATGGTATAATGGGAAGAGGTTTTGACAATTTAGACAGAGTTTTTGTTATTGGAGAAAAACGATCAGCTTTAGCTAAAGATAATATGAATAACTTCAGTGGAAAACCAGTACAACATTCTACCGTTTCACTACAACGCAATATAAGTGTTACAATGAACGTGGCGGAGCCATTACGAGTTTTAGGACCAAGAAGTAAAACCACATTGGGGAATTTTGCTGCTATGTCGAAATCTGACATAATAAGAAGAAGCCCAAACGTAACACCTATAACCAGGCCATCAAGTGTTTATTCAAATATAACAAACAGACTTACAGATTCAAAGAAAAACGTTAATCGAACGAACGGAAACGATTCAGTTTATTGGACCAGAAACTGTGCTGTGTTATTGTCTTACCACCGGTGGTTCAACAATGAATATGGAAGAGAAAGACAAGCGATAACGAGGTATCTGAAATTTGATAAAAACAAAATGATGATCATTTCTACTGCTGGCATTAGAATAGTTGAAGTAAGAGATGAATCAAATGGAATGGTGTTAGATTCGTATGAATTTACAAATCTTGTGCCAGAAAAAAGATTCTTGGTTCCATTTACGTTTTCACCAAAAACCAAAGTGTTAACAATAGTTGTAGAAGACGATTTGGGAAACGTGCTGAAACAGACGTTTTCATATTAAATACCTAGTTAGAGTAACAGTATTAGTAAAGTTGACAATAAAGTGATCAAAATGGAGAAAACAAGAAATAAGAAGAAGGAAGTATTATAATTAAATAAAAAAGAAAAGTTTATGTCTCCTAGACTAGAAATACTTTTAGTTAATAACAAGTGTACTTTAACTAAAAAGTGAAGAAAAAGCAATGGATTATTCCTAGTGTGTGTGCAAAGTTTATTAAGTGGTAACCCCAAACGACAGTGGGCAACTGGAAAATAATATTATGACATTTAATTTTGTGTGCTTCAGTCAGTCGCCAGTCAGTCAGTCAGTCAGTGAAAATAGCATTGTTTGTTTCATATTTTTGATAAATCAGTAATTGAACGGGCCATTAATAAGCAATTTTGTGAATGTGTGTGATATAATCTGTAAATTTGTTCAAAATAATTTACGCTAGTATTTTTGTACTGAAAATGGCTAGCACCTCTACAAGTAGTGATAGTAGTGATGGTGAACAATGTTTTTTTCTAGCTATAAAACACTTTCCACCAGTCATAAATGGAAGAATTAATATAATTGAGTTTATAGATGCATCTACAGACTTGGTGGCAATAGTAGGTATGTATGAATACTTCATTTTATTTTATGTTATATTATTCTAATAATATTCATTTACCACATTTGTGTATCATTATTTCAGATCGCCTTGGCACAATATTTGCTCCCGTAAAGTATGACATGCAAGGAAATATTGATGTAAGTGTTATGAATCATGTCATGTCTCTTCTCTCAAATAGTTACTTAGTCATTTCAATAGCTGTGATCATAATACTGACTACCTACTGATTTATTGTTTAACTAGGCTTAAATAACTAAATAATAAATTTTATTTTATTAATGATAAAAACTTTGTTTCAGAAAATAAAAAAACTTTTCATCTATGACAAAAACTCGTGCTTACTTGAGTTAATGCTTGCCGAGACTGCTACTGGCAAACCTGGAGCAGAGAGTGTGCTGTGGCTCAGCAGGTGCGTCAAGCTCATTAAAAAAAATGTTATGCATCATCCACAGTATTTTAAAATTTGTTACTATGGTAGTAATTACTCCTTGTTCATATTTACAGAGCCCTGTTGTTTTTCGAGATTATTTTTACGCAAATCCTATGCCATGTTCAAGCCAATGATATTGAAGTGAATTTGAAAAAGATATTTACGGTGGCTTATGAAGGTTCTGTCAAAAAGTATCACAACTGGGTCACACAGCAAATATTTTCTGTGAGTACAATTTCAATTTTTGTTTCAATTTATTCAGTGAACCTATGGGGGGCCTGTGGCTAAATAATAACAGCCGCACAGGTCGATCGATCAGGTTAATCTACGCTTGCCGCGGTTGGTCTGTGGATGGGAGACCATCTTTACATACCGAGACCCCTCCGTGCCTCGGAAAGCATGCTAAGCCAATGGTCCTGGCTGTCTTTCGTAGATCTTTGACAGTCGGTATGGGTCGTCGGAAGCCCGAAAGTCTGACAACCAGTCTTACCTATTACCTACCTACCCAATAACTGGGTTGTGGAGGTCAGATAGGCAGTCGCTCCATGTAAAATACTGGTATTCAGCTGCAGCTGGTTAGACTGGAAGCCGACCCCAATATAGTTGGGAAAAGGCTAGGCAGACAATGATTATTCAGTAAACCTATGTCTAATCCTAAACCTACCATTACTGCTACTACTCATTTTAACTACCATGTTTTAGTTATCTAAGAATTCTTCTGATAATCTAGATATTGCAGATTGTTGTATGTTTATTAATATTATTAACTTTTCATTTCCAGTTTATCTGTAAAATGTCTCCCAATCTTCCTGAAGTAATGAAATCTTTTGAAATGGAAGGCAAAATAAAAGAATTTGGAACAAAAATAGAAAATTTCCAGGGACCTTTACATTTAGTGAGATGTACACTTGATGACTTCTTCAAAGATAACAAACTGTTCAATGAGCCCATTGATCCAATAGCAGAAACTTGAAACCGTTAGAAGGAAGGAAGTATAAAAGTATTACTTACTTAAATCTGGAGTATATATAATATATATTTTTTTTTAAGCTTAAATTAGTTAAGATATAGTATTACGACAGTACTTGGTTGGCTGACCAGTAACAGGTTTAGATATGACAATTATATTTAGTAGTATATAGTAAATATATGAATATTTTGAATGTGCAATTGTAAATAGTATTAAATACCAAATAATGTATTTTATGATAATGCCTAAGAGTGTACCATAGTGCTGTGTTAGTAAGTTTAGAGTATGCGCCAGAGGCTAGTTCGTGGTTGAAGGAATGAGGATATTGTTTATTTTATATTCCATAATAAAATTGCACCTAAGCAATGCATTTTGCTGTATGGTAGTTCAATGACATTTTGTTTATACCTTTTTAATTTTATTATTAGAAAAAAGATAATATTGAATGTCCAGTGCCTTGTGAAATATTTAAAGGCAAAGAAAGTAATTTTATAAAAGACTATCCAAACATTTTACCAAGAGGTTATATTTGATACAATTAAGAAGTTTATGTCATAGTTCAGTTGTATTGTATAATACCCAAGATTTATGGTATAATAGAGGTGCTCATTCTATGGTTTACAAATAGCATTTTGTGTGATATCCTTATAAACTGATTAGTTAATTTAAAAATCATTATGAGTGTACAATATATTTAAATTTGGGACTCTTATTCTTAATTTAGGTTAAACTTGTGTTTACAAACATGTGTATCCATTAATGATTAATTATTATAAATGTGTTATACTAATTTAAATAAAATACCAAAGCTTTGCTTTCATACACTATCACTCTTATATTCAAGTCCTTAATTAATAAAATGAGCATTTAATGTTGTGTGACAACAAAATAAATCCTTTTCATGTAAATTGTGTGAGTAATTATTTCCCCTTTTACAATCATAACTATAATGATTCAATCATGACTGGGTAACTAAGTATTACAATAAATACAAAATTATTCACAATTCCATGAATATATCACCATCATGATGATAAATATTCATGGAATCAGATTTTTTTTTTATTATTATTATTGCTATGATTCAATCATGACTGGGTCTGGCTAAGTATCCATTGTTACAATAAATACAAAATTATTCAGATTCCATGAATATATAACAGAACTTATTGACACCTATCCTTTGGTTGTGACAAATAAATACTTTTGGCGAAGTTGGATGCTTGTTTCAGTGCCAAAAAACTAAAGACAACTTCAGCAAGCGTGAGCAACCACAACATTGTGTGTAGTGTTGTCTCCATGGGAGTACTCATCAGGTATGGGTTAAACAGGAAAAAGCTGACCAGAGGCATTTGCATAAGTATGGTCAACATGAGGAATCCTGCTAGTTCTGGGACCTGAAAACCAAAAAACCTGAATTTCAACTACCTAATCATTTGTGTTTTTACAGTTCCTCTTTATAATTTGAAATCCTATGATGAAATAAAATAGGTAGGTACTGACCCTGCGAGACAGATTTCCATAGTGACCAAGATATATCCTCGCCGACTCAATGACAACCAGTAAAGTAAACACAGTCAGTGAAAGGTACTTTGTTAGGTGTCCAAGAATATTCAACTGAAATAAATAGATACTTGGTTAGCATGGGTTAAGTAATAAGAAATCCTAGGATTCTTGAAATTTTAAAATGTGAAAAGGTGCAAAGGAAGTATTTTGTGTTAAATTCGTCAATTCACCTTTGAATATAGAAAAAAACCAATGACAAAAACCCAAGTTATGTATAAGTAGTAATTGAAATAGAGACATTTTTGTAAATGTAGCATCGTCCTATATTCCATTTTGAGTCACCAATGTAACAATGTAGGTGCGGACTTTTATCAATTAGTACCTATGGTAGGATTAGATATATTTTTTATTATCTTGTATTCTTTATCAGTTGAGCTCAGCCTATGGGGATAATATTGTTCATAATCGTGATAACATATCATTTATTTTTGTATTTAAGCTCTTTCAAAATTGGATCAGTCAACACGATTTGTTAATATAGTTTGATATTATGAACTATAAGAACACTAATTTCTTACTAACTCCAAGTATTACATGAATAAAACCAATTTTATCAACAAACTAGACATCTTATCTTACTGTCCTGCATGTTGTGTGTGGAGTTGTGGACAACAACAATAAACAAACCATAGACATATATATATGGACTGGAAATACCTACGAAAAAAGGGTGCCTACCTACAACTCATATTGTCTCAAAAAATGGCTGCCATTGCTAGGGTTGTATCAATCAAGGAACATTGGTGTTACTATAACGAGTATCGATACTAAATACGAGTCGTACTAGTTATCACGTTTGGATCATAATATAGTCTAACTAATAGTCCGTTCTAACTAAGGTTGCCTACTTTATAGTAACGTATCCTAGTTTATTTTCGATAAACATACTTTATAATTTTGCATAAAAATACAGTATGCGAAAATACTTTATTTCTAATCTTTTGTTATGCGTAAAAGACTCATATGAACTATTTATCGATAGGTACAGACGCCAGCACATCAAGCTACCCGAAACTGTCAAATTATCGCAATCAACTTTCTTCCCTGAAAATAAAATTAATGCCAAGTGTTTTTTCGGCACAGAATTAAAAAAACACTTTTTAATTGCATCACGTTTACGTATTAAAGTGAAGGAAAACAGAGTGAACAGATATGTATCCATATGCCCAAAAACAGGAGCTTTCGCATATTATACCTTTGGGTTGGAAGGCCAGAGAGCAGTAGTTTCTGTTAGGTATGCGGACCCTAGTGAAAAACAAGATAATCACTAGGGTGAATGAATAATTAATATAAACTTAATTAATAATATAAACCTATAAAAAGTGCAAGTATTTTTATCAATAAATAATTTTGGTTACAGCTATATTATATTAGCATATGAAACTAAAATCAATAGGAAACGTCAGAAGCTATGTGCACGGTTCCAATTGGTGGTTTCTATGGAGAAGAGTCGGCAAGAAACTCCACGGTTACTCAAAATAATTGGCTTTTACAATGTCAATAGGTAGGGGAGGACAGTGTAGGCCTGTCAACAAGTACCAGGTACTTAAAAAAATAGAAGACATTGTAAAAGCCAATTGTTTTTAAAAGAGTAACCGTGGAGTTTCTCGCTGGTTCTTCTGCATAGGAAACCACCATTTGGAACCGTGCATCTAGCTTCTGACGTTTCATAAGTGCCCATGTAGGTTTATGTGAAAGAAAATATTTTGATTTTGGTGCTGTGAACCACGGGCCGGACCTAGCAAGGTCAATCGGAGCTAATAAGACGCAGGACTATTTATGTTAACATAGCAGAATATACCGATATCGTTCCAGCGGAGGAACTAGTTCCGGAAACTATTAGGCAACGGTACAACACTATTCTATTATGACATATTATTGTAAACAAACGAATGAATTAACAAAATAATAAAAAGGTCTGTTATACGGAAATTCACACAAATATCAATACTTTAGCCATAAATTCATGATCGCGTTACAATTATATCATCGAATGTCTATTATTGTATGTGTTATTGCATGAAAACCGGCTACTAACCTGTGCAAAAAAAGTTGAGGTTGATTTTCATTCTTCCTTGCACCACACTTCACAATACAACACACAGGCATGTTGATTTGCTGTTTTTCAACATTTACATGCAGTTTTAAAGGTAAAGTCCTCGTAATTTTCTCGCAAATCTCAATAATACAAAAAATAAACAACCATTTGACAGCTGAACTACCACGAAACTTGGCGACAAAGATGGCTGCTCTGGCACCTACCTACAACCGTGTATAGAATAACAGGGCATCTCCTGTTATATCCCATCTCAATGAAACAAACCTAACTTCCAAAGTTCAAATTCGCCGCTGTCAGCTGTCAGTCAGTGACGATGTCACGAATGGTTCGCATGGATTTAAAATGTACTTCCAATATAATATAATCTCCTGGGTCTAGAACTCGCAGTTTACAAGTGACTGTCACAAGCGCGGTCGTAGCTCAAGATTTTGGATGGTGACACACGGGTGCCGAAGAATATGTTTAGGGAGATACATCTCCTCGTTCATGGTCGCAAGCGTTACTGCTGAGCATCAGGTCCTGGGTTCGATTCCCTGGTCGGGTAAAGTCTTATTTCTTCATCATCGGCCTCTACGACATAGGGGTGAAGTGTGGATGTAAGTACCACATGTAGGTAAACTTCTGCCTATCATTTCGAGGATTAAAGGCGTTATGTTAATATTCATGTACAGACGACAGCACATCAAGCTACCCGAAACTGTAATTTTTGAAGTGAAAACTTCTTTAGCGGCGTTGTACACTTTTTTTGTAACGGGTAAAAAATGTAAAACTCGCGTCAGGACACGTGACCCTGATCGAAAATTCGTAAGACGGATGGTGAGTAGACAGCCGGCGGCGCGGCGTAGGCGAGGAAGTATCCCCCTCTCTTTCTACGGCGCGGTGAAAATGTATGCCTGCGCCTGTTGCTTAGTTTAGGTGGGGCAGGGTGCTTGCGCGAATGTTCGTGTGTGTTTATGTTACAGAAACAAACTTAACTTAAATGAATGAATTAATTAGAATAGTAGTCAGAATGTATTGATAGACTTGAAGGTACAGACGCCAGCACATCAAGCTACCCGAAACTGTCAGATTTTCCCAATCAATTTTGAACCTTATGCTATAGCGATAAAGTTGAAAATCTATTAAAGAAATCTGACAGATTGTAGTAGCTTGATGTGCTGGCGTCTGTAAATCTCTCGACAATAAATCTGCAATTTGGGAACTACAGATAACTGGTGGAACATATGGCACACCTCCGGTGGACGTGAAAAAATTAAAAAATTAATAAAATAATGGTTCTGGTAATAATGATGGTGAAAAAGTCGTCGAAATTATGGATGGAAGTTGATTTTTCTGAGAGATAAACTTTTTAATGTAATATAAATTGTCATGTTTGTGCAAGATAGCGCAATAAATAAATAATATTGTATTCTACGACATAAATGATAGTACTTTTATACTGATAATTAAAGCAATTCGTGCAAAATGATTCCCTAACCATTCCAAAATATAAAAAATGCACAACGTTAATATTTAAGTTTTCACTTGTGCCGGCACTCCCGGAGTGCAACCCGTCGTTTTTTTTCAATCAACCTTGAACCAATTATCTTAGCGATAAAGTGGAAAATCTGTTATTTGACAGAATGTGATTGCTTAGCTGAATGTGCTGGCATCTGAACGTCATGTATGTATAGACCCCAGCACATCAAGCTACTACAATCTTTCAAATTAACCGTATTAATCCTTTCGATTTTTTTTTAAATTTCAGGCTCACTTCGCTCCCTTTTCTCACCCTACATAATCTACGGATCTAATAACACGACACGACGACGGTTCTATTAACCTTTCGTATGCCGGCCGGAACGCAGGTCTGCGCTCCAATTTTTAAAAGCCTCAAACGTAGATCTGCGCGGTTTTAACTTTACTCAAAAAAACAATTTTATTAGTTTTTTTAATATTCATTTATTTCAGAATCAATAAAATATTCCATACATTGTTAGTAAATCATACTTATAACTATGTTAGTATATTATTATTGAATATATATTATAGTATATTTAATTAAAATAATGTAAATATGTAGGTGCTTTTTCGAAAAAAGTAATAAAATCGCGCAGATCGTTCCGAATTTGGAGCGCAGACCTGCGTTCCGGCCGGCATACGAAAGGTTAATAGAACCGTCGTCGTGTCGTGTTATTAGATCCGTAGATTATGTAGGGTGAGAAAAGGGAGCGAAGTGAGCCTGAAATTAAAAAAAAAATCGGCTTGGTTAAGTTAGGTTTTGTTACATATGTTCAAACAGAATCAGGAATACAGGAAAACCTGAGCAACTATGAGAATTTAGAAGCTCTAATATTTTGCAAGCTCTCGAATAGGTTATAAGAAAAGAGAAAGTACAGACGCCAGCACATCAAGCTACCCGAAACTGTCAGATTTTTCCAATCAACTTTGAACCTTATGCTGCAGCGATAAAGTTGAAAATCTATTAAAGAAATCTGACAGATTGTAGTAGCTTGATGTGCTGCAGACGCCAGCACATCAAGCTACTACAATTCCAAATTCGGAACGATCTGCGCGATTTTATTACTTTTTTCGAAAAAGCACCTACATATTTACATTATTTTAATTAAATATACTATAATATATATTCAATAATAATATACTAACATAGTTATAAGTATGATTTACTAACAATGTATGGAATATTTTATTGATTCTGAAATAAATGAATATTAAAAAAACTAATAAAATTGTTTTTTTGAGTAAAGTTAAAACCGCGCAGATCTACGTTTGAGGCTTTTAAAAATTGGAGCGCAGACCTGCGTTCCGGCCGGCATACGAAAGGTTAATAGAACCGTCGTCGTGTCGTGTTATTAGATCCGTAGATTATGTAGGGTGAGAAAAGCGAGCGAAGTGAGCCGGAAAATTTTAGCACCCTACCTTGACTAGGTTCTGTTTTCTTTTAACCATTATACAGAAAGAGAACATACTTTGTCCAGTTATGACGAAAAGCTTAAACTCGTTTTAGAGCAGTTAATGTTTTGGAATCTGGTCTTTACCTTAGCCTTTAGAATATTAGTTCTAACAAAAATTGCTATTTCTAAAATATAAATGCTAGGAAAAGTAATTACATTGTATGTCTTGAAGATAGAGATGCAACTGTCTGTGACCTTAAGACTAAAGATGGCCCTTAAGCACCGTTTTTGGGCTTTAAATATAGCCTCTCTTTCGGAGCAATTGCCCCAGAATATTACACAAAACCTATGTTCTTAATGTTTTTGTATGTCCATCGGAGTCTCCGTGGCTCAAGTAGTTTTATGTTAGTAAGACAAATGAATCATTTATTTCTTAATGGTTCGTCTCTGGTGTACCCTTAGAGCACTAAGGGTGTACTTATTCAATGGACGCAAAAATTGTCATGTAAAAAAAAAAGTTCAAATTGGTGCTGTCACTGTCAGAGATCAATTCTTTTTGACAAGACACTGACAGCTGACTTACTGAACCGTACCTAACCTAAAAGATCTTTCCCAAATGTTGATTTGATGAACACTTGAAATAGACAAATTGTAAGGGCAATTTATTACAAATTATAAATGTACATGCCATATTAATCACACCTACAGATATTGTGACTAAGCCTATAAGATCATGTTAACCCAGTCGCTCCGTGTGACCCTTGGTAAGTTGTTTTTAGAACATTTAAAAAAACACTACTGGTTGTAATGATTAAGAAAGAAACTTCATACATAATGAGGCTGTTTCAACTTGTTTTAGGTCTTTTGCGGCCCGAAAGTTCTCAACTGGTGCTTGTAGCTGGCATAAAATATTTTCCACCACCAAAAAATTATGACCGTAAGTTCTTATAAAAGTCAGTTTCATGTAACTGCACATTTTACCTGTACTAATTTAACGTACTAAGTCACTTCCTACTAATAATAAAAGTTCATATGGAACGACAAATAAAAAAATAAATAAAACAACAATTTTAAGGAATAAACATTCTATATTTTGGTGTTTGTTATTTATAAATATGTCTGAGAGAGACAATATTCGAGCAGGGAGATATTACTTAGTTTTTCTATTTTTAAATATGTCTGGTTTCTGATTTTGAATTTAATGTTGGGTAAACAACTAACATTTTAAAAATCTACATTACAAAAAAAAAAAAATTGAAGAAAGTTAATAGCTGTAGTCACTGGACTTGAAGATCATCATAGGGTGTCAGCTTTTCCGATTTATTTGTTGATATTAAAAATTTGAAGGTACATGACCAAGATTTCTTAACACATTGAACACCGTTTACACGTTATATTTTATTGGCTCATACGGTTCAAAATAGTCAAAAACCCCACTCTAAATAATTATTTCTTATTACTATTCAAAGAATTAACTAAAATAATTGCTGTTGCTCACCGGTGACCACCATGGCGTTTAATGTGTTAAAGTATTTTTCTGATAACTGTCACTACTTGGCCTATCACTCAGTTTTGACTTGACATTGATTTCCGGGACACCCTGTGTAATATAATGTCCGTAAATAATATGAACAAATTCATCTATACAGATATTGAAATACCTGAGCGTCAGAGGCTTCGTATTTATGACAAGGTGCCGATATATCCCTCAAACTTGAAGCCACCTAAGATGCAAAAGCGTCTTCGCTACATGCGAGGTCCAGAGCCACTACACACAAACCTACAGTTGCAGCAATATGGTGTTGTTGTAAGTTGTAATCGTGCTTCTTTTTTCATGTGCAAAGATTATTGGCATTTAAATATCATCAAACTTTCTTAGTTAATTGTGTTCTTTCACATCAAATGATGCATTGTGCTTTCACAGTTGCTTAATTGTAGGTAATAAAACGATAGTCAGAATCTATAACTTTTGACCAGCATAGTATTAACTAATTGGAATACTAATAAACTTTTCAGGCTACTGGTGGTGGCAGAATGCGTTCTGAACATTTTGAAATGGCTCGTCTAGTGGTTGCAAGGAAGTTAGATCAGAAAAGAATGTTTGCCATCTGGCGAGTAGACCCTCCATGGCAGCCTGTCACAAAGAAAGGTCAAGGTCAACGTATGGGCGGAGGTAAAGGAGCCATCGACCACTACGTGACTCCCGTCAAAGCTGGCAGAATTATCCTTGAAGTTGGCGGCAAATGCGATTATGCTGAGGTATGTATATGTTTTTTTATTAGTCAATGGTGCCCATTCTGCTGTTTACAGCTGCCATACTAGTTCACATGTAAAACTTAAACTATAGTCAGCCAGGTTATATTTTATGCAAAATACACGCATTGACGTGGGAGTTTCGGACACCAGCCCGTTATACCTATACCTAGCCAGGTTATATATAATAGTATCACTTGGGGCCGTGCTACAGGCTGCTATTTTTTACTGAAAAGGTTGAGCTCAATTCCTTGCTTAACCTATATTCCTGTTTAGATTTAGACTGTTTATCTTGAAACATTTTTAAACAAATTCAAAAAAGGAGGAGGTTTCAATGATATGATGTATAAAAGTGATTCTGATATCCTATTTACAGAATAATTAATTTCATTTTGTCTCAGTAAAAAATTTCCACATAAACAAATCTTGAATTAAACAAAACCAAAGCGAATGACTTCCTAAACTAAAATAATTTGTCACGTTTTAAGTCACTGTGGTTTTTTGTAACATGTTTTTTTATTTTTATTTCAGGTTTACCCTATGCTGAAAATAGTGGCTGAGCGGTTACCATTCAAGGCTGAGGCTGTTTCAATGGAAATCTTGAAAAAGAAGGCCGACCAAGAGAAATGGTTGGAAGAGAACAACCAGAATTATTATACGATGAAGTACATCATACAAAACAATATGGGAGGGTGTCACAGGATGTTGTCGCCGTTTGACCACCGCTGGTATGGAAAATATTTGTAAATAATCTTATTTAATTAGCGTAAGTAGTGAAAATAAAAAATTGAGTTAATAATTATTGTATATTTTATTTTACTACCTTGGATTTAACAGGCATGGACAAACATAAACATACAGGTAGGTACATACATACTTCATGTTTATTATTATTTACGATTTTATTCACGTCTTGGTTTCGAGATACCAAATACACAATGGGATTTATTTATAACCGATGATTAAAGTTAAGAGGGTTCATCCATTAGGAGATTCAAAATTGATGATTTCCGACGGACAATAAAACCATAATGTGTTTAATTTATAGATGAGATATTGACGTCATATTATTGGGAATTTTATAATCTAGTGCATGGCTGAAAAACATTTTCAATTTTTTGTATAGTTTTCTCATCAGAACCGTTTTTATGCAAGCCTTTTTTTAAACTAGCGATCGACGGTCTAAGCAGATGCGAGATATTAGTAAAACCATATACGACAAACTTATAACAACATTACTTTATAAAAAATAATAACATTTATTAGTGCATGGCTGAAAAAAAAACACGATTACTGTAAGTTTTCATTCAAGAAAAGTATATGCGAAAGTGTCAATTGTAGCCACTTTTCGAGATATTAAACGTGTTAGTTTAGGATGAAATCTGAAATATTTATATTTTCTTTTAGACCTAGTAAATTAAGACATTTATGTTCTAAAACATGGTTTAAATATTTTTTTAATAACTTACATGTTTATTTTACTATGAATTATTTAGTATTGCTATATAATCGGCGCGGATTCACGCCACCGCTCAGCGCGCCGCTTAAAACGTCAAAAATGTATGGTTAAACAGTCGCTTATCATTACTTAACTATAAAATGGCGCCGATTCTCTTGTTGCAAAATCAGCTGTTTAATACAAACGTTCAATACCTACTTGACGAAACAGCTGATTATGTTTTCGTGATCTCAGAGTCGGTTCCATAGTGAAAGTTGTTCATATTCATGGGTAGAACACCCTGTAAAAATTTGGAGACGGTAAAAAAATCATCCAGTATAGCCATCTCCCTAAATTAAATATTCCTGTCCCAACTAACTTTCCATCCCTACTAACACATTCTTCCCCAAAGCTCTTTGAGGCTTTGATGTATTTTATCCGCGTCAGTGACATCAAATTATGATGATATCTGTGTGATCATTTATGTACAGACGCCAGCACATCAAGCTACTACAATCTGCCAAACTTCTTTAATAGATTTTCAACTTTATTGCTGAAATTTAAGGTTGAAAGTGGATTGGAAAAATTCTACAGTTTCGGGTAGCTTGATGTGCTGGCGTCTGTACTATTTAATAATAATATAATTAAATATATTTTTTATTAGTTTGTTTCGGTGTACCTACTAACACTCGTCAATAAGTTTCACATTAAATTCAACGATTTATTGATTAACTGGTATTGGCTTTAGAACTTTAGTTTTTCTTTCTCTTCGCACGTTTTCTCATATATCACGTCTGACATTGGCAGAATTGTCGACATCGGCACCATTGCCATATAGAAAAATAGCCTAAAAAGCCTAGCCTATTAAGTCCGCCTTTGTACATACCTTTTGTGCGAAAAGTTTAAATAAGTTAAATTAAATTAATACTTAACTTTAAGTAACGTTTATGAATAAAGGGGTAAATTGTACGGCGGCGGCGATCTCTCGCGTCCGGCCCTGGTCCAGGCTATGTTACGGAGCGAGAGTGCATGGGAAGCCGTCACCTTCTTCTGCGAAGAAGTAATGCTTGCGAAGGAAGAGGCGGAACGCGTGAAGGAGAGGCAATCTTTGCGCCTTCCCGCTCCTAGTCGCCGCAGGAGACGCCTTGGGCTTCAGAAGACAAGAGCCGACTCCCGGCCACCATAGGCGCGGGCTTGCTGACGGCGAGCAATGGGACCGCCGTCCGGTAAGGACCAGGCCCGGGTCTACCGCGCGTTGTGTTCCACGCGCGCCTCAAAGAGATGTCAGCAGTAACTGACGGGGTCCGCTAGGGCCGATGCCTGCCAGGGTCGCGGGTTGTTCGAAAGAGTTACTGTGACCCTTGGCACAGGCAACTGAAGGAACACGGGTGGGTTTTAGTCAGTAAAAGTCTGACACACGCAGAAGTTATTTGATAATTTTCCACCCAAAAAAGGGGTAAATTGTAAGGCAAAAAAAAAAAAAAGTAAGGAATCTTGGAAAAACATGTTACGGTAACATGTTTTTCCAAAATTATAAATTCAAATTGGTAACCTCGAGTCCATCAACGGTCGTAAGCTAGTTGCTAAGTTGTCTGTGCTGGGCTTTTATGATTCAAACTCCAGTACTTAAATGAAACAACATGTAATTAATAATGGTTTATTAAATTTGACATTTTCATGAAAGGATTTCCGTGACAAGCCTCAGTTTGCATACATGTATTAAACCTTGTAGCAATAATTACTTCATAAACTCCTTTCTTACAATTATGGCAAAAACTCAACAAAAACAAATGTATTACAGTAACAAATACTACAGCGTAGAGTACTTAGTATCTTATGACTCGTCCCTAACCTAACGACAAAAGCCAAACAACACGCTATTAGTATTTTAGAGAGTATCATGGTTGACGCATAAAGATAGTGCATGTTGATACGTGTTCCACAGAACACTAAACTGCCCTCTGTTGCTAAAAGTAAACAGTACAAGTTTGTAGTCCACAGCTCCTATTAATACATTATTTTAGGGTCACATTAATACACAATACAATTCATAATAGATAAAACATTTACTATTTAGTGTACAATTGTAACAGACATGGAACATCTCATATTGTGTGCAACTCTACTCTGTCCATATTATGTTAAGCGACTTCTACCACATATATTTTCTATTCTGCATTGTCATCTCCACCATAAGTACCTATAAATTATATAACGTCATAACAATATTTACAAAGCCTAACATACTAACTTACAAGTAAATGCAATTTACATTTTCAATAAATTAATAATGTTATTACAATATCATACAAGCGTTACATTTATATATGATATGGCTTTTTATTTATAAAATAGACTGCATATAAAATCAATCCCTAGCAGTCATTTTATCACAACTTTTAAACCATTGTTAGTACTGACTTGTGAAATGTTATTGGTACATCGTGATTATTCCATTTATATTTTATAGTAAACAGTTTTTGTTTCTATAATAATTATTATTACTATTTTATTTAAATAAGTCTATAAATGTATAATTCAGTGCTTTCTGACGAAACGAAATAAAATAATTTCCGTATTTAATTTTAAAATTAGGCTGTCTTTACGTAGCAAAAAATAAAACGAACAAGTTCACATCAAATATTTTATAAGATTTTAGTAGACAGTTAAGCCATTTCTGAAAGAGTGAAACAGTAGAGAATTGAGCAAATAAATTAGCTCAGATTAATTATAAGAATAATATATTTGACTAGTTCTGTATCTCTTAAACTATAATTAAATACTATATTCCCTAGAAACTGGCGATTTGCAGTCTTAATTATAATAACTATTGTGTTTCATTATCCAATACACGTTAGGCGGGAAAATGAAAGTAATTTTGTATCGAGAGATTTATAAAATAAATGCATTTTTACGTTTAACTTGCGTACATTAGCTAAGCTCTAAGTTAAGACAAAAGTGAGGTAGCGTTTTTACCTTCTAGTGGAAAAATATATACAGATCTAGAACGAATGCAACGATTTTTTGGTATGGGAATATTACAATAGCGACATATCCTAAGGTTCGCGAATCGTAGGCAAGGATACACGGCGCTTAGTGTACAGCAATAAATTAGCCCGTTACCATAAGGAGACAGTAATATCAATATACAGACAAACCTCGCGTGAGTAATATTAATAATTTATTATATTCATTGACATATTATGAGTATTAACTACATGCACACAATTATCATTATTAGGTACTTTAAATATGTGCAGCTTTGTAGATGACTAGAGTAAATACGTTTAACGATAGTATTATTATGTATAAAACAGTTACAATTTGTATAGTTTCGATTTCGATCACTGCAAGGATCCACTTTGAGACACATATTGTATCGAGGATAGTACATTGACTGTCAACAAGTTTACTCGTAAGCTTCGCTCAGGTGCTCCAACAAGAATTTCAATTGAGTTTTCATGAAATTATTTTTGTGAGCGATGGAGTCGCACAGCACTTGCGTGGGTGCGACTGCGTTACCGTTGCTAACGTTCTCGTAAATGTGCGCGTCTGGGAACGCGTTGTTGTTGTGTGAGTCAATAGTACTAGCCTCCAGCCCGGCTGCCCCGGACGTATCAGTGGGTGCATTGTATACGTCGATTGGCGGAGCTTTGGTGATATGCTGATATTTAAACGTAGACAATATCTGCCGGATCTTTGCAATGATCTGCTCTACTCAGGCGTTTGATTCCTGCGAAAAATTTTAAAAATACATAAGTCAGAATTCTGCAGCAAAATCTATAGGGTATAGAATTTCTAAATAGAATCGTGAAGTTAGAGACTACTTTCTATGATAGTGGTAAGAGTTAGCTGCTTTCTAGCATTCTACATTGATGACGAAATAAATAATGGTTCAATTGAGGTGATAAGTGGAATGTTGTGTCTAGGTGATCACCCGAAATATCGAATTTGCTGCAGGTGAAATAATGAAAAGGTACTTAAAATGAATCTTAACAGTTATAAATAAGTTTTATAATACTGCACGGCATTCGTATGTATAGTCATATAAAATGTAAGTACTCATATAAAATATTATCCTAAATTTCATATTAAATGCATCAAAATTGAGGCTCTATCATTCATAAGAAGGTACATCGAACATCGAGACAATACATGACAGAACCGCGTCGTGTCAGCACGTGACGTGGCGAGCGGTATCGATGCAAGCACACAGCAACACTACACTAGAAGCAGGTGGGACGGTGTGTGGCGGTTTATACCTTGAGGTTGTGGAAATAATGCATGATCTGATCGTAGTCCATGTGCAGCTCGTCCAGGCCGAGCGCCTCGGCCGCGGGCTCGCGCGTGTCCGCGCCGCGCGAGTACATCGGGTTGCCCACTATCGTGGCGCGCTTCACCTCCGGAGAATTGCTCCCTGCACCACAACACCACATTATCATCATTGTTGACTACTTCCACAGTATGTCTACCTAAATATAGCTGTACAAGGATCTTTTGGCGCGTAGCCCAAATCGCAACAAACGCCGCCATCTTGTTTTTTCAATACATTCTATTCACTAAAACATCATTATCGTCTGTCTAGCCTTTTCCCAACTGTGTTGAGGTCGGCTTCCAGTCTAACCGTACATGGAGCGACTGCCTATCTGACCTCCAAAACCCAGTTATTGGGTAATACGGTACCTACCCCTTGACAAGACATTCCATTCACCGAAACAATTGCAGAAATTGCACTCCGACTCCCAAGATACAAGCCCTGCTTAGTTTGGAGGTCAACAGTCAAACCAAAAAATTGAGAACTTAATTTACTGTCTGTCATCCGTCACCTTTTCTTTTTGCCAATAAAACATTTTTTTTTTTTTTGTAAATATCTACCAACAGCGCCCTTCTGTCATCGTCATTCGAACGTCAAAAGATTCTTGTAGTTGTGTATTTTAGATAAGTAAACATCGGGTTATGCGTAAAATTCACCTTTGTTCTTATTAGCGGCCTCCACGAAATCTCCTTTTGACTCTTTGGATCTATTCTTGTGCCTCATTTGTACTTCAGGTAGGCCTGTAAACATATAGCTCGTTAGTACCCAATACTTCAATCGAACGAACATACTTAACTCGAAGAGATAATTACCGATTCCAGAGTCGTGCATATAGTCGGGGCTTTCAGGTTTGGCGAACGTCCGTCGTGAGTCGTCAGTGCCTCTGTTGAGGCCGATGATCTCTCTGTAATCCTTGTTCTCCATCACGAGAGGAGCGTCGTTGTCGAATTCAAATAATCGTGCGCAGTCGTCCTTGTCAGTTAGCTTTTCCACTGGGTTGTCTTCTAGGTTATTTCTAAGGGGAGCCGGGTTCGAATCGCGTTTGTAATCTTTCATGTCTCGGTTCAATAGGTAGGGGGAGTCCAGTTTGTTTAAATCAATAATTCTGTAAAGGCGAAATATATTTGGTTAGTGACCAATCGACTTTGCTTAAGGAGTACGCGCTTGTTGTCAAAAAAGTATATGATCTTACCGGTCGGAGCGGCGGCCATTTTCTGGAGATCGTCGGGAATCGTAATCGCGGTCGTGTTTCTTTTGATGATTTCGGGAATGATTTCGTCTCGAGGGTGGCATGACTGCGTCGGGCAAAATCTAGAATAACATAATGACATTATAATAAAGATATCTCGTACATTTCTCATAGAATTTTCGGACTAGATTTTCTTTTATCCTTACTTTGCTGGGGTTTCGTGGTGGCACTGGCAGTTGTGGTTGTGGTGTGGACGAGTTCCTGTGGGGCGGGACAGGAGGTCGGTAGTCGTCTGGGTTGTTGGCGTCCGTCCTGTAGACCAAATGGAGTAAATTATACCATAATTATTACAATAATGCACAGAAAAACTAGTAAGCGCAAAGCTTGATTACAGACACAGGTTATGACAAAGATAAAGGCAAGACGGAGCGTGCTACCACATACCCATTTAATTTGTGCTATTATAGTAAGGATAATCATACAAAGTTTTGTGCGAAAAGAATGTCAGAACACCAATCCAGAAGTGATTTCAATAAAAACAGAAAACACACATTGCTTTGAAAGAACAAGAATAAGATGCAAACAGCTTAAAAACTTGCAAAAATCACTTACTGCCAGTGTCCATCGCCGGAGTGATGCCGCGTGTGTCGCGCCGGTTTCTTACAATACGTGGTGGTGTCAATGACCTTCTTATCATTCTGTGACGGCAGCTCGATGGAGTTCGGGTTGTCGAAGCTGGTCACCATCACGTTTCCATTCTCTCGTATCGCGTCCTCAGGGTCCACATAGTTGTAGTTCAAAGGGTTGGCGGTGATCCTCATCTCAGTGTTGCCATTGTCGGTCTGTTGTGCCGAGTTTCTGTTCGCAGGGTGACGGTTGCCGTTCCGCTCGATAGTCGCGCGTCCTGGAAAGTTGAAAGCTTAATTTTTGAATCAATTATTGAGTATCTTTAGGAGTACGAGCATTATAACAATTTCATTTAGTTGGAAAGTAGTTGAATTGTATTTTAAAAAGATTAAAGTAAGGATCTAAGATTACACAACAACAACAATATTAGTTAAAAATACAAAATTCTGGCTTTAGCCAGGTACAGTCAACCGTACGTCATTGGTAACAGTTCAACAGTTTTGCCTTTATGTCGTAGCAAAAAGGGCGGTTTTCGTAATTCAAATGACATACGATTGACTATACCAAGGTACACCAAATATGAAATTCACTAGCTGCGCCCCGCGGTTTTATCCGCATAAGTATCGATCCCGTAGGAATATCGGGATAAAAAGTATTCTATGTGTTAATCCTGGTTATCTGTGTGCCAAGTTTCATCAAAATTAATCCAGCCGTTTGAGCGTGAAGAAGTAACAAACATACAAACACACACACAAACACTCACAAACTTTCGCCTTTATAATATTAGTATGATAGTGTGATTAGTGTGATTAAATTAAATATATTATATATAGTGTGATTTATCATGTGTCTCAGTTCCATATTTTCATGACAGACTAATTGGTTCCCTTATGTTCTAACCAACGGCAGTTTTTCCATCTCTATAAAATATTACACAGTCTAAACAAAAGTTGTAAAGAGACAAAATCTTACCCAGCCACACCCAGTCATGTGCGTTAGTAGTGGACTCCCTGTTCGGCTTGTCCCGCGCCAGGCCGAGCGTGGTCCCGACTAGTCCGGCCACCTGCAGGCGCCCGCCCTCGGCCACGCCGGCCGGGGCGCGTGCGCCGCCGCCTATTCGCTCTGCACTTGAGGGTTTCACGCGCGTCGCGTATACTACGCAAGATACTACGAATACCTGGGGAAGGAAGAATCATTTGTTAGGCGGAATATTATGTTTCTTTCAGTAACATCGTCCATTCAGCGTACCAAGGCTCGCTTGAGGATACAAGATGATAGAGACAGAATTATGTTTAAATATTTTTTGCTCTAAATGCATAAAGTGAGTTTGGGTGAAACTGGGCTTAAATGCATATTCAATTTAATCTGTTCTCAAAAGTTTTACCTTGTTTTTTTATTGACGACATTGAATTCTTTGGAAAAAGCTGGCAAAATAATACCCACGCTTTCAGAAATCAGGGGTCAGTGGCGTTGTGTCCATAGTCTCGTTAGCAGCAATTATTATGCTCACTCTGTAACCACCTACCGTTAAACGGTAGGTGGTTATAGAGTGAGCAATAACATGCATACCTACTAATTAACATTGTACTATGTATATATAATACCTCTTACTCTCTATTAGTTTGCTAGCACTAGAAATTTCTAGTGCTAGGTGCTAGCAAATTAATAGGGGACATTATTATAAAGAAAATAGTAGACAATTAGTTACTTACCACGATTGCAAAGCAGAATGCACCGAGCACCACATATATTCCTGTAAAATGAAACACAAACTTTAGAATCGTTCACCATATATTATACTGTCAGTTGAAGTCTTTCTCGTCCTAATGATATGGCAATACTAACCGATGACAACAGAAGTTTGTGCAGTCTGGTGCTGCGAGTGCGGCGCGGGGTTGTTCCGGTAGATGGAGTTGTACTGCTGCGCCTGCGCTATCGTCGGCTCGTGGTTGTTCTCGTCTTTGAATGATGGGTAGCCTAGAACATAAAGAATTTGTGCTCAGTCTCACATGCCTTTCATATGAACATGATGAAGATCTGATAATAACATGATACTCGGCGTTATTATTTAAGGTTTGGGTACTTACACTAGAATATTATAATGACATCGCGTTTACATAACAACACACAGGCAATAAGGCAAGTGGTTTAACTGGTAACTAATATTAGGAGTGCAACCAACCTCCACAAAGAGCAGCTAACGCTCACCTAATCAGGCGGTAACCACGAAGATGTTCAAAGCAATTAAATCTTTCAAGATATCCAGTATACAATAACCCGATTTTAAAAAATAAAACTGCTACAGTACGTACCTTTAAGAATATCTCCAAGCTCAGCCATCCCGCTCCTCAAGCCGCCCCTGGCCATAATATCATCATTCTGCGGCGTATCAGGCCTTTGCGGCGCGTCCCCTCCGCTAAAGTCGACGTCCACACTAGCGGCCGCGGTCGCGATCGCGCCGGGAATGTTCTTGATGTTCGCCGGCGTCTTCGTGTCGCCTTTACCCGGGAGAGCCACGCGGCGTAACGGACCCGTTCGGCATTGTTCGGGAGTTAGAAGAGTTACTCGGAGGAGTTCTCCGCTACCTGGAATGTACGGTTAAATTTCAGGAGTTGTGCAGTTAGTGACATATTCATTTTGGAAATATTAGACTGTTGAATATAGGTAATAAGGACAGTTGTATTGACCATTTGCCACGAATGTAAATAATACCTTCGGGATCTTTTCTAATCAGCTCGTTTAACTACAGGATGGCGGGGATATCGACGTGCAACCTGTTATAATGACTATGTCGCAGCAACTAGCTTAATTAGTCCTTCAGTTAACTGCCTAGCCTTTTAACTAAACGGCGCCGTTCAATTAACGGCCTGAATGATATTCAGCCATTCAATCAAACAGCTAGGCACATAATTTGGATCAATGATGTTTAACTACATGCCTAGCTCAGATTGTTTGGCTCAGGTTGTTTAATGTAGTTTAGTAAAATACTAAAATTATAAAATTAACAAATTCGCCAGTAAAAACTGAGCTCGGTAGTAAACTGTACAAAAATGAGTCATTACAAATATTTAAATGCGTAAGTACCTAAATAAATATTTAGCTGTAAAATGGCTTACGTAGTTAACAAATCGGAATGAGTTACGTAGTTAACAAATTGGAATTAGCCGGTGAGAAATCTAACTTGGAAGTATTGCTCGCTCGGCTCGCGCGCGTTTGGTCACATTGAACCTAACCAATAAACTTCCAAACTATTTACCTAACTGCCCATTCCAACATTTTTAATGGCCATTCGTTTATTAGTATTACACTACCTACATTGTAGGATTAAATTACGACCAATTTTCTTACTGTTCATGTTTTAATTTAACAACCACAAATGTCTGCCCGGTTTTTTTATTAAAAAAAAATCTCACCGTGATAACTCAGGTGAAGTGAGCAGTAATTAGTCTCAATCTCTAGAATCAGATAGAATAACAGCATCACCTAACTTCTCACGGTGAGATTGTAACAGAATCGACCGATCATAATACGAGTAACCTCAATAATATTTAGCAGTTGTTCAAATGATCACCCATTTAAATTTAGCTCCATTTTAGTTCCTAAGCATCATCCAGCCAGTTCATTAAATTTTGTATTAGACGCATTGGCTGAATATCATTCAGGCCGCTAGTTGAACGGCGCCATTTAGTTAAAAGGCTAGGCAGTTAACTGAATGGCTAATTAAGGCAGTTGGCGGCGACAGATACAGTACATGATTCTGAACGCCCGTGGACTGAAACTTTTCATAGATTATTAAATAAATAAAAAATTGATGTTCTTTCTTCAAACACACAATGGCGCCGATTCCCTTGTTCACAAACTACATTTACACAAACTATATTTAAGTGCATAGCATCTTTTTCTTTCTATTTCATTAAGAAAAGGACAGAAGATAAATATTAGTTAGTCCCGTAAAATTGCGTAAGTTGCGTAAGTTGCGTAAATTGCGTCTGACGTAAATTGACGTATTTTTAGTAGCCAATTTTTTAATCACGTCTAAACTTGTCTATGGAGTATCATATTTATCTTCTGTCCTTTTCTTAACGAAATAGAAAGAAAAAGATGCACTGAACTTAAATTTAGTTTAGTTTGTGAACAAGGGAATTGGCGCCACTACACTTTTCTATGAAACAGATGACTTTTTTTTTTGATAACCGTCGAAATATTTCTACGATACGTCTAGAATCTTGAGCTGAATTCACGGTTACAGTTTGCGCGTCGATGTCTCTGCTACCATGTTACATTGACAGAAGATGACCCCTGATAATATCAACGACTGACGTTTGTATACCCACTTGGTAAGGTAAGTTACAGAGCTACTTAACTTTTTTTTTTTATTTGGTCAAAATGTCTTAAAAACCTTCATTGTAAGTTTAGGCACGTTGAAAGGCATAGTCAACATACCTTCTCCAACAGCAATAACCCTGGGATGTCGGGACGCATACATGGGCGCGAAGGCGACCACCTCAGGGTCGAGGCTCTCCACAACGAGGAAGTAATCCGACACCGCCACGTCACGCAGCGCCGTATGACTGCCGTCCGAGAACTCCAAGTCTATGTCCAGTAGGCCTTCCTGAAATATCAGATATTTTTTGGAGTTAGTTTCAGCTGTACCAAATGCAAAAAAGGAAATATTGCCTATGGTTCAAAGATGAAGGTTAGGGTTACCATAATTTTCTGCTGGGGATTTGCGTACCTACCTATCTAATAAGTTAGAGCTGTGATGATTGGTAATTGGCAAATACATTAGTTTGGAAGCCCAACAGTAGGTCTGTTGGACTTCCAAATCAAAATGAATGGCATAGATAATTTAATTGCCTTTAAGACTACTCGTATTCCAAATATATAGACTCCTTCACTAATTTATTAGGTAATTACCTCCCTCGTATACCTGAGTACGTATGTAATGTCTTAGCAAACGAAGGCCTTTCGATAAATGCCGACGTCCGTTCATTACGGTCCTAAATAGTTGTCTCATGACCCTATTCTCATGTCTGGATTCGAGATTGATATTGTTTGGGCGTCTTCTCCTATAAAATCATTCGTCAAGTTAAAGAAGTAATTTATTATAATTGAAGTTATTAACAAACCTGATACTGCGCTGTAAGCCGCCTGGTGACTGTAGTTTCGGATACGTATCCGTTCTCTATGGCGGTGTCGGGCGATATGTTTAGCTGCAGACCGGATATGACGCGCACCAGAAGACGTGAGATCGACACCTTGTCGTTACCCACGCGGACTTCGCGCAGACCAATCACACGTCCTGGAGAAAGAATAATATATTTAGGTGGTATAATTATTAACTAATTTATTTATTTTTTTGTATATTTCGAAGCTGATAAATGTGAATTGCCTTCGTGTTCTTTTTGCTCTACCGGCTACGATTTTGCAGACCCTGTCTGAGAGTCGCCTAGGACTACTAAAATTCGGGTCGTAGGGTACAAGATTGTGTTTTTTAGCACAGTTTGCAATATGAAAATTTGTGTAACCGTAAGCACGTTTCAATCTGTGTATAGGTCAGAGGTTGGGTAGAGGATTGGTTTCCTAGATAAAACTTTTAGAACTGCCCTCTGTGCCCTTTCTAGTCGGAGGATTGAGGTTTTGTGGGCTCCTCCCCAAGAGGTCACGCAATACCCCAGAACTGACTGGGCGAGCGCAAGATAAACTGTCATGAGGCATTTGACATTTAAGACACATAAGACAGTTTTTATCAGAGAAAAGAATTGCCCGAATTGCTCTGGATTGATGGATCTGGTCTACTCTGGGTTGTGGAGGTCAGATAGGCAGTCGTTCCACGTAAAGTACTGGTATTCAGCTGCATCCGGTTAGACTGGAAGCCGACCCCAACATAGTTGGGAAAAGGCTCGGCAGATGATGATGGATCTGGCCTTCTGGCTTTTGATTAATCTTAAGTTAAACTGTTAATAATATAACGTTGCATGCCGAATGATGAAATATGGCTGAGCTTTAATGTATTTTAACACTTATTACGTACTAGCTGCGCCCTGCGGTTTCACCCGCATAAGTCTCCATCCCGTTGGAATATCGGGATGAAAAGTATTCAGTCCATATGTGTTCGTATATTCGTATGTGTTTAATCCTGGTTATAAACAACTGTGTGCCAAAATTTTATCAAAATTGGTCCAGCCGTTTGAGCGTGAAGAAGTAATAAACATACAAACACACACACACACAAACACACACACACACACACACACACACACACACACAAAGTTTCACCTTTATAATATTAGTGTGATACTACTTCCTACTAGTAAGTATGTGGACAACCAAAACGTGAGATCCAGGAGTCCGTCCGCCACCTGCTCCCGCGCGCCGCGGGTCCACTCGCCGCGCCTGGATCGGTTCAGCGTAGGGATGTCTGTACTTGCGCTAATGTTGTGCTGGCGACGGGAGTCCGTCCGCCACAAGTATTATAAACGCGAAAGTTTGTGAGGATGGATGGATGGATGGATGTTTGTTACTCTTTCACGTAAAAAATACTGGACGGATTTGGATGAAATTTGGCACACAGACAGTTTATAATCAGGATAAACACAGGTTACTTTTTATCCCGATATTCCCACAGGATCGAAACGTATGCGGGTGACTCCGTGGGGCGCTGTTAGTTACCCATATTTGCAAAATAAATGTCTATTCTATTCTACAAACCTGTTCAAAGCTTGTCTAGCTTAGAGTTACGTTTGAAGTAGGCAGGCGAAGGAGTGGGCTGTCTACATAGACGGGTAAAGTAATGAAACCACATCACTATAAACACCTACCTAACTACTCTGTAAATGCTGTGGTCGCCTTTGCAGAGGTTTTCCCAGAGATTCAGCCCAAATTATTGATATTTAGGTTAGGTACTTTACTTAGGTATAAGTAAAGTAAGTAAGTAAAGTAAGTAAGTAAGTAAGTAAGTAAGTCCTACATAAATATCTTTAATCCACACTCAGAAACCTATCTCTACCTACCTACGTAAAACCGCTGAGATTAGACTAGTCAGAATCAACTTGTAACTCAACGGACTCTTATCTTTCGCAGACACATAAGTTTAAAATCTGATAGTTACGGGCGAATTATCGTCTGTCGACTAACTTCTAGGATTCAGTCGAGTCACGAAAACACTTGGAAGCCCAATTGGAGATAGACACGATAATATAAAGTTTCGAATCTCCCCGAGTGACGGCTCTTTCCCACGGTAAAATCCCGTTTTTTGCAGGTACGGTTTTTTGCAGGATCCCGTTTAGTAGTGTACGTGTTTAAATGTATATATTCACACAGCATGTTTTCCGGATACTGCAAACAGGATGCTTGTGTGAATATGTATATTATTTAAACCCAACACGTACACTTACGAAAGTGTCCACCGTGGTCCACACGTACCTACACTTACGAAAGTGCCCTTACTTGTAGGAACTGTTTGTGTGTGAGTGACAAAACTTAAGCCTAGTGTACAACTTCTACAAGGCTACCAAAAGTTGCGAGAAGTCCATGTGACACAGTTAGGTACTTGTTCCGGCCATGTATCTTTTAGTTACAATGTTGACACAGGTCTCCTCCATGTCACATTGTCTTCGAATTGGTTTGCTTCGGCTTGGTTCTAGCATATGCTGGTTTCCTCACGATGTTTTCCTTCACCGTACACTTCATGTATGTCTCTGACACAATAATTACCTGTATAAGTACAAGATGGTGGCAACTTCTCCACAGAGACCTCTAATAAGGTTACGAGATAATATTTCTATTAGGTGTCACCAAGCTTACGTTCCCCCAGGATCGCCTCTGGGCGAACGGATTATTGGCGCATTAAGTTCTAATTAGCGCATAATACGAAGGATGTTCCTGCCTGGTTGGCTGTTTATACTTTTGCCATAAAAATTACATAGCCTCCAAACTGTCTACGTCATCAACTGCTGCTGAATATCAACATTAACACCTTTATTTAAATGTTGAGCAACGTTAAGAGCATAAAAAATGACGTTTAAACGTCTCTTAACTTAATGTAACGTTTATAAATAAAGCAGTAGTAAATCAGTCTACACACGGAAATACATGACTCCATAAATTACCTGTAATGGGCGACAGTACTTGCACTTCAGTCCGTCCAGTGCTGCGCCCTTGCAGAACGCGACCTCGCAGTGACGCAATCCGAGGGTCCGAGACTCGTGTCAACACGAGTTCCGTGACCTTCAGCCACGTCCGACGCGACACGAAGTACGACACGCGACCCGAGTCGTGGTCCTTCGCCAGGAAACGGGCGTACACCTACACAAGGAAAACGTTTAAATTAAACTTTTGAAAATGTCACGCAAACTTTGCGTTTTTGACCTTTGCAGTTACAGTTACGCCAATTACCGTGATTGGGGGGGGGGGGGGGGGGGGGCGAGCCCACTGCCATTTATCGCTGGCAATTTTGAGGTTTTTTCTTACAGAAGGAGCTAATTACGGTCCTACACTTCGCTCAAGCGTTGGCGTTGTTAAGCACCTAGCTATTAAGTACTCAAACCGCCAAGCAACCACTCTGTTAAAATTACGTTAATTGTTGAAGAAAAGAGGGTCCAAGCCAGGTAAATTTTACCAAATGGGCACAAAGAAAATATTTTACGAGGTGTTCAATCCTAACCAGCGAGCTATGAAGTCACAGCACATGAAAGATCTAATCAAATTCACAATAAAAAAAATCTAACTGCACCGTCTATTGCACCCTTTGCTTATTCGCAAATAAGAGGACAGCGGGTAAAAACACCCCTTTGCTTATTCGCAAATAAGAGGACAGCGGGTAAAAACACCCGTATAATTAAATAAGACAAACGCTACTGCCGAGCATGAGGTCCAGGGTTCGATTCCCAGTTCTGGCAAAGTGGTGTGTGGTTTTTCCATAGTAAATTTCTCAGTAGCCGAGTCCGGATTCTAGCCTTGAACCCGTTTGATGGCAATAGTCTCAGTCCCTATTACATGGCACTTAAACAAGAACTGGTGTAGTATTGATGAAGGTAGGGTAGGTATGGATATACCTTTGCTTATCCCCTGGGGGATTTACATGCGTGATGTTACGTATCTGTAATTAAATGGCACCCTTACCTCAACATTGCTCTGCTGATACCGCAGGCGGCACGAGCGCTGTTCGGACAGCGAGTTGGTGTTGTCCGGTCTGGCGCCGCCCCAACCCCGCGCCGACAGCGAGCGCTTCGCCCGCTCCTTCGTGTTCGCGTCGTCGGGGACTTTCCAACCTATGTCATACATTAATCAGTTAGATTTCGCGAAATGTTCTATCTAAAGGGGTTTGAAGGTCCATCGCATACCTACCTTTGATTACTTTAAACCTTCAGAGTGATTGTTCAAAACATCTAAGCAACAAGGTGTACGCAAGTTAAAAAAAATATGGATGTCACGTGATCAACTTTGAACGTTAATTATCTCGGAAACGTGACGCGTTACGGGGTGGCCTTAAAAAAAAAAAAAAAATGGCGGAACAGTAGGCATACCAGGCTCCATATAAAAATCTTCAATCCCCTTTAAAAATAGTAGGTAGTGCAAATATCTAAAATAGAAGTGCAAAAATCCGTATTCATTTTTAAGTCTTCAAATCTATTTTCGGATTGCAAAGTAATTAAGTATTTAAGTAGTCAAAAGTTAAGTGGTGGATTAGTTTATCGTAAATCAAGTGCCTACCTAGGTAAATGGTGATCGTCAACTTACTTAATTAAATACCTAAGCTAAGACCTTATTTCAATTTCTAAAGTTGTTTCCAAGAAATTTAAATAAAGTTAAAAGTTAGTAGGCACCTTAGTATTCCAAAAACTTCAAAGTCAATTTGTTCAACTTCCACTCAAACGTTCAATCATCCAAGACACTACAAGTACGAAATAATGAGCAACAACACAAACTGACACTTTGAATCGATCATAAACGATGTTTACCTTTAATTTGCGACAGCCTGTTGTCATCGACATCAATCTCCAGAGGGTATTCGGGCATCCATACTGTGAACCGTGCCAGACCGGTATAAGTGCCGTATTTGACGATCACTGACGCGTTCGAAGAACCACGGATCTCTGAGCCGTCAACGTATACTGAACTGCATGATGATGATACCTGGGCGATGACAAACGCACTTATTATAATAAGTGGCCAAATACTAATAATTATTAGTATTAGGCCACGTCCTAACGGAAAGCGACTGTCGCGCGGGTACGCGATTGTCGAATGAGTACGCGATGGTCGAACGAGTACGAGATTGTCGAGCGAGTACCTACGCGATTGTCGAGCGAGTACGCGATCGTCGCGCTGGCGGAGTGTCAAGCGCTTTTGTATTAGGCCACATCCTAACCGAAAGCGACTGTCGCGCGGGTACGCGATTGTCGGGCGAATACGCAGTCGTCGCGTTCGTTTAAATTGACGTACTTTCAATATGACGTACCTACTCGCGTGTTCAATCAAGTCGCGTATGTACGTACAGCATTATTCAGGTAAACGAACGCGTAATCGCGTATCCGCGCGACAATCGCTTTCGTTTAGTGCTCAGGGTTATCTGCAGTAAAATTGTTAACTGTCACCTTGACCTGCCCAACAATTTATTAGGTGTTGAATATGGTGGTGTGGTATTAGGTATCCAGCATTGCGATTCTGTAACGATCTCGCTGTGTAAACTTAGGTGAAGTGAGCTGTCAGTGTCATCCCACCTGATACTAGGGATTGACCAAGCATACGTTTACAATCATAATCGAGATTTTAATAATATTTTTTATGCTAATTCTACTGATCATTTTATAAAATTTCAAAGCTAGTATTTTAGTTGCCAAAACATTACTATTTTGTGGGGTTTTAAAATAAAATAGCAAAACAGAAACTTAGTCAGAATATCAATGTATTTTTCTTTTTTTTTTTTCCTAGACTAATCCTTATATGTATAGCGATGTTTTGGCAACTAAAATACTAGATTTGAAATTACATAAAATATCAATAGAATTAGCATAAAAAAATATTACTAAAACCTCGGTTATGATTGTAAATGTTTACTTGGTCAGTCCCTAGAATTAGTGGGATGACACTGACAGCTCACTCCACGTAAGTTTTCACGGTGAGATTTTTACAGAATCGACCAGCTGCTAGATCAAGATGTGGTGGAGTTAGCTATAGAGTCAAGAGACGACATTGGAAGGTTAAAATTAAAAGCTCTGCAGGGTAATTGCGTAACACACTATCAGTAGCAATGGGTTTCATTTTGACAGTTCAACAACATTCATTGCGTTATTTAAGTAGGGGCGTTATTGAGCAGACACATTTTTCGAACATATGGAGGAATGGATTAACAAAATATGCTTCAAAATGATTCCAAACGAGAGTAATAGTGTGTTACGCAATTAGGGTGCAGATTTAAAAAAAGTTTTTTTTTTTTATACTTTCCAGACATTTGAATAGGTGTGTAGAGGTATTATCTCGCAATCTTTCTTTTGTAACATAATAGCAAAGGTATCGGATTAAAGATAAGTATCTAGATAAATTAGAAAATCTAAAAAGAACTCTACGTAAACTTTGACAGAAACTTTAAGGTAAAGTCGGAGAAATTATTTTTTATGCAAATTAAGTACCATTTTAAATTGTGCATGAGTATTTTCAAATCACAACTGTCATTCTTTGACAGTTGTATGAAATAGCTATAACACGGTAAATTGACGTAGGCTGTCAATTTGATTAACAATTTATTTCCCTGACTGTACCTAGGTAGGTACTTTGAACTATAATATAATTTCATCTTTGTACCTGCTGAAGCGACAAGTTATGTATTAGTAGTTACCTAAAATACATTACAGAGATATAGTTTTAGAAATCCCACATTCCTTTCACCCTTACCTTTAGGACGCTCTCATCCTCAGAATGGCATGAGCTCTGTAGTGTGACGTCAGCAACCTGACCAGCCTGCGACACGATCAGCACCTTCATGGCCTGAGACACCTGACGCCCCGTCAGCACGGCTGTGTTTAGGACCTCCCAGTTCTGTTGGAAAAATATCAAATGAACAAATCCGCTTGCATTTGTAGAGTGTTTTTGTTATATTTTATTTATTTGGGAAAATAATTTACACAAAGTAAATCCACAACCCGCAAGGGCCCCGCGTTGGTGGATTATGGTACGGCCCACTTTCGCTAACCGAGGAGGTCTGTGTCCTAGCAGTGGAAACATTCTAGGCTGATTGCTGGTATTATTTAGGAAAATAAACAGTTACACATTACTCGTATTACAGTATTACACACAATTTGAGCTACAGAGTGAGTATCTAAATGTATAAACCACGACATTTTCCAGAGAATCTACAACACTTAGGAATTAGTTCTACGTTATTACCAAGCTGTTAACGATGCCTGTTCTTGTCTCTATTCTCTTTCCAATTTTACGATACACAGTGAAAGCATATTCCTAGACTGTTTATGATTATTTCGATGACTAGCTTCTGTCCAAGGCTTCGCACGCGTAGTTTTCGTAAATGATTCTCGTGAACCTGCTTCCGGGACTACTACTACTTATGTCCTTCTACACGATGCCACATATCTCTATGTCAAAATTTTATCGAAATCCGTTCAGTGGTTCAGGTGTGAAAAATTTACATACAGACAGACTTACTTTCGAATTTATAATTTTACTTACCCGCATAAGTGTCAATCCCGTTGGATTATCGGGAAAGAAAAGTAGGTATCTACTATTACTAATACTATTTGTTTTTATTACTGTAAAGTTTCATAAAAATCAGTTCAATGGTTTTTCCGTGAAAGAGTAACAAACATCCATGATTGTACAGGTCCGCTCAATCTGTGTGGTTAAAGAACCACACAGATTGAGCGGACCGGATTGAGTAAAGACTCTAAAGACCATTTCAGACATCAATCTACATGGTCGTCACATGATCTGACCAAGATTATGTCTGGACTTTAAGAGAGACTGTGTCATCTGAGTTTGTTTCGGCTTTTCTTCTCAGAGTAGTCAGATAGGAAACGCCGACCTCATCTAGTTTAAAGAAACGTGATTGACATGTAAAAGTGTTTGTACAAACCTACTTACAGAAAATAAATCATTTATCATTTAGCCATCCATCCATCCTCACACACACAGTTTGGATATTGGCGGAGATCGCAGCATAATCTGTCAATCAGGACGACACACCAAAATTTTCCGTTTTTACAATTTTAATGCTTTTATTTTGAAAAATTAATTGTATCTCAAAAAAATCGCAAAGAATGGATGGAGTAATGGCACTATTGAGCTAACGCTGTGTGAGCGTGCGTTTTCCATCGCCGCCCGTTCGATGTCCACCACACACAGGATGGATGGGAAGCAGCACATTAAGTACATTTTTGCTCCATTGGTGTAATTGCTATATGACGTTCCAGTAGGAGGATAAATAAATAAAATAAATAAATAAATAAATTATTATTTGGAAGGTTCACTATTCACTAAATTCAGCAATGAAATTGAACGAGACGGGCTATTCATAGTCGTAAAGAGTGGTGAGAAAAAGCAGGGGCTTATTCTCGCCTTCTATCGACTGTAGGGATAGTCGATAGTAGGTAATAAAAAAATCCATTAGTCAAAAGTAATCAGTTGATTAACACGTGTAAATGTAACCCCGGAGATCGTTAAAAGAGAACGATTCGAAGCCCGTCGATGTTAGAAGGTATTCATTTGAGGACAGATTAAGCACTATTACTTTCTCTTAAATAGCTTTAGGTAATAAATTCTTGTGACCTAGAGATACCCTAGTACAGACGCCAGCACATCAAGCTACTACAATCTGTCATAGATTTTCAGCTTTATCGCTAAAGCATAAGGTTCAAGGTTGATTGGGAAAATTTGACATCTACCTGATTTGTACCTAGTAAAGTTAGCATCACCACACCTTGTTACCCCAAAGGGTTTGGCAGAGGTGTAGGTACCTAAAGCACACCCTCATTCCGCCGGCCATGTTTAAGTCCCATGTACGAGGGGGCGAGCTTATTTTATTTATTTATAAATGTACATCAACAGCTTCTGTATACAAAATATTAAATTACAGTAGATAAAAGTCATGGACTTATACAGTTGCCAATAACACGTACGCCATCAACCGGGCGCAAATCCAGACTCGGACTGTTACTGAGAAATTCCTGATAGAAATCCCAATAACACTTTGCCCGACCTGGGGATCGAACCAAGGACCATGAGGTCCGAGCTCAGCAGTAGCGCGTGTGTCCACTAAACCAACGAGGCAGTCAAGTTACTGTTATCTAGTGCTAGTTAGTGGTAACCTAGTAAAGTTACTGTTCTTTGTTTCCTAACTATCCTAGTCCCTGACCAATAACGGCCTACAGCCGTGCGATTCTGTAACCGTCTCACCGTGAAAGCTGGGGTGAAGTGAGCATGGAGTGAGCTGTTATTCGCTAGGGATTGACAGTATGAAGTGCTCACTTCACTTATGATTTCACGGTTTTACAGAATCGACCGGCAGGTTTTAAAGGTGACAATGAACACAATCAAGTAATTCAATCCTAATAATGGCCACTGTCTATTAATCTACGGCTACAATTGTGAAGTCGTTCATACAAACACTCCATCACTCACGTCGTAATATAATTGCTTTAATCATCTAGTTGGGCGGTAGACAAGGAGCGAGCGTTCATCCGTCAGTGAGCAGATATGAAGAGCCCACTCTTCCCACTCCAGCCGGAGCGCCCGCGGCCCGACGTAATGACTCCACGCTAATATTGAGATAAACTAATTGCTTTATAAATATTATTCTGTAACTTCATTTAAAGCCGCACCGTCGGGACCGCACACGTTGCTGCTGACGTATGGAAATTATACGGGCGCTCGAAACAATGTGCTTGTTTGCCACACGAGTCCCCAAAGTCCCACAAGCCGATTCCCCGATTTAATAGAACGTTCAAATTAAATTAACGACGAATCCCTGTTACAAGAAATGGAAAAAAGCCAAACTGCTTGAAAATATCATAATCGTAGTTCGTGGTCTTAAAGTTTGATGTAATTTAAACGTTATGAGATTGTTTTGATCCCTAATTCGTTATTGTGACAGACTAATGTAAAATTATTTCGCAAAGAATAGGGCTATTAACGTCAAATATTGAAATAAGTTATGTCTTTTATAATACAGAGTTTATTTTTGCGAACTATGTTTATAATAAAGACGGTATTTTTATGATACCGCAAAACTAATTCATGAACATTGATTTCGATAACAGACATTCATCGCAGGCATTCATGACCAGTAAAGCATGTCATTCACAATGTGGCGGAGGCGAACAACCCGCGCAAGCAGCCGCACAGACACGCGGTGGGCTCGGTGGGCGGCTGCGACCCGCCATAGCCTCCATTACCTCGCGATAAAGCTCCCATTACACCACTTCATTCATACTAAGAGTGTACCATTAAAAGTTAATCTCAGCTATTTCGTACAATCACGCTCGTAGCAGACATAATAATACTTCGAAAATTAAATAAAATTCTAATGAAAGCACACTCCTTGTGCCATTTATGAACCCAACAATAATTACCGCATCTATGTATTAACACTGTTTAACTCACACAGAGTCGTTCGCAACCAGTCACTCTAATAAAAACCTTTCCAACCCACTAAAGATATCGTTATAGTAATAAAAGGGGCTCCCTTCGTTCCATTAATTACAAAGAAAATACCTTTCGAGTAATTTATCGCTTACAATCGATGTCTCAATAAATTGTTGATTTCGAGCACCATGTCTCGATAATAGTCGAATAATCGAGTGGGTGTCCGTGATTGTAATCACTATTCGCATTTATTACAAAGATACGTTTTAAACGGACAGTAAGATAAAACTGTAAAGGTGTTAACACCCGTTAATCGCTGTAAATTGCTAGGTAGTAGACCGTTCATAAGAACATACATCTTTTGAAGTGTTATGCTTTCACTGAAAGTATCTCAAACACAGATCTCAAAGTTTTAATCAAGAGCAGTCCGTGAATATCCACATAAATGCTTTCAACGTGCTATAAATCCAGTTTGAATTAATTTTATGTAGTACTAGCGACCCGCCCCGGCTTCGCACGGGTGCAATGGAGAAAAACTGATAATTTTTTTCGTAAAAAGTATAGGATAAAAATGGTTATTGTGGGTTATCCCTATGAGATAGACATATACCATTGCGGACTTTTTTGTAGACCTTTTTAAGGTGTACAATACTGTAGTACATTATTTTGATCTATCTCGACGGGTTCAGCCAGCGTTTACAATGTAAGCTCAAAAAAATGTGTTTATTTACGACATCACATTAGAAACCTCTAAAATTATCAGTGTTTGTCTACTATATTATGCATGTATTATACATTTAAACCTTCCTCTTGAATCACTCTATCTATTAAAAAAAACCACATCAAAATCTGTTGCGTAGTTTTAAAGATCTAAGCATATATAGGGACAGACAGACAGGGAAGCGACTTTGTTTTATACTATGTAGTGAAGTACGGAAGATGATATGACTAAGCTTAAAAATTCGTTAAATTACCTTAGAAATTGGCAGCACAGCTTGTATGTCATCCTTTTCAATGTCAAGTCTGGTGTTGACTCTGTGTTCGTGCGGGGGTTCCTCCGTGGTAGAGGTCATGGTGGGCGCTGATGATACTTTGGCAGACCAGCTGATGCGGGCAGTTCCTCGCCCTGACTCTCCCTCCGACCCCTCTCCATCGCCCTCCCCTTCAGCGCCAACCTCCACGAGCCACGTGAGGATCTCCTCCCAGCCAGGCTCACCGACGCCGCTGCTCTCCTCAGAATCCCTATATCGTTAAATTAAGTTACAATATTCAGTTCATAAACTTACTGAGCCTAAAAGCTTTTATTACCTAAAAGGTTGTTTATTGAGGTCGAATATCTTGAAGGTGAATATAGCCCGGGTCATAATAAATCAATAGTCGTATTATCTAGTCTTTACTCTCAAAGTTCACGTTCTATTTGGGTGTTGTCGCTTTACGTTGCGCAGTGGAAACACGAAATTATCTAAACAATAAAAAGTTAGTCGTGACATCGAGTTTCATTAAGCGGAAAAGCGCTGACACAATTTATGGCTGTGCAAATGCAAAGTAGTCGTGGGCGAAATTGTGAACAAATCCCGCCAAAGAAATGAGAAATGGAAACATTCTGTTATAAAATGTGAAGAATAAAAATAAATTTTCATTTTGGTGCGAAACTCGTTTAACTAGATGTATATTTATGTACGGACACATAGAACAAATGAACGTCATGGGCGTTTATGAACCATACACGACTGTTGCATAAATTACATAAAAGTGTGCATCGTAATTTGTTAATTTATTTTTTCTTTACAACAACAACAACATCAACAACATTGTAGAACATTAAGGCCGTTGTTTAGATAGCCTTATGACCTTTACATAATAGGAGTAAACAGCTCAATGACCAACTTAAGAAATACTTAGTAATGGAACGAATTCTTGAAAGTCTCACGCTCAGATGACCTAGGCGGCTAGGCGGCTCGCTAGAAGGCACCCACTTTATCTACGACCCGATTGCAAGAGCGCTTTATCGTTAAAGTGGGAAAACGTAAAATTGCAGATGGCATTTTTATTTTATCGGATTTATTTTTGAAAATGAATGGACATTTCTTTTCAATTTTATTGCAATTTCTGTCGCTATTTCAGCGTGGAGCTGAAATTGCTCGTGTTCAACGATCTTATTGTTTAATTTTACAATATCGTTGGGAAGATTACGATCTACGTCGCATCCGGATACTTTTATAACGGAAAATAGTAGTTAGTGTTAATCTTGTCGCTCAGGAAACTGCAATAAAGTGCGATGAAAGTGGATGTGAAAAGGAGCTCTGTCCTCATGCTTCTAATTTAGTTAATTAACTTCACCTAGTCTAATGTAATTTCCACTAACAAGCTAAGAAGAAGCTTCTTTGTTCATTTCGAATATGATGCCACACTTGGACTAATTTGGAAGTAATTTTCACATTTGCTGGTTCAAATTGATTCCACCCTTAGAACAACGTCAGAATCCAGCTGCTATTAGTCACATTAAATAATACCCTGGCACACTTGCTTATAGCCTATTTCGGAGGAATTTTTGGATCACATTATGCTCATTACTATGAGATAACTGATTAAGCGAATCGATTCACCTCAATAACCCGTTTGATCAGCAAATGAAGCGCTCAATCAAACCATTAACAAACAGTAACTACGTCACATAGGCGGGGTACTTACGTATCAGGAGCTTCGTCTTCTCGTAGTGGTTGTTCGAGTCTTGTCGCCGTGACGGTAGCGGCGCGTGGTTTCACTTCGGCAGTCACCGCCCAGCGAGAGTTCGCGGCAGTAACACTCACCAGCCGTAGACCTGACTTCACCTTCATTCTACAGGAAAATATACAGTTTTTACTATCGATATTACTATTTTGTCATTTCACTGAGTTCTTTCTACATCTATGTTCTGTCGAGAAAAAATCAGTGCAGTAGTGCAAGGTGCAAAAAATGCTAACGAATCTCTATAATGGAACAATTGAAATATTGTATAATAATTAATTACAATCAATCGCGATTATAAAATGAGGTACTGAATATTGATGGTCCATTGTTGATTGTTGGCAATGTAAAGAGCCAGCATAAAAATAGCAATAATCTGCATTAATTAATAACTAAACAATCATTGTTTGCGTATTATCTCTTGTCCCTATTCCCTCACTTGTGTTTGACGGCATAATGTGCACTGTGCACTTCTTCCGTCTCTAAAGTACACTGACACAAATGCGCCTCTTAGAATACCAATCGTAAAATAGAAGAGATCAAAGCTATGTTTAACTGAACGCAGGTTTCCCTGCATTGATGATAATTTATTTCATGCTTTGAACTTGTTGGGTAGTTTTCGCTTATGCCTTTAACCAAAAGTTAGATTTAGGTACAAACTTACATAAGGATCTATACGAGTAGAATAACGGAGGATCAGGTTCACGTAAAGCCGCAGTTAACTAAATTGTCTCACGTTATTGTTGGAATAGTAAAATTTATTTTAATAGTTAAGCTGAAGGAGACATAAATTTCCATTTAGTTGGTTGCAGTTGACTATTCCCGTGCGGGTGCGACCAGAACCGTAACTCAAAACGAGAAACAAATACTCGTATCCGCGATGAAGTTTTGGAGCAGGTGGCGCGTAATAATATACGAGTGATTGTAAGTACCCAATATAACTATATCACAGGGACTTCCCTATTACATTAAAAGTTTAAAAATAAAACTTATTCCAGCTGCATGTCCTACGAACATATCCGCTCATTTCTTTTGAAATAGACTGGCGCCTTTTAGCGATATCGACAGGATATTGATTCCATTAGATTGTCGTGTAGCTCTTGAAGCGTCGGGTGTAAAGATTGCAATAGTGCACGCGGGGACACAATCACTGCGAGCTCCACAATCGCGCAATCACGGCCTTTTTACGCGAACAGCTAGAAATCGTACACGCTGTATTTTTCATTTACGTTTTATTGTTCGTATAATACGTGAGCACTGAGCTTATAAGGACATATTTAGAAATGAAGTGCTGGGTAAGCTGAATATTCCTACCTAAGAGTTTTATATTGATGAGTTTATTACAGACTCAGTAAGCTTTAAGTATGACCGATTGATTATTATTATCGATAAATTTTAGTGTAGCTAATTAAATGTCTTGCAATATCATCGTGGATTTCCAACTATCATAATTCTATCTACAACATTGTATTGGCGATGTTGAAAAGGACTGTAATATTCATGGCAGACTTTAGCAGATATCTGATCATATATCCATATTTGCGCAGTGTTCTTCGAATTTTCGTTCTCCAATGGTTTAGTGCAGTGGTGGTATATTACAGTTAGGAGGAATAGAAAAGCAGCTAGGAGAATGCCGTAACTCAATATTAGAGCAGAGCTTGGGAAATCGTACGGAGATATTTTCTACTTAAAAGAAGAATTATGATCGTTTGGTAGTCAGAGAAAAGCTTAGTTCCTTCTAGGCAGTACCCATATAGTCCGTAAAATATTAAATGCACAGGTTCCTACTAAACCAATATAATATAAAAACTCAATTAAATAAGAGATTTAGAAGGACTTTTCAAATGTAACAAAGAAATGACTATTACTATGTACGATGTTAATATTTCTTTTCATAAGAATTTCAGAATTTTCACAAAGAGCTTTTATTAATCTAAGTAAACGAAGTAAGACATAATTTATTATAGACATAAAACAAAATAATCATAAAATGATGAAATAAATCAAATAATAAGTTCAGAAAAGCGTCTTCAATTTTAGACATAATGTAGGTAGTTTCACGATAAAAATGTCATCTCTTGTTCTAACTACTTAGGTGTTCGTATCTTTTGCGGCCGTCTAGAACGCGACCAAGAATTATTTGAAGAATAAACTTGATCCCAAAGAGCAATAAATTGTGTCAAATAAACGAGGTGTTTCTGGAGGAGTCGTTATTCAGTTAAAAACTAGAATAACTGAAAAAGTTTTAATTGACGCTTTGAGGGCGACAGTTTGCAGTTAAGCCGTGAGATGCCCGCCTGTTCGGTACTTCAGCGTACATGTGAACTTGTTTTGTTAGCAGTTGGCACCTCGTCCGTCCACCAACCACTGCAGTGTGCCACTTGGCAAAAATTACAAAAGGACAATAAATAGGTTTAGTTTGTGGCAACTTCAAATTTTTATGAGAATAACATTTTCATGAGAATAAAACATAACTGTCAAAATCTAATGAATTATTTGATGTCCCTTACTTCCCACGCAAAATAGATGATCGCGGTTGACAAGCAATAAACCAGTCCCAGTTGGCCGGAATACCAATAAATATTAGTCAGCGTGACATAACACAGAGATGCGCAAGTTGTTCGTCGTTAACTTGAAGTGGCTCATGCGTTGACAGATTTTCTCCTGGTGTGTGTTTACAAACCGCCATGTCAGGCTTACAGAAAGTCTGACACTACTTGGGTGGCGTCGAGGCTACAGTAAAGCAGTGCCGTTTAATCACAATTGTAATGATCATTGTCAAGTTTTTGCTAAGATACGAGCACTTTCGAAGGATAAATTGTAAGTCATTACATGTCATGTCATTACGTTCCCGTACACAACGTGTAACGTTAAATGCGCAAAACCTGAAAATAGTTTGATCAGAATAACGAGCAGAATTAATTGAACCACTTTTTAATATAGGGCACATTTTTCAAGAAATCATCATTAAAAACGTTGCCTTGTCTATTTATTAATAGGTCAAGCAAGCCAATGTCAGCGCGGCGCAGCGGCCCGGTGACGACTCCTCCCTCGGTAAAGCGTCGTCGCAGACGCAAGAAACGATCAGAATGGCCAGTAAAACTAAAACAGCACATAAAACCTTTAAAAAATTTTAAATGACTTATTTTCTCTCTGAAATAGGTCAATTGAATTAAAAATCAGTTGGGGTGTCTGAGGTTTTGTGCATTTAATGTTACACGTTGTATACGAACAAACTAAACATGAACCCACCTGATGACAACATGTGAAATTGTATGGCTGGTGTCACGCCGCACTACGAAGGGCAGATGTAGTCGAGAGTGAGGATACAGTGGTGCTCGGGGTAGGAGGAGAGCAGCATCGCCGGCTCGAGCTTCTCTATACCCAGCACGAGCTCCAGCCAACGTGACAGAACCCAGAGGCCATGCAGGCTGCACAGACACTCGCCCACACGCGCCTTCAGCTGTTTCTCCACTGCCGGCTTCAGCTGCACTGTAAGCTAATCGCACTGTCCGTGGTGGTCTCTTGCCCTTTCCATCCGCAGGCCACCACGCAGCTGGTACCGTTAATTCAGCGAGGCAAGCACCTTCCTCGCCTTCAGGGCCACACGTCGTAGTTAATGTTCGCGCTCCGTAACTTGCATGTAACGTAATACACACCCGACGCGGCCGTGTCGCGGCACGTCTTGCACCGCCCTCACCACCGGTGTGGAACAGCACACGTAGCACGGGAGCATCGCGAGGAAGCTCCCGGAACACTAGGTGCGCAGACACGTCGAGTCTATGCGCAGTAGCGTCTTGCAATTCTATTAAAGACGCATTTCTCCTTGGTGGTTCCAAAGGATCTGGAACTGCATATCGCGCTGGCACCGTCTGTTTAGTAGAGAAGGGTCCGTACGTAGCCCGCACTGATGCTGGGGCAGACCCTTGTAATACTGTGAACCGATCTAGTGATAACAGGGCGCCGGGCAGAGCCGTGCCCATGGGTTCCGGCGGTGGACCCGAACCGCTCCATCTCGCCGTGTGTTTTAGAAAAAACCCACTATCCTTATTTTCAAAATGCACTTCGACGCCAAGCACCGTTCCTGAAAAGAAAGAAAACTATTTTTAAAACGTAATAAAACATTTGTCATCGATTTAGGAATGCGTAACACGTGTAAAATGTTAAATAAGTGTTTTATTTTTGGTATTTTGACGAGAGATAAAAGGGCGTTGAAGCACAACATTGGCACCGTGCCAACCGCATTCTGTCCTGCAGCGAAACATCATTTGCGTTAGTTTAATGTTTACAAACACATCGATGTTCTTACGTCGAATTTAGTATTAACGTAACGATGTCCTAATCGCACTGTTTCTGTGACCGTATTTTAAAGAGATGTTTGGTAGTGAAGCAGGTCATGGTTTAGGTTAGGTATGAATTTAACTTAGGTAATTTTAAAGTAACACGCTCCGTACCTGCGAGACGGTTATGCGAGGGTACGTAAAATGTTATATGGCGGTAATAACAGAAACATTTTATATGTAAGCGAGGAATATAAAGGAGATTAGGTATAAGAACGCGAGAGTGGTTGGTCTTGTTTCTATGAAGGATGACTTCGCTCGGGGCCCGCGTCACGCGTCTCGCAGGCTGCGGCACGGCCTCGTCACTCGTCTCGTTTATTGAGCCAGGATTTATGTCACGTTCCTCTTACGGAGCTCTTCACGGAATTCATTACGCGCCCTATTTATGATTCTCTGTGGTTGGTCTCTTATAAAATATTTTGTTACGTTTATAATTGAGTTATTATTTGGTTTAGATTGTGTTTCCTAACGCATGTTTCTTTGAGATACTTTTCTTACAATTGAATATTAATTAGATAATGTTGTAATTTACATATCGTGTAGGTATAGCAGATCACTTAAAATAAGAAACGAATGCCTCACATTCTGTTTCCCAATTATGTGTAAAGTAAGAGCTTAGTTTCAATTATTAATTCAATAATCAAAATTAAGTTCGCCGAAACCAGTACTTGCGCTGATCACAAAACACTTAGTTACAGTAGCAGACGTATTAATTGGTTGCCATGAAATTTCCTGTGAACGGAAGCTATTGCTTCATTTGCAAGGAAACGGCAGGCAATTCCACGAATACGCCACATCCCTCCAGCAGGGGGAGTATCTAAGGATAATAAAAAGCTTTAGCACGTGACGCTCTTAGGACAAAGAAAAATTCGCACAGCTTTCAAGTTTCAACCTCGTTGAGAAATGTTACTTTAGGTACTGTCAGCAACGAAACCCGATTAACACTTCAGCTTTTTAAATATAATTATTATTAACAGTTAAAAAATAACACAAAAATGTGTATGGAAAAATGCAGGTCAATTTATTCAGTTGATACTTACTTACATGTTAGTGGTTAGAGGCCTTCGTGGCTTCGTTGCTGACCGTACGGTACCACCTTAGGTCGCGTGCAACGTAATTTTTCAACTTTATTGCCTCTTTGTGAATTCAAAATAAGTGCTAATTACCCAAGGCTGGGTGCCAGGAACGTAATGAGCGGCAATTATGCAAAGCCATATTGATTTTTACATTCCTGAGCAGATGATATTGATCCGGGTACCTACCTAATGAATATTCAATAGGTTATGGCTATGGGATTTTAAAAATAAAAAGCTGAAATGCTAATCTTCTTCAAACACATCATCGGAGTTAAGTGTTTAGAGAAACATTGTTTATGGAGTGTTTGGATTGGCAACTAATATTCTGCAAAATTCTCACCGATTGTCTATAATCTCGCTGTGATACACATTTAACTCAATCAGTCCCTACCGCGTAACGATTATAATAAAATTGCTGACAACCCAATGGCAATCAATATTTTTAATAAACGTTATTGTTCGTACATACGCGTTTCCATACATTTTAATTTTCCCCCGACGCAGTCGCAACAAAAAGAGAAGTTTCGCGAATTGATATCGCGTTTTCCGATCGCACCCTCGATTGCGGGCAGCGTTGGCGGGAGACTGGGGGACAAGGGACACATGGGGGCAAGGGGGACCAGGGGACACGCAGCGGGTGTAATAACTGCCACAGAACTAAATCCTTAGATATGGCCCACGCGTGCCCACTACCCCCTCCCAGGCGTCTTTATCACACTGACCTTCCAATAACTCTTATTTTATATACATATTCATGCAATATACATAATTTCCACAAAATATCCAGCTCTTATTTTTATTGTTACTACCCGGACCGTATTAGATATAGATAGGGTAAAAATACTCGACTGGGCTCGAATACCTTAATATTTCTTTTTATCATTTTCTATACTACATTCAATTCCGTAAATGTAGACTGTGGTTTGATACTGTTGCCAAAAAAGAGGTAGGGTAGACTTTTAGACACATTTGGTCTAGCTTTTTGCGCGGCATGTCGCCTACCAATAAATGCAGTCTCCTTATCATTCCCCGAATTCAGTATTATTTGGTGAAGTGAACCTTAAGTAACTGGCTTCTATAGAGCTTTCAAGACGATAAGATAATTCAGTCTCTATGTGATACTCTCGTATAGTTTTCTTATTTATTTAAGAGCTTTTTCGAACTTTTCCCGGCTGTTCATACCTCTACAGACGGTACTTCTCTTTGCGCTTTCTTTCCGGTGAGATATGCTAAATTTCTCGCTTCAAAAGGCCAAACAACTCCGGGTAAAAATGATTTTCGGCGTGTTTTCGGCGTTTTGTTCACTACCTCGGCCTCTTTTCGGCGTATTTTCGGCCCGTATTTTTTACCAGGGAACTATGTTGGACTGTATTTATTGTAAACTTTAGGAAAACTAGCTTTTCACCCACGGTGTTTTCACATTCTACATTGTTGATTATTATATGTTTCAGTACCCACGCTAAACCCCCTACAAACCTTATGTAGGTACCTATTTATTCTAGTTAATTATTATCCTCGTAACATATTTTTCCACGAAGGACTTCACGAAAAACACCGCGAAATCCACGCTAAATGTGTATCCCACAGCCACCTCATTATATTAATAATATAATATTGCGTTGGAAAATCCGGACATCCTGTTAATGAAACACTATAGCCCTCCAAAAGCACCTTTGTGTTGTGTTATTAATATTACGTTCCGCGAATTCATTACCCCGTACATTTTCAAAATTAACACAACAACCGCTCTGCCCGATACGTTACGATAGCCGTGTGAACTTATGCTAGATAAAGCCTCATTGAAGTGTAATAAAGCGGACTCGGACGCGGCTATGTGTCGGACTCCATTAACGGTAAATATTTGTTCATTTGTCACGCTGTGTTGCCAATGGACAGCTCTTTGACGTGAACGCAAACCGCTGCTTTTACATAAACGCCGCATATCTCCATTTTCAGTTAAATGATTTATGAAACACAAGTTTTTCTCGTTAAAAAGTCCCCTGGTTGGTTATACCCTCGTAGATCTCATCCTGCTAAGCCTTTGGGATAAAGGGTACTTGACGTCATAGGTTTTGCGTGTTTTCGGAATATTTTAAGCGAGTAGCTTAGCTTAGCGCGACCGGGCGAGGATCGTTGCAAAAACATCATTTGTGTTCGGGCTTCAGGCTGTTAATGTACCTACTGATAGCCCATTGAATAGGGGAAAATAACAAGATGAATGTTAAAAATACGTGCTTCGTTATAATGTGCAATATCTAAGCAATTATGATATTACGTATTTTTGCGACGAGATAACGCTTGTTTGAATTTCTCAATTAAATTGAAAAGGGTGTAAGCAAGGTATGATAAACGAATAGCTAATAACCCAAATATTTGATTGCTTTCGCAACTCAAATACGAATCCTAAACCAACAATCTAAAGGTCTCTCTTAAAAATACCTCGGTGAGTTTTCAAATTAACATTTAAACGTAGTTTTAATTAAGATTTTTTTTGCAATGATTATTTTAATATAATAGGTATGTTATGAAATAATAATAATAATAATAATAATAAATCGTTTATTTATATAAAGGGGATACATTTACAATTAATACCTTAACAATTACGATAGCGCACAGTTGCTAATTTGCCTGAACTAGGTTGAACCTGTGCTTCAGGCTAGAAAATGCATGAATACTTAATGTAATAAATTAACACTGAGTTTAACGTAAATACTTAATTAAAACTTAGATAAATAAAAGTAAAATAGTATGTTAGCAGTTTTATTTGCAGACAATAAGTAGGTCTTCTGTCTGTGCATAGTCGAGGGTTAGTAAATACTTAAGTATAATTTTTTTACAGTTATAGTAATTTAGTTTATAGATAATGTTTAAACAATGAGTAATAGTCCCTTCCAGTCACTCAGATAGGTGCCTCACGTTTTCAGGGTGCGTTTAAACCACGTAGATTTTGCATCACGACCAATTTTCGTAGGACAACAATAGCGTCATATTCCCTAAACTACTCGTAGTACTCGACTATATTGTAGGGTATGTATATGCATCGATGACGTAACAATGGATGCCAAAAGTCACCAGAACATTAGGTAACGAAAGTAGTATCCATCCAAGTCATCCATGCGAAGCGATTCTCGCTATCACATATGGAATTTATTTATTTATTTATCCTCCTACTGGAACGCCATATAGCAATTACGCGAACGGAGCAAAAAACTACTTAATGTGCTGCTTCCCATCCATCCTGTGCGTGGTGGACATCGAACTGGCGGCGATGGAATACGCACGCTCACACAGCGCTAGCTTAATAGTGCCATTACTCCATCCAAATCGCGCACATTCTTTGCGATTTTTTTGAGATACAATTATTTTTTCAAAATAAAAGCATTAAAATTGTAAAAAACGGAAAATTTTGGTGTGTCGTACTGATTGACAGATGTCAGATATAAATTAATGGAATCTACATTACCCGTGGACTTCTGTGACTGTCCATTTCATTAAGCATCAACATCATTTATATTGTGTAATCAGTCTATAATGTTCCCACTACTCGGACACAGGCCTACACACGGCCTAATTCACTACACGGCGTGCCAGTGCGGGTTGGTAGAAATCGCATGTCTTCGTATCTTTGCTTCTAGGACATGCCGGTTTCCTCACAATGTTTTCCTTTGCCGTTTTGAGAACAGTGGTAATGAAGTTATTTACACAATGTAAAGCGCCTGTCTGGGTTCGAACCCACGACATAAGTCGTAAGTCGGGGCCGTTCCTGCTGGGCCACCACTGTTTTACATCTCTCACATTACGTTGTAATAATATGTAATTACTTAGTATAGCTACTAGTGCAGTTTACGCACAGTAGAGCACATTAGCCACAAATCGATGACCATCGATCCACGTGTATACAAGAGTAGCCAAGCAGGATTAATTATTTAACAAGAATAAGTGAGGTAGTTGCGAAACACTATCAGTAGCAATGGGTTTTATTTTCATTTATTTCATTATTTATGTACAGACAGTAAAATACATATGGATATGACATAATTATAATTTGACTACAAAGCTAAGGTACTGCTTATTTCTTAAGAAATTTCTTCCAACAGACCTGCGAATGGAGAAGTAAAAAAGAAATGTAGACAATTAGTTAGTTCCATATAAAAATAATACCGTGTAGATGATGGTCTGATAAACAGTATTACGTATCAATGTGCTCCTACATTGACACGTAATGCTATATCAGACCTCAGATGATAGCATCATATTTTCCTATCCGTTGCTTCGATGAACACAATAGCTAACGTGACTCTTTCTGCATAACAAATTATTTTTGTTAGAGAAAATGTGTTTGAATTATCCTCACTACGCGAGTATCGTATAAGATCCATGTACCTGTTACTGTCAGTATGGAGATGTGAACGCTTTTTGATTTGAATTTTATTCGAGTTTTTATTTCGATATACACGAATCCAAAAAAAACATGTGATAGATCCGATACAGGGACTTACAGTCACCAAAGTAGATAAGTAACCAGGGTCGTTGGATATAAGGGTGGTTGAAGTTTAGTAAGAAGCCGTTGGATGTTTTTAAATAAAACTTAATTTAATTAATAGAAAACATACCGTTCATTTATCAAATTAAATTACATTCGAAAACCTCTATCGGTTTCTTACTAAGCTTCAACTATATCCGATGACCCTGGTTACTTATCTCTTTTGGTGACTGTACATGTGCGTGTAGGTATGCCCAAACATTGTTTGTTGACGCATATATTGGAAGCTGATTAACGACCACGCTTCGTGTTTACAAACGTTTGTTTTTATTGATTCTATTGAAATTTTGTAAGGTTGCGTGCCGATTAATCTAACAATAAGTACAACATAACTCTCGTTAAGCCATTCGAACAAGAAAAAATACAAAACAGTCCTAGAATTTATTTTTAAGAATAACAATTTCAGTATGGTAACTTCCATTCTCATTAGGGTTCCATGTTGACTGAGAAATAAAGGAGAGACGTAAGTACGTAAAACGTATCAACTGCTTATCTTCAGTTGGTCGTAAAAGTGAACCGAACGAAATGGGTTGGTTAATGGTGCTCGGCGATGGATTACCACCTTGTCACCACTGCAATCTTCCGATCCTATACATTATTGGATACGACGGTCTTGGCTCCGAGGGATCGTTACTGTTGATTTACTTACTTGTTCTCCTTTCTCCTCAGTTAACGACAAAAATATATAGAAGGAATATAAACATTGAAAGGGAAAATATGGTTTAATTTAAGGAAAACTCATTTCAAAAGCATTGCGAAATATGGGAAGACGTGCAACGCGGCACGATGTCGTTTAAAAACATTGGACTAATGTTTTGTTTTCAGCAAGTCATAAAAACTTAACAGCGATCTGCGGATGTATTTTGGTTACATCTCATCATAAAATAAATATTCGTTAAGCAAAACCGAATCGAATAGCTCCTAAAATTTGTATAAAACGACAATAAACTGGGAAAAATTGAGGTGAAAGGAGGCGGCGTAAAAAATAATGGCGTACCCTCAGCGGACGGGCAAGGGTGGCCGCTAAATAAATTGTTTGCCTTTTTCAATTTCACAGCGAATCCGCAGTACGTATCACTGTTACAGCCTCAGCGTGCATACATATGTATGACACTGAATTCAATCTGTTGTACGGGTATCAAATACAATCAACTCAACGACATGTTGTGGTTGGAGACTTGTAGCGGTTTCTTGTTATACCTATCTTTAGGAGATTTCGCTACATCGTAGCGAATATATTCGCTACGATGTAGCGAAATCTCCTAAAGATCGGTAACAATAGAAAAAGTAATTGTGTCTCATTAGTGACAGTGAGCTACTACATTTTCTTCGATATTTCAAGTCCTTACTGACGAATCATACAAACATGTAGGTACAGACGCCAGCACATCAAGCTACCCGAAACTGTCAAATTTTCCCAATCAGCATTGAACCTTTTGCTTTAGCGATAAAGTTGAAAATTTATTAAAGAAATTTGACTGATTGTAGTAGCTTGATGTGCTGGCGTCTGTACTTTAAACACATGTTGATACTGTTTATACAACGTGTAACGTTAAATGCGCAAAACCTCAGACACCCCAACTGATTTTTAATTCAATTGACCTATTTCAGAGAGAAAATAAGTCATTAAAAAAATTGTAAAGGTTTTATGTGCTGTTTTAGTTTTACTGGCCATTCTGATCGTTTCTTGCGTCTGCGACGACGCTTTACCGAGGGAGGAGTCGTCACCGGGCCGCTGCGCCGCGCTGACATTGGCTTGCTTGACCTATTAATAAATAGACACGGCAACGTTTTTAATGAAGATTTTTTGAAAAATATGACCTATATTAAGAAGTGGTTCAATTAATTCGGCTCGTTATTCTGATTAAACTATTTTCAGGTTTTGCGCATTTAACATTACACGTTGTATACTGGCTTTATATTCCGAAGTTAAAAAAAAGACCAGGTAAAAGATAAATAATAAAATGCACATAATACACGTACAGGAAGAAAGAATCACCAAAAATTAGCACAAAGCGAAGAAAAACCAGCATGAAAGCTATGCCTCTGATACTTTACCCCATAACCACAAGGAAGTGAACTTGATAGATATTGAAAACAAAGACATTTTCTCTCGTTCGATATGAGCAGGTATATTCCGGATTTGGTAACGGATGTATTCAAAACGAGCATCATTACGTGCCATCAATATCTCGACATCGAATTCGGCTTGCGACAACGGTGAGTATTCATGAGCGCGGGCCCTTATGTCTGTGGTTTTACGACAACAGACTTGTAACATCATATAACTACATTGTATTCCTTTTTATGTAACATACTCGTACGAGAGAGTATTGATTCGCGGACGTGGGTTTGATGGATTGACACAATGACACTGTAGCTTCATGGAAGGAGAGCAACTTTTTTCGCGCACACTAGTTTGAAACGAAACTTTAGTTGGCAGTCTTGGAGCGGTGGAAGTTTTTATCAAATTAAGTCGGTGTTGAGATCAAAGACACTGTACATTATTTCTAAGTTTTTGTTACAAGAAACTATTAAAGAATATTTAAACATAAGTGATAGGCTGGATGACTGTGTCACTGTAGACTAAAGACGACTTCTCGTGCAAGCACAAGTTTCAAATACAATTTTCCATTTGCATATCATGGCAGAAAGGAATATTGCTAAGGACCCAACTACATGTCATGACGTACTGTCGCATAAAGGAAAAATGTGCATCAGAGACGTGCAATGTTAACAGGAATGCGCGCCTCGCCAACGACACCGTACATAACGTATTACTGGCGACAGTTTCTCAGAACATGTTACGCCTGACTCACGAAACGGGACGAATGGTAATTTAACAATGTCTAAAATAGACTTCCTTGTGGAATGCGACTACATCAACTACAGCCATAATACTAATATCTGTGATCAACGAATAGCTGAACAGTTACGCACGACATTATTCTTGTTCGAGAGCTGTCTCGGATACGGATTCTAATTTGAAGATTGCTCAACTCGAATGGATGTCTTATTAGCTGTGGTGAACCGACAGTTTCAGTTATGGATTTTAATATTACATTATTTTATCCTGATTAATTATACGATCGAAAAGTTCTAATGCAACTGCTCGTGAAGTATTAGATACATCTGGGTAAAAGGTATAATCTATTGTATATAACACTAGTTTACAAAATAAAATAAAGATCATGTCCTTTCACTGAATTTCATATTACTTTATTTAGTGGCAGTAACTAAGCGCAAACATATATTTGTTTTGTTTTTATCTCGTCAATAAATTAAGTTATCATCACATTTTACTATCAAACTACTAACAAATTGGTTCTGAATTCATTCTAAAATTTTGATGCAGTGGTGTTCAGTTAAATAAATATTTGTGTTTAAAATGTCAAAAAGGTTTTGTAAAATACATCCCGACCGATTTTGTTACGTTTGCGGTGAGCTTGTTATATCTAAGATAGGATATCCCATAATGGAATCACTCAAAGAAGCATATTTTTGTAATTTTAAAACGGTCTCTCAGCAAGATAAAAAATGGGCTCCTCACGTTTTTTTGTGAAAGATGTAGAAAAACGCTAAGTTACACGTGAAAAAAGATTTTTAAATTTTAATATGCCAATGATATGGAGGGAACCGTCCAACCACGAAAATGACTGTTACTTCTGTGTCACTAAGACATTTGGATTTAATCGAAAGAACAATGATATACATATAAGAGACACAGAAACAAATAAATACAAAAAAAAAATAGCTAAAGCAATTCATTTTTAATTTTTTGAAATATTTTTTTAGACATTTTTTGGTAAATCAAAAATAGTAAATATTTCGGAAACGTGACGTGTTTGATTTTTTTATATTTTTTTTTTAAACTCAGTCCACCTCAATTGTTAAGAAAAAACACTTTTCATTTCAAGGACAAAAACCATGTAAACTAGTGTAATAGTATCGGTAGATAAAAATAAATTGCCGTGCGTTAGTCTCGCAAAAACTTGAAAATGGCTCGACCGATCGTGCTGAAACTTTGGTTATTTGTTATGTGCGCGCCGGAGAAGGTAGCAAACAGAAAAAAGAAAAAGGCATTAGCTAGTCATAGATGATGTTCTTGCAAATGAGTCATACGCAGGTATCATTAACAGGCACGAAAGCCGTTATAATTATTTTAAACATTGGTTGTGCTGGGAACATTCTATTACCATATTATCATTATCCTAAATTATACCTACCACCTAATTCGAAAACACTTGTTTAGAATATCTAAACAGTTTGCCCGAATGCTGTTGTATGAGCAAACGAATAATGGTGGTTCATCCATCCTCCAATATCGATAGCAAAACGTATATTATTTAGGCTGTCAACTCTTCCGTTCTCAATGACGTCATCCACTCGAACCTTCGTCCTTGTCGAGCTGAACCACTCTCGATTGTTAGTGGTATTGTTATTTATTCTTAATAACCCCTTCCGTATGTATAACTGTAACCGCGATACACGTCATGCCACTCGACGAGACGTTCTAGGGACGTCAACCTCTTGAGCATTCGACCTCAAGTGTGCTTCTATGAAAAGCTCCTACGCGCAATATGTTCCTACGAGATAATTTACGCTTCACTACATAATTCAAGAGCGCCTGTAGCTAGTAGAAAAACTTACGTTTGTTGTGCAACTTCTAGGCACCTAGGGAAATTTGTTTTTGAAACGCATTTTTTTCTCACCCCTAGCATATTTTGTGAAAACTCATTAACTCGAGATTATTGTAAATAAACGGTATAAAAGAAAGGAGACATAACACTTTAGGGTTTAGTTAGGGGATAAAAACAGTGAGACGTCGTTTCTGTAGAACAGCAATTTTTATACCCAAATTACACACTGATTTTCGTACAAAATTGTTCATAGTCGCGTTCGCTAAAATATCGGTTCTTGCTCTTTTAAGTTACATTTCCGAGATATTTATTTATTTTATGTATTCAAACAGAGCCAATATAGTGAAATTATTTTCCAGATTTATTCATAGATTTTGCCGTTCATAATTCAATTTAACCAAATGTATTCATCAAGCAACCTACAACTAAGTCAGGATTATCCCTTGCGGGTAGTCGGGTACTTGCTGGAGAATGGATTAAGTACAATTAGTAACAGGAACCACTTCACAGGTTATTGCTTTAAGGAACGACTAATCGTAGTGAATCCCTGGCCGGAGATGGATCGCCCCCGCACATTCTTGTCTTGTTTACAATCCGTCTTGTAGTGTCGTGCCGTGGGACCGGACGGCTGTATGCGCTTTTCCTAATCATTGTGAACAACTTGCGTAGGCCTGCGTAGAATGGACGTACTTTTGTACACTCAAATTAAGAATGATTTATATGAGTAACTGTAGAGTCCGGCAAACTTCGTCGTATAAGGTGTCCGATTCACTGTGGATGATTTAACGCGTAGAAACTTGTGGACACTCACTGTTAGTGACAGTTTAGTCATAACCATTTTAAAGCATAGTTTGTAGCAGAGCGTGAAGGAATAAGCTAAGCATACTATGTACAGACGCCAGCATATCAAGCTACTACAATCTGTCAGATTTCTTTAATAGATTTTCAACTTTATCGCTAAAGCATAAGGTTCAAAGTTGATTAGGAAAATCTGACAGTTTTGGGTAGCTTGATATGCTGGCGTCTGTACCTAAGCACTAAGAAATTTCCATATTTTCCGAGCGCTCGTTTGGCCGACGTACGGGCTGAGCGGTGCCTGTGAAGACACTTGTCACTGCCGCCTAACGGTAGACCCTTATCCGATGTTTGATGACAGAGATTTACTGCTGGCCACCTGTTTGGATATGATGTGCTACATCAGCTGTTTTGTTTGATAAACACTCGGGAAAGTTTTCTCTTCATTGCGTGCCGTTACGACATTATCGCCGCATTACTATTTATTCAACCGAATATATTGAACAGGCATTGGGCAAATGGGCTTAATGGCTTGTAAAGTGGTCTGCATAGTCGCATTCTACAAGATATTTACATGTTTATTTATTCAATTATCGATAAGATTAGTCTCATAAAACATTCAAAGGGACCAGACTGATTGCACAAATGCTCTTACAGAGGTCGATGTTATGTCGTATACTCTTACCTATCTGCACTACGTGGTTTACGTCTTTAGCTTTAATTGGCAATTACATAAGTTTACTGTTAGTGTCTGTAATTAGTCGTGGGGTAAGGCAGGCAGTGACTCGCCGCAGTCGGCTCACTCGCGAGGTCGCACGACCGCCTCCCCGCACTCCACAATAACTTGTCGCACCCATCTAAATGCAAATATAGGGAGGGTACCTACCCTTGATCTTTGTATGCGCATCCCTCATTTGTCAACATTTTGTTAAAAAGGTGATATTAAAAATATTTGAATATTTATCGCTGGTTCGCTGACAAATGGCCACTCAAAGCAATGACGGCTCAAAGGAGGTTTGTCGTTGTTTATAAAGATTAAAAAAAAATATATAACTGGCACGTTGTTTAGGTAACCTATTTATATGATAATTTAGGAAAAGTAATGAACATTATCTAACTACAAGACTCAGTGTGTCTTAACTTAGTTTAAGTAATTAAGCTCAAAAGCTGCTTTCAATTAAGGAGAAAATTAATCCTAAAGGAACTTGCAATGGCTTAAAATTGCCAATTTGCCAACAAGCTGGCGTGCGCTGTGTGCCAGGTTGGGCACCGCACAGGCGCAGGTATATAACTTAATTCTGTGTCCTGGCAAACCAATTTAACTTCGGCCATCGCTGACCAAGGTATTCCGAGAGTATGGCAATCGCTTAACTCCGGCTTTTGTTTTAGCCTCCAAGTAATAGTTTGTTGTGAAATACGAAATCCTCCTGTGTCCGCCATATTTATACCGCAAGATGTCGGAAAGACCGGTTGTCCTTAATAACGGACAAAATGGGAGATGGCCCTAAGTCCGGAGATTATACAACATTTGAATTCTCGTTGGTTGACTAAATCAGGTGTAGCAGCGCCGATTTTTAAACGAAAAACTAATATGTGTGTTAGGTAGTACGTCCGGTTATTACAAATGTGTATCCGGACTTATATACAGCGTGTGACGGAAGGGGGGTATCAACCCTGAAGGAGGTGAATGTGCTCATGAAACTCAACAACTTTCCCCAAAGAACATAGGTCGAAATATGAAAAAAAAATTTGGCCCTCCCTTACAAAACTGACTACCAGCTGATTGATTTACTATGGGAGGGCCAAATTTTTTTTTCATATTTCGACCTATGTTCTTTGGGGAAAGTTGTTGAGTTTCATGAGCACATTCACCTCCTTCAGGGTTGATACCCCCTTTCCGTTACACGTTGTATATTATCGCAGGTATGCTGGAAGAGATTTCTTATAAATAAGCATCATCTTTGTATCTATTTTTCTGTTCTGTTTTTTCTTGTCTGTTTATATGTGTGTACATAAATGGTAAAATATATAAATACTTTTGAAGCATAGAAAAACTCGCCATTATCTACAATTTGTTTTTGATTATCATTGTATCACCAAAGGAGAAAATCTTATTAAGAGAAAAGTGGTCTTAACAACGAAAAGACAAAATACTCGTATAATAGTCAGTCGACCTTTTGTGTCGAACATAAAAGTTCCACAAAGTTCTACAATTAATTTTACCAGAAATTTTGCTGTAAACATTTGAAAAACACGGTAGCGCCAACAACAGGTAACCTATATAGAGTACAGCAACTCTACTTTATGTATAAGGAATGGGGTCATAGCTGTATTCAGCATAAGTAGCGACAATTTTGTTGCCAGATACGATATCAGCTTACAAAATTACCATGAACTGTGATAAACTACTCCGACCCATGGAATAACTGTTCCGTTCAGAACCGATAAATTTATGAGACGCATTCTTTTGATATTATTGTTGAGAAACATCATTGTACAGTGAGTAGATGAAACGAACAGGCGTTTTACTGTCGTTTCATTTGACAGAAACGACTCGCGCGTTACATAAAAAAAATCATCTATATTATTTTAAATAAGGGTTTATATGGTCAGTGAAATTGTAATCGTGACCAATTGTAGTAAGTAACGCGCCCTCCCGTTGCGCGTGCGCCGCCGACGCAGCAGGGAAGCGTCACTCACTATATGCATGCCCATGGGTGCTACAATGAGACAAGTGGCTTATGAAGAACCCGATTATTCATGATTATTTTATTACATTTCTATTGACTATCGACAGTGATTTGCATTTTTGAAAGCTTGGGAACAGTTGTGTAATGTAAGTTATTGACTCTTACTTCTGAAATTTACAGTACATAAAATAAATACACGTTTGTTAGAATAAAATGAGTCTATGTTTTTTGATATCGATTTTTTTTTGTTCTGTGTAAATTTATTTTTCTAAACTTTTATTGTATGTTCCATAATATGACTGACAGATTGCCTTTTATGAGAATAAAACAAAAATATAAGTTTTATCCTAGCTTTTATTTATCTAAGTACCATTTTTCATCATCTCCTACATTCCACATTATGCAAGCACTCTGCACGCTAGTGGAACTTAAGTTCTATAAAATGAATGCATGACACGAATAAAGGAATAGAAATAGCACTAAGGAAATAAAGCGAAATATTTTAACAAGCGTTAACAGCCTCGCCTACACCAAACGTGAGATTTGTGTAAACTGTACGGATTTAACAGCAGAAGAAATCCTTAGAGAATCCCTTTCGCCTCGTTACGAGACTTCATTTATTTGAAATATTTGTGTAAAGAGAATGCCGCACAAAACTTAAAAAACACCCAGAGTAAATTCTCTGAGAGATTCGATTATGATTGTAAGCAACAAACGCGGCTTTATTGTATCAAATAAAAGCAATATGATTTCGCAAAACTTTGATAACAGACAAGTTGACCTTTTATTTTCAGATAAAGTATTCCGAACATAGTATTAAGTTGTTTAAAATTGAAGCAACGGGACTCAAAGTTACTTTACACAAGGTGGGGTTAGGTGGGATAATTTTGAGATTGCGACTCGCGAGGGATATGCTGAAAGTTGTCCATCAGCAAGATTGATACCTACATTTGCAGCAGAGCTAAGTGCATGAGGTTGTGCGACACAAAGCAAGCTGCTGATGCACTCTCTTTACTCTCACAGTTATTGTCACTGCATGAGTCTCCTCATACTCCCCGTGTTTTGTTTCCTGATGTAACTTCTTTGTTACACGGCCGTATTTCCACCGCGGAAAACTTGTTCCTACGTTCCCAATTTTTGTTGAATGTCGCGAGCCGAAATGTGTACTACGAGTACCTTTACCCATAAAAGGTTTTATGTTTCACGTCGAATAATAAGACGGCAATACAGGGTCAAATGAAATTAGCTAGCAAAACTCCACACAGGTGATGAAGATCGATATCTAAACATGATAAAACTAACACGAAATTAATTGAATGTTTTTTTTTTTTGTGAGTCATCCACCTAAGTCTGTGTAGTCACTTAAAATGCGAGTAACATTTTTTTATTCTGTAACTTTCTCAGACGTGATGGGTATGGATATATAAACACGATGAAACAAAATAAAACAGATTTTCCCAAAACATACTTCAAATAATAATATGAAGGCACGGTTGGTGCAGTGGTTAAGCTATTGACTGCTGCGCTGCGTGTCGCGGTTTCGATTCCCGCACGGAACAAATATTTGTATGACCTACTCGTACAAGTACTCGTAGTTGTTCCGGGTCTGGCTATTTGTGTATGTGAGTTTAAATGTTTGTAAACGCACCCACAATACAGGAGAAATTCCTAGTGTGGGGCAACGTTTAAAAAAAAAAAAAAACTAATGCCAGCGGTTGTTAACCCAACAAAAAACATAAAATATTTATATTTTAAATTTTATCATGTTTAGCAACATCTATCACGTCTGCAGAGTTTCGCTACTTAATTTAACCCTTAATTGCGTAATTTTTACTTTTTAACCAAATTAAATTTATTTGGTTGTAACATTAGCTCTATAGTAAGGAAAAAAATTAAAAAAAAATATATTCATAAAAATACTTTTTTATTTCTAAATGGCCTGGTGGAAATTTACATCTTTATGTAATCAGAACGAATCTACTGGGAACAAATTGAATTGAATATCTCTAACAATTGGGGAATCCCCGTGGCCTGTGGAAACGAAAATGTGTCATTGGATTGGTTGATATATCGCGATATATCGCCTATATGTGGGAGTAGCCATGGCGACTTGCAACGAATTGTGAAACATATAGAAAGACATCGTATTGATTGATTACACCACAGTTATTGGCTCAATTGGAAATAACGACCATTTTGTTCAACGAACGACGATCCATTGACTCTCAATTTAAATGTGGACGCATTACAATCAACCAATTGTTTAGGAATTGTGACGGGTGTCATTTGTTAAGATAAGAGCTTGTTATTATTAAAAGTTGAGCAATCAATGTAATCATTCAATGGTAATACATTTTGGTGTAGGGAAATTGTTTGCATAATTAAATGCACCCGAGTTCATTGTAACAAGGGTGAGGCGTGTCTGGGTGCCACAGGAACACGACTGACTGCACCCCTGTGGCTGGGAATCCCATGATTCCAAAACCGTGTAATGTCACGTAACGCGATCACTATCGCTGTATAAACGAATGTTTCTAGACAGCCTACAAGGCTCCCCTCTGCTACTTTAATATAATGTCTGATATTGCATTTTTTGAAAGCTTTTAATTTAATTAAAACCATTTGTCACATATGCAAAGGAATCACAATCTAAAGAAAATCCGATCTGATAAAATTACTTTTTAGATTTTCTTTACATTTATCTTTGCGTGCAGCTACGTTCTAAGCAGTCTAAAATCATGGGTAAGTATAAAATCGTACTACTCCTAAATGATGGATGCTCAACACAAAACCTGTTATCTGTGTATAACAAGAGAATTAATGAGTAAATCAAGCTACAAGCGAGCAAGAACACTCAATGAAAGCATTCAAAACGCTTTAGAAGATCATTTTACGTTTTAAAGCACGCAGTGTTCACGAGTAACACACACGATTACATTCAATTAATTTGTTCGCTCGTTGGGACGAAGAGTAATTTATTTAAACCCAGATATTCGGTGTTTCACACACGACTGTCGGGTTTATTAGACGCGATAATGTCGCGGATTTGTTATCACCATTCCATATCAAACAAACCCTCTTTCATACCACTTAAGCAGAAACCTTAGTACCTACTTCATTTGTTGAGTTGACATAACAGCGCAAAACGCAAATTTCCTGATTTAAAACTACACCGGAGTGAAGGCCTTTCTATCGATCCGATAAAGCTCTGAGCTCCGTTTGAACGTAAAGCATGTTTTTTTAAAGAACTCGTGTAAATCGATATCCAGTGCCACAGCAGCTCTTTGAGGGTTCCAGTGCACTTCTCGATTACTCGATCAGTAATTTGATTAAAGTGAGTGCGCATCAGAGATGCCGAAAGGTGAACGGGAGCTTCGCTTTGCTGGGCCCGGCGGCATCCACTGGGACTACGTTTTATTTGAACTACGGCAAATTTCAGGCATGTTCTCTTGTACATACTTGAGACGATGCTCTAACTGTTAAAAGAAGCGTGCGTCAAAGGAATAAAGTCACTAGAACGTTAATAGGACGATAGTTTATTAAACGTTTTATACTGCGTCCACTTATTTTACATAACGTGCCACAATCAAAACACTGGGGCATAATTCCCCATAAATGTCAATTAGTGTTTAAATGCCAAACATTTTAACCCACTTAATTCGTTTATTGTAAAATATTAAGAACGTATTTCAGTATATTATTATAAAAGTTAATCGGATGGTTACTGTTAAATAAGCATTAGGTAGAACACGTACTCAAAAAACAAAGTTGTTTATAAATAAGCCCATAATAATAAAAGTCTAAACGTGAAAGCAATACTAAAGTAGCCAGAATTACAGGGTTTCGCTTCAAAAGGCAGCATTTTTCTTCCATTTCTTTTGTAATAGCAATTCGAGTTGATTAGACCGACGTGGAATCAGGATAAAGGTATTATCTGGTGAACGTACCTGCGAGTAAAGGGTACTATTGCATGGTTTTGTAACCACTGAAAGCCGAGCTTTGAGTTAATTAACGTTCGGGTACTCGTTCGTGTTCCACTAATGAATAAAAGCGAGTAAGTATAGTGTACCTACAATAGTTTAGCATTAGTACATCATCATCTGCCTAGCCTTTTCCCAACTATGTTGGGGTCGGCTTCCAGTCTAACCGGATGCAGCTGAATACATGGAGCGACTGCCTATCTGACCTCCACAGCCCAGTTAGTACAATATATTATTATATTATATATATTATATGTATTAGTAGTAGTTTAGTATTAGTACAATAGTTGCTTAATGCTCTGCTTAATGCTTTTGTAGATACCAAATCGGCCTAAACCCTATTGTCTGCCTTAAATCTCTGCAAACGTAACAGACTTTCCCTGCTGCAATAAAACGTTGGGGTGCTTTATGGCTCGGAAGATGTGCAAGCTTGCAGTAGCAGATACCGAGTAGCAGCAAAACGTTTCTTTAGGGCTTATTGACTGTATGGCCATAAAACTTTATGGAAAGCTTTTTTGTTGGGTTCTATACAACGTGTAACGGAAAGGGGGTATCAACCCTGAAGGAGGTGAATGTGCTCATGAAACTCAACAACTTTCCCCAAAGAACATAGGTCGAAATATGAAAAAAAATTTGGCCCTCCCATAGTAAATCAATCAGCTGGTAGTCAGTTTTGTAAGGGAGGGCCAAATTTTTTTTTCATATTTCGACCTATGTTCTTTGGGGAAAGTTGTTGAGTTTCATGAGCACATTCACCTCCTTCAGGGTTGATACCCCCCTTCCGTTACACGCTGTATATACATACAAATAAATAAAAATTAAATTGTCTGTTTGTAATGTCTAAATAACAGCTTTTTACTAAATGCATATAAAAGTTGAAGCTGAACCTACAGTACTTATAACGAAAAAACATTTAAAAGTTATAAATGTTGTCTGTCTGTCTGTTCCGGCTAATATCCGAAACGGTTGGACCGATTTTAATGGGTCCTTATAAGGAGCAACTTACGCTATTTTCATTTTAGAAAAGATTTAGTTGTAAAATAAAGCTCAGGTATCTTATGTTTTCTTATGTCAAGTTAAGTAGGGAAAGTTAACCTGAGGGGTCCGTAGCTAAATAACAACAGCCGCACAGGTCGATCGATCAGGTTAAACTACGCTTGCCGTGGTTGGCCTGTGGATAGGCGACCATCTTTACATACTGAGACCCCTCCGTGCCTCGGAAAGCACGTTAAGCCGTTGGTCCCGGCTGTCATTCGTGGATCTTTGACAGTCGTTACGGGTAGTCGTAACCCCGAAAGTCTGACAACCAGTCTTACCAAGGGGTATCGTATTACCCAGTAACTGGGTTGTGGAGGTCAGATAGGTAATCGCTCCATGTAAAATACTGGTATTCAGATGCATCCTACTAGGTATGTTAGACTGGAAGCCGACTCCAACATAGTTGGGAAAAGGCTAGGCAGATGATGATGATGTCAAGTTAAGTAGGTAAGTTGTTTACTATGTAATTAAAATTCAATACATTAGTACTACTTACTACGTGGTGTAGTAATGAGTAGTGCGTGTCCACGACCTATCATTAGCTCAACAATAAAAGACACGATGAATGGACACGACGACGTTGTCCCCCTCTGCTCACTGGCGACGTAACCATGCTCCCGACTCATTACATTATTAAAACTTCATTGACAGTATTATTAATACGTGTCTATACTAGACTTGCATATTATTATAATCTTTATTTTATTTTTTATTTTACTTTATTGGAACATTGAACAGTTACACATTACAATGGAAGTATGACAGAGTAAGTTTAAAACTATGTAAATAAACGTGTAACCCACACCAATATCCGTGAAATAATGATAAGAAAGTAGTTAAAAGCGTGCATTAGATAATAATACAGAAAATTAAAAAGAACTCATGTGTACTTTAGTGATACTAGGTATCAGATAGCTACTTTAAGGATTCAAAAGCCATTCTGTTGAACTTAAAGTGTGTAAGCGCGAAAATATCAATTTCAATTTTTTTTTTTGTGTGGATGGACTTCCAGATTGATACGCATCTGTGGTTGTGTTTTAATTTGACACTGTAATAGCTTTAATTTGAGGTTTTATGGACAGAGCAAAACCGCAGACGGCTCAATAGCTACATTATTGGAATTGTAGTGATGAAACTGTTCTCAGTTTCAGTTCAAACTGTATTAGCAAACGATATTTCGATCCTGAATTAGAGAGACTTGGATCTACATTAACTTGCTGCCAGACGGATATTTCAAAGAACATGGACGAAAGCCAGACAAATGTATAAATTGAGGATAGATTTGACTATCATAAATTGACATTAGCTAAACGGTATTGTATTTGGAGCTTTTGTCCTTCTATTTTGCAAGCATCCGTGCTGAATAGAAATGCGGGGCCGGATAATATTCCATTAATAAAATGTGTTGACGAAAAGATATATTTACAAGACATGACAGGGTAAATGAAGTGATAGGTGGATTGAACGTGTTCAGGCTCGAGTGCGGATAGCGCAGCGTGCGAACTGGCAAGCGGGCCAGCATCGGCGTCGGCACTCGGCACGGGACCCATTTACATAACCGGACGTGCCACGAATAATATGGAAATGACCCGGCGCCCTGCGAGGAAGCGCGGCTGCACTACGACCTGCCGTCACTTCGATATTGCCTCCATTTACAACGGGAATGCAATCTCGTTGATGCTAATGTAATGTATGTGCGTACATTGAAGCATGACGCCCGCGCCTCCCAGCGCTCATACACCGCACCTTTTGTCACAAAAGATTTAGTGCATACAACTAACACATTCTGCATTTCAAACGATCCCTCTCATTACTCGTAGCCGTAGCACAAACAGCTACGCGGAGTCTGTGTGCGCGAGCTTTGAAACTTTAAAACTATATGGAATCTTGAAAATAATTTAGACTCGCAGACGTGTGCAAATTACGTGAACCTGACAGCATAATTTCAATTAATTATATCTTTCCCTTGTGTTGGCAGATAAATGAGTCTCGAGGGCGCCGTCCGGGCTGAAAACATGAAACTTTGTACACATCCAGCCCGCCCACCGACTGCTCCAGAATCCTAACTTTTGAATTATGTATCCTTCTACGCTTTTTTACACAACTAGAGTGTCATGGCAACACGACACTTCCCAAACAATTCGAAGATTTTTAAATATGTTGACACCGTTAACTTTCTTTAACGAACAGCATCTAGACGCCGTTTGAAATCTAAATGGGTTTCGAAAACATGTTACGGTTACAAAAAAAGTTGTTCGAAGCGTGGGCCGCCGGGGTGCCTGTGCCGATATGTCGGTCGTCGGAGTGGCAGCCAGCTTCCCAAGCGATCAATGACTTCAGCATCGGGTCGAACTCAATTTCACGCGTGATTTGTACAATTTTATTTCATTTCCACTCAATTTGAATTGGCGGTAGAGCAGGCTATTAAGCTATTCTTATAGAAACACCCAAGCTATGATAGTAGAAACTTTGAATGAAAGTAAAATTGTGACAAATTTGTCACAATTTTATACGTTTTCAATCAATAACGGATAAAATATGAAGAAGGTAAAGGGAAACTATGATTAATGTTTGCTAGTATTATACGGTTTTCAGGCGAACAATGCTGTGTAAGAGCGTCGCGTAGCGCAACTTGAGAAACAGCGGCTCGTGTAGCAACATCTTGCGGCTCACGGTAAAGTCGAGCCGACAACTTGATATATTGGGTTGCTTTGTGAGGGCGAGCGGGTAAACACACGCAATGCGAGCGCCGCCGCGCCCCGCTGCCGCGCCACGCGCACCCAACACAGATAACGTCCTCCAGGACGAGGCTACTAAATTATTTTTATCTTCAACTCTTGCACAAGTCTTTGCACTTATCTGAAGTTACAGGAAGCGTTTTAGAAGTCGAAAGAATCGTTAAGTGGAATCAAGTCGAAAGATACCATTTATAAAAGTGTGAGACTTACCCTTGTTACAAATTGAGTTAATCCTTTCCTCGAGAGCTGAAAGCTTTCTATTCAAATTTTAACGAAACCGCGACTCCATTTCGCACCTCATGCGATATCATTTTATGTAAAAATTGGTTAAAATTCAAGAGTCATATGCTGTGAGCAAACGACCGTAGGAACATCACGAGAGCAGCAAAATTCCACGGCTCGGTAGACAAGCCGCGTCGCTTGGAACTTTATGACCGGCAAACGATGCGTATGTGCACGACAGTAAAGGCGGTACGTCGATAAAAAGTCCATTGTCGACACCGGGCCGCTTAAGGGTTCGCAAATGACGGGAGGAGCACGAGGAAACACGATAAAAACTGAGGACGACCGACTACGTGCCGTCGAACGACAAAGAAATGCTATGTTGGGCTGAGAGCTCGACAAGCGTGAAATTTGATTGGCATCTACAAAGAAAACATTGAGCAAAGAGACCGTCGCGTAGGTGTGCGCAAACCTCGGGTGTGACACGCTGGCGAAGGGAAACGTCCTCGATAACGAAGGGTTCATTACCTGAAACAAACAAATGTTTTATTAAATAAATTGAATAATATCTGAAGCTACGCAATAAGTAAAATTGCAACCGACCGAACCACATGTTATCTATGTTTATTGAACAAGGGCTAAATTAACTATGATTTGATGAATAACAAATAGTCGACCTAATGTAATTAAGATTAGGTAACCCAGACTCTGCTTAGTAGCTATAAATACTAACTTCATTAAAACTTGTTCTGTGATAAATAATTGGATTCTATAAATCTTTCTCTGAGCAACATTAGATTTAGTTACTTTGATCAGTAACGGAATTTATCGTTTCATTAAGAAATTCTTCGGTCAAAGAAATTTCCAATATAAGGTAGGTATGTCTATGAAAATGGCTTCCGGCTATAAGAAAAACAGCGCGAAGTTAGCGATTTACCAATATACTCGTACCTAAGTTTTTATTTTAAACCACCTACATCGTGTTCAGTAGCCCGGGGACCCTTGTTTGTTATTTCACTAATCCAGTTTATGTCAACACTTAGCGCCCACTAAATTAAACAATGCGTTTCGAAATATTTCACGCACATGCTGAACTACTTATTATGGTTTAGCCGATATTATAAATAAATAAGTAGTGTGTATACTAGCTTGGTGTTGAGGCACCTACACAGGGCGTTATGAACTTTTGAAAGTGGGTTAATTCAAAATCGCTCAATCCGTTGCGTGACTCGGCAAACGGTCGACCAGCTTTCGTGTCTTTCAGTTGCCCTCTGTATAAAAGTAACATTTCCACGTTGTATTTGTAAAACGTGGAATAGTTTCACAAAGCCGCTCTGTTTCACACGAAACCGTTCGATTTGTCGGTTGCTTTGCAAGTTTCGTTCGAAGGGCGTTGTCTGCGTCCATTATGCAAATGGAGGCTCCGCGGGCCGCGGTGTACGTATTTAGCCGATCTATTCACAGAGCCTGCCCGACAGAAGACAGGATTCAACTAGAACTTCGATCGTGGCAACGGGTAGCTCGTAAACAGAATAAATGCCGGCTAGTTTCCACGCTAATGCTAAAACGCAAACAATACAAAAACACTTTTTTCTCGTTTGAATTACAAGCGCGGCTAAAGTTTTTTGTTAAAATACAGCCTTTATTCAAATAACGTTTGGAATTCAGCGGCAGGTATTTCTGTTGTGTTTATCACTTTGTATTTTTCACTTAACTACTGTTTTATTTTGGAATTAAAAAGCAATTTCTGTTTCTTTGCCGACTTTATATTTTCTCATTTTCTGCGGGTGCTGATATTTTATGTTATCGTAATAAATATTGTTATAAAAAGCTCATGTGCTGCTATGTGCATAAAATGTTGATACAAGTAATGGTTGTATAATCATCATCAGGGTGTATCATGTGTGTTGGTCTCCGGGGTGCGGCTGTCGGTGCTCCATTCCGGAGAGTGGCGACACGAGCCGACAAGTGTTTTGATACTATCGCGCTAATGTGTTCTGCTATAATCGATACCGACACACGAAAGCGGATTTTTTATCACTCCATATAATGTGGTATCGAACAGTTTCATGAGGCCGTTGACTTGGCATGCGGTTCATGTAAAAGTAGATATTTCCTTAGTCAACAAAGTTTTTTCTTTACAACGTCGTTAAAAGCTGCCTAATGTTACTACAAATAGATTTCAACTTTATAATGGACATTATTTTCTTAGTTTTACTTGCAGACGGTTGGAGCCTGGAAAACCAATCAACAGCAGCGTGGGAGCCACACAGATAACAATATTATAACCAGCTCACATCCTTTCCTTCGTACCCATGTCGGTAAAAGAAACCGAATGGGTATTAGCTTAGTTAGTAATCTCTTTACTAATCTCGTAATGTCCAGAAAGTGCTTCCCACGACATGATACAATACCCTTCCCCGGATGTTTACAAAGGGGACACATGTACTGGCTTACGTAATAAAGTGGCTTCGTAGATACTCCGATGTAGAAGTAAAGGCTACTCAAGAGCTTTTTCAAACCCATTTATGTATGAAAAATATGTGCTTACGTAAGTAGAGACCAGCAACTATTTCCCCGACTTTCCTTCATAGTTCCAGTTCGGCAAAAACTAAATAAAATAGTTTACAAGGGTTTCTCCCACAGGATACCACCCTTGTTAACTTTATTTCACTGAAATTCGGTTCTGTAATACTTTTACTGAAACTGAAAACGTGGCGATAAACAATATCATAAATTATAAGTTTATGTGGCAGAGGAGTCCTGTGTATTCAGAATGACGATACACTAAATGATGTTTGCATACGTGCGGCTAGCACTAGAGGAGTGCCTTCACGACAATTTAGCTTGTGTAACTGTTATAATAATAATAATAATATTCCACAACTTTCACAACGCCATATATTCCCAAACTACACTTAAATAAAATTACACCCAGACAAAGAAGGAATGATCGTGCTCATCACACAAACATTTGTCCTGGGTGGGAATCAAACCCACGACCTTGCGTATAGTATTCAGGGCCACTGACCACTAGACCAACAGGCCTGCCGAGTGTTGCGTCACTAAAAATGTATGAACAGCACATGACATACATATGTATACAGGATATTGCTCACTAGAACACTGATGAAAGTCACCTAATAGACAATGTAATTAGGTAGTTGTGAAAGCGAAGTCATCAAATCCAACTCGTTTTAACGCTTGCAAAAATACTCGCTCTACTCTACTAAAATTAATAAACTCATTACATTTTGAATCCGCTTACATGGAAACTCAAGTTTCATTTTAAATTCTGTTAAAATATGATATTGGGTTCCGGATACTCGGTGCTAGTAATTTGTTGTTGCGGTAGTAACACGGAACTGCCGCCTCTAGCTGAAGGTTTCATTTAAAGATATTGCACCGACTCCGCACTAATATTGCCAACGTTGTGACGTAACAGCTCTATTGATCGAGGAAATGAGAAAGAGCCAATTTTAAAACAGAAAAGGAAAAATGCCTTCGCGTCCAGCAAGTTAATTAACAGACCTCCTCTTGTAAGGCCCCAAAAATAACAACGATAAGGCAAAAAGTGAAATATCGAGCTTTTGTTTGGTGTATTATACATATTTCAGCAAGCAACGCTAAAAAAATCTATTGAGAGATGAAGATTTCCCGTACGCAAAATACGCGCATTGACGTGGAGTTGCGGACACCAGCCCGTATTACCTATTACCTAAATGAAAAATTTTATATTATACTTACCTTCGTTTACTTCTGGGATAAAAAGCAAAAATAATGAAAAATGCAACTCTTCACATAAAATAATGGATAAAACATTTTCCTCCAAAACTGAAAGTCATTTGAACAATTCGTTAAGTTTAGAACTGTGTCACAAAACGCCTAGTCGGCACATTGTCAATCGACATCTGCGACACCAATTCGTTCTGCGTCACGTACTACGAACATACTTCATGGGAAAACTTTAATTGGAAAACACTCCTAGTTTGTTCAGAATAGGTGTTTTCAACGCTATCAGCTATTAGCTGTGCACCTAAAACTATTGATTATTCAACGATTTACTGATGTTAATTTAAGCTTAGATTAGATCTTTCTTGCTGCCGTAGGTATTCGATTTTGTTTTAATTAGGTTTTACTATATTTATCTAAATAGGCACCATAAATGTACATGCCGTATCAGTTCTGCTAAGTAGATTGGTGAACGAAACTATTTTCACGCTACAGACCAACTACGAATTCGTGATTCGAGAATTAGGCTATTAGTATGCAAGTGAAATGAAACTGCAGCTGCACATTTCTGATAAGATCTCTGGTCATCTCCTACGCACGATATCCGAGAACATCCTATTAGTAACAGATGCTATGGATGTTTATCACTGATCACACGAATATTCATGAAAATAAACATTCACATCAATATTCAAATCATATTTTGCAATCATACTTCGCAATCAAACGTCACACAATGTTGGCATCCAGACATTGTGTCCCCCAATCGAAAAATAAAATCTAGATAGGAATTGGATCGAGTATTTAACCGCCCACCGCCCAAACATGACTATCGATTGGGACTTAATAATAGAGCTATGTCAGACGCTACGAATGATACATGAGCCACCGATTATGCGAAAAGCAATATCGCCCACTATAAATATTAGCTCGGGACTAGAAAAGAGCAATTCGAAATAAATTCAATTAACTTCGCCTATCAGTCTTGTGTGGCCATGTAATAAAGTTTCGTTTACAACTGAATTGAATTTCTTGGAAACTGTGGGTTAAAATAAAAGTTACTCCTACTTATTAGATTTTGGGCACGTTTTACCAAGTTTACATTCAAAACAGAACTAGGTGCTTTTATGTTCTCGCATAACAATAGATATTCCAACACTACGATAAACAATTTTAACAATGAGGGACATAAATCGGCTGCCATGTTGCAGCTTGCAGCTGATTGTATTCTAGTTCTAGCTGATGAGATAGTCGCTGCATATTATAACAGCAGCGAGAGCTCCGCGCTCGGGAAGCAGCTGTGCGGCGCGCATCATTCGACCCCTTATAATGAGGCCGCGCCTTACCACACGGTGTAAGCTCCTTCGTTTGCTATGCTAATTGGTCGGATAAGCTGCCAACACGTACCAACCTGCCTAATTAGAAATCCGTGGAAAAAAATTGTGGCTTTGCAACGTATACATAATGAAGCAGCTCCAAGTTAGAGTTGAGAACTTTGTATTGACGGTGCCACCGCGTACCATTACAAACACATTATTTTCATGTTTATAATTTTATTAGGAACCGTAAGCAGACAGTTTTAATTCGAATGTTTCTATGGAACGTTTAATAGAATAGTAAGAAATTATTTTATTTTACTATACAAACTATAAAGAAGTTTCTGACTAAGAAATTAGTTTACAACCTCTTTAAGTAGAAATAATTTGATTCTAGAGCGCGTAGCTCGTAGCAGCGCTACGCGACCGTGGTATATTTCCCTCAGCCACTAATTAGCGCTGTCAACATGATGTGAGCAACAAAAAGTTTTGAAAACTAAAAACGTGGGTATTCATGTGAGGCCATTCATACGCATCTGCATGTTCTCGCATGTAAAGTATTCACACGCTCGCTCGCAGTGTTAATGAAGTTTTTCGCGCGCCGCGCCGTTCTTTTCTAATCTAATTTCCGTATTTTTATCACCTAATGAAAAGATTTTCTTTGCATGAAATTTCTAGACATAATAATGGCAAGATTATTCCAATAAGTTCTGTATTACATTATAACTTTTCCCCACTATGTAGTCTTGGTACTTTATATTAATGTTATGTAAAAATAGCTACCGAACGGATACCGAAGAATTATTTTAAAATACACAGACAGAGACGTATAGCTTATGTAGTATATATTAAGTTATACGTCTCTGTCACATTAAGGCTAATTTAAAAGAAAATAAAACCGTAACTAATCAAAACGCTGTTTCGAAATTTTTTTCCCCGTTTGCACGCACACTGTTTACAAAGTTTGGCACAAACTCAATAATGGGCTTGTCACTATTGCACTCCCGGTACCCAAATCACATTACCAGACGAAACGCGGAAAATAAGGAGCGGATTTTTTACTTTTCTCTCTGCATTTTGTCGGAAATAGTATTTATCAGCACCGAACAATACGCTGTTACTTTCAGACTTCAGTTCGAATGGTAAAAGTCAATTGGTATCAAAATAAAAGTAATATGAAAGATACAGTCGTGTTACGTGGAGAGAATACGAACACATTGAGTTTTCAGTCTTCATCCTTTTGATCGAACCAGTATGACGTGTTTATTTATACGAAAGAGCTCCTTACCTACAAAACTTCGCGCAACTTCTACCTTACCTCCTTCTCCCCAAATAGTCAAATCGTCTTTGATATCGACTCCGACTTTCGGTATTAATTAAAGTGCAGCAGATTAACATTTTATGAATAAACTTGGGTACAACTTGTAGGTACTTGTCATCATCTTCAATTAGTGGATTAGTAGTCAAAGACGTCTCGATCCTTCGCTGTTCAGAGCGGCCGCACCACAAAGCTTATATGTAGTAGGTAGGTACATTGTTGAGTTAACGAACACTAACAAGAGCGTGCTCTATCTACAATGCCGAACATTTCAATTAATAGCTATTTCTAGGCACTGTATGACTAATTCCACGCGAATTTAACAACAGATCTTTATTCCAAAGCGATGTAGATTATCCGTTTGAACCGGAATATAACGTTATTGTAAGTTTGCTTAAATGTTCAGAATCGAATAATCATACATTGTAGGCAGATAATTACTGTCCTGTGGTTCGTAATCGATCGTCGATTGACTATTTCTTCTTGTATCCCTCTATTTATTGATTCGAAGCAGCCGTTTAAAAATAAACAACGCTTAAATAAATACATATTTCGCGTGATTAAATATTTATGCGGCTACTTTTGTACTTAAAATATGGCATAATTTACAATTTATTTTTGCTGTGATTCTTGTATGTAGGTCTACATAAAAATATGACGTGTATAAGGAGCGGCATGAACGTACAATTTATTCAAAGCCCGAGGCACGCGGACCCGAGGGATTCCGGGCTGGACAAAGGCTCAAATTCTCATTACATAACGGAATTTCACAGCAATATTCAATTTTGAAAAATAAATAGCGCTGGTGATTATTTATTACAGAGTATGTATCCAATAACCAATAATTATGTCAATATGTAGATACTTTTGGATATATTAAATTGGTAAACGAGTCAAAGATGCGAAGTAAAGAGCACAACGAAGTTTAATTGGAAATGTCTTCTGAAATTGATAGGTAGCGCTTTAAGAAGTTTAGCCAATTTGCTCCGGGAATTTGAGAACGACTTCGGATTCCATTTCCTCGATCTCCGCGTTCAGTAATTCAAATTTGAGCGAATGCTATCTTTAAACAAAACGAATTATATGAACAACGTTTTCATGACGTGTAGGCCCGTGTAAATCAAGAATTTTGTGTATAAAAGGTTAACACTTTGATGGGCGGTAGGTACTAATATACTAATTCCATCTACTGAGACAGTACTATAAATACATTGCCTATGGGCGTAACGTCAGTACCCATCATCAGAAAACATATGTATAACGAATTTTTAATCATAGTATTGTGCCAGTACGGAAGTCATAATTGTACATGTGGTGACAGTACGAATTGCAGCGCCTTATGAAAGTATGCAAAATCGAGCGTCGTCGAACGTACTGTCATATCATTTTTGAGACATTAACGCCCATAGGCGGTACCGCCCGTCAACATGTTAAGTTTAAATCGTATTGAACCTAGGTCCCTACACATATTAAAATAGTGTTGGTTTTTCCTACGCTTCAGCTATTACAGCTATGTATAATTTTTTTATGTTCTAAATTTTCAAAGCCAGTTTCGAATAGTATAACAAAAGGTGTGACTTTTTCAGTCTTCAATAGACGCATGATTTCGATATAAAGGTAGCTTCTGAATAGAAACGATATTAAAAATACTTTAAAGACATTTTATTTAATTATATTATCAAATTAATATTTTAATTTAATTTAATATTTGAATCGTTTTTTTTTTATCTTTTCACTACGGACGCTTTTTACGTTCTGCATCGATTTCACGTGCATAATTTCAACACGAATGATGTATTAGGTTGTCTCATAAGTTCTTGCCATATTTTATTTTACTCGAATTTTCTCGTATTTAAACTAAAACGAATTCAAGAAAGTTCTAGATCTTTCTAGTAAGGATGAGTATCTTTTATGGTGAGGGTATACATAGGCGCGGACGCAACGCAATAATTAGTCTTTAGTGAAAATGGATCAGCGTCAACTGTGAGCTATTATGGTATATGAGCATCGACTTAAAGTCTCTTCAGCAGAAACGGCTAAAAAGATTAACACTGCATTTGGACCGGGACCGAGACTTTCTCAAGGGCATTATTACATGTGACGAGAGCTGGATACATTATGAAACCAACACGCGTCATGCCTATTGGATTCCTCGCGTGCAAAACCCACCAGCCCAGCCTAAACTTAATGAACACGGTCGTAAGATTATGTTGTCTGTTTTCTGGGATTGGCAAGGAATGATTTTCTGGGAACTCCTCGAATCTCATCAGACTATTAACGCCAATCTGTATACGCAGCAGCTTCGCAAACTAGCAGAGATGTTAAAAATTAAGCGGCCAAAACGACTTGGAGTCCAACTTTTGCATGACAACGCACGGCCTCATTGCGCCAAGTTAACACATAAACAGCTGGAGGAGCTAGGATGGCTGACTGTTCCACATCCACCGTATAGCCCGGATCTTGCGCCTTCAGACTTTCATTTATTTCGAGCTCTTAAATTTCATTTACTAGAAAAAAATTCGAAAAATCTGGAAGTATTAAAATTGAACTTGAAAATTGTTTCGAGTCCCAGCCTGCCTGATTTTGGGAGAAGGGTATTCAAATTTTGCCCAGATGGCTGACTGTTGTTGATAACGAGGGAGACTATATAATTGATTAATGTATTTTTATTAATAAAAAAATATCACTACATAGTATAAAACAAAGTCGCTTCCCTGTCTGTCTGTCCCTATATATGCTTAGATCTTTAAAACTACGCAACGGATTTTGATGCGGTTTTTTTTAATAGATAGAGTGATTCAAGAGGAAGGTTTATATGTATAATACATGCATAATATAGTAGATAAACACTAATAATTTTAGAGGTTTCTAATGTGATGTCGTAAATAAACACATTTTTTGCGCTTACATTGTAAACGCTGGCTGAACCATTCGAGATAGATCAAAATAATGTACTACAGTATTGTACACCTTAAAAAGCTCTACAAAAAGTCCGCGATGGTATATTTCTATCTCTTAGGGATAACCCACAATAACCATTTTTTATCCTTAACTTTTTACGAGAAATAATAGCTCTAAAATTATCAGAGTTTCTCTACTATATTATGCATGTATTATATATATAAACCTTCCTCTTGAATAACTCTTATCTATAAAAAAAACCGCATCAAAATCCGTAGCGTAGTTTTCAAGATCTAAGCATACATAGAGACAGACAGACAGCGGGAAGCGATTTTGTTTTATACTACATATCGCACCTTCGGTAAGACAAGGGCCGAAGTGCTAATTTTCAAATTTTTCAGGTCTTTGTTCCTACAGGTAGAAATTAGTTTTTAAGGCACTTTGGCATATTTAACTCATTTTCAGAAATTTTAGCACTTCGGCCCTTGTCTTACCGAAGGTGCGATATGTAGTGATCAGCTTTGCACCCGTGCGAAGCCGGGGCGGGTCGCTAGTTAATAATAATTTGTTTTTTAACTCGTAATAATTTATGAGACAACCTAATAGGTAACCAATATTTTGTAACTATATTATTTTGATTTAAAAGAGTTTCCGTGTAGTTTCTTGCCACTTCTTCTCCATAGGTAACTACTACGGTTTGGAATGGGTAACTAGCTTCATCTTTCTTACTGACCGTTTACTTGAAATACGAGTAAATGCTTTGAGTTTGAGTTTGACATTCAATATTTTTGAGGCATTCAAATATACTGCTATTGAGGCATTCATTATTCATGCATTTGACAAGAAACTTTTGATGCTCATAAAAAGAAAAAGCCGCAACTATATTCTATGTTTAATAATATGATAGTAAGTTCCGAACCACACATACATTAATATAAGTTATTGAAACACGCTCCATCGGCTGGGCGACCAAGTGCAACGGCGTAGAGGAGTGGTGCTTCAAAACGCATTAGCATTACTCGACTGATGAAACTTATGCATATTGTACGTCGACTTATTTAAACTAAAGCTAGAGGGAGACAGAGCTATAGAACCTAAGTGGCTTCGGCAGGTCCCGAGCTCGACGGCGAAGATCCGGCTTCTGTCAATCTTAGCTCTATACTTCACTGGTACACTAATCAAATAATTTAGATGATGTTATTTAAATTTAATTTTGTTTGATTGCTACGTGTGGTATCTATCGTCCTTTTTCTTTTGTTACATTGCTATGCCATTTTCCTTTTGCTCAAGTACTGTAAGTACTAAACTAAGTACTAAACTTTAAGTGTATCTTTGATCGCAAACATCGTAAACAAATAACTGATGAAGAATGAATACGACAAGGAAATCCTCTCTTGACTAATATTAAGTAATAGGACAGTTAAAGTAAAATTGGGCTGTTTTAGTAACTCTGCATGATCTTATTTGCTTATGTGACTCATATTGTGTGGTCTAGTATTGCGCCTGCACTCACCCCAAAGCGCAAGTCGTCAACCACCATTCCAAACTTGTCCATCCAGCTGGACGGCTCGTTCTTATAGTTATCAGTAATACATCATACCCATTTAAGTTTGTACAAGTCAAAACGGTACATGGCAAGTTTATTTATTCACTATAATTATATTCAAATCTTTCCCTTCACAAATTCCGTTTAGTGCCATAAACAATAAATTGCAAAGTACTAATAGCACAAGCGCTCACAAAAGTCAAAATATTGCGTTTGGCTATAATAAATAATGTATTTAATTGATCATGAAATTAACATCAGTTCCACGTCCAGTGCCCATAAACGATAAGTTTGTTTTCAAAGCTTAGCTTTACAAATAAATCTAGTATTTTTATTGCAGGCTTCCTTCCTGGTATCGTCATAATATTCTTAATAAGACTCCATGAAGTTTATACGGTTAACAAGTTGTGTGGGAGTTCTTTTATTCATACTTGATTGCTAGCAAAAATATTCCAACGTTTTTGAAAAAGATATTACGCCTACTTTTAAAAGTTTAGAAGCCCGACTACCGACCGAATCATAATATTTTCTCTAAGATAAAGATTATGAAGAAGATTATTCAAGTTTTATCGAAGCAAAATTTTCCTTAACTTGTTCCAGTGTCCTTCTTTCTGGGGAACAATTCAAACAACTTGAATTTAAACGGTACAGTGTTGATACAGCTTCAATTTTTATAGTCTGAGTGCTAAGCGGAGCGAGCACAGCGGTGCCAGAGGCGCTTACTACTACTGACAATATTTGAACATTGCATTGAACAAACATATTCCTCAACAAAAGCTTATTCTAACAGCACCCTGGAGATACTCCAATAGCGACACTTTACAAACAATGTCTATGAAAATCGTACAGAATGTACACCCTTTTACGAGCTTCTTTACAAAAATCCGTGTCCGCGTGAAGATTACGCTTTTATCCCTTATGAGGCGAGGACAACTCATCGCCCTTTCGGGTATTGTCGGTTTTGCATACATAATGTTCTTACTTTAAGCTAGTGTGTTTGTAGACTTACTTCACCGTCTATCAATCTTTAAACAGATACACTCTATATTTTGTCTTCCTACGTAAAACATAAAGACACGGATTTTATGGCAATCATTTTCCCTCCCTTTTATTTGGGGAAATAAACCTTCCCACACATATTGTGGAAGTGTAGCCACGAATCATTATAATTTCTTCATCCATCAATCCGTCCATCTGTATCTCGTAAGCTCGCACTTTTAGATGTATTTTATCTTTTCCCGTTTTTATTTCGATTTTTGGAATCGCTTCAATATTATTTCATTGCTCTGTGTTCGATTTAACACCTCGTATATTATCAAGATTAGATATTTATTGAAATAGTATTCCACTACATAATTAACACTTGTTTGAATTACGCCTTGAACAATAATTGACATAACCAGTGCAAATAGCTACTAGGTATAGGTATGCAGACATAAGTGACACACACATGAAGAATCATGTGTGTGTCACTTATGTCAACAGCTATTTTTGGATATAGGGTACAAACCCTATATCCAAAAATAACTGCTGAACACTACTTAGTAATAGGAAAGAGGTGAGTCACATCCGTTCCACAAGGATGCCTATGTTTTATTACATTCCTAACACACGGCAAGACATTACGGCGTACGTGCGCGGTCAAAATTACCTCCCTTGTTCATTCATGACAATGCCCTATTAAAGATACAATGTTACAATGTACACGATCCCTAATATTACCCAGTTAAAGACGCTCGTCTCGAATGTAAAGCTCCATGTTGGAGTAGAGATATAATTTCGGGTGGCTCATTCCAATATACGCTTGGGGCTTGAGAACTCTTATTATCGACTATTGTCACGTACGCGATCTTTGCAATGCAAGGCTTGCCTTTTTTCTAGTGAAAAAGTAGAAATACAAAAGAAAAACGGGATTTTCATCTTCCCGTCCTCATCAATATTTCCGCGAGGACCTCGCTTCCGACATAAGCCTTTGTTATTGATGTCAACGCTGCCTCTCTTTGCGCTTCCGACTAGCTATTAAATGACAAAGTAGTGCACTATTGCTCGGAAGTGCCTTTTGTGAACGTTTATTACTTGAGATTATTCGATATTGCTTCGATAAGTCGGAATTGTTTACGTTCCTAGTATTGTTTTTGTTATGAAAGATTCCTGCTTTATGAGATAGCAACAATAGGAAAATCTTTGGAAAATCATGAAACAACTGAATTTGAAAGAATGTTAAATTATTTTTTATAGGTACATAAGCAGGTACTAAACTCATGCCCCAACAAGTCTAAAGGAACAGAAAATCCAAGGTGTTTCAAAGTCACCGCAACTAAGTAAGGGAAGAAAATACACTCAGTTTTCTTCGAATTCTCTTCACGTCTGCACTTATAAGTAGCACTATTCAATGTTTTATCAAAATGGGAACCGAACTGAAGGAGATACGTCCTTGATACGTGTGGACGCACATGAGCAAAATATAAAGCATTCACGAACCCCCGAAGGAAAGATGACACATTTTTACTCAATTAAGAAAAACTTCACCAGTTCTACATTGTACGATATTAAACTTCAACTCAGCCTATCGCAGTCCACTGCTGGACATAGGCCTCTCCCAGACTGCGCCACAACACCCTGTCCTCCGCCTTCCGCATCCAGTCCACCCCAGCCACCTTCTTTAGTTCGTCCGTCCATCTAGCTGGGGGGCGTCCCACACTACGTACGAAACTTAATGAAATAATATTTTTAAAGTTAGACAATTGTCAGACCATCTTAGCGCTAAATACTTAAGCTTGGTGTTTGACTCAGTCCCGCTCCCGTTCCCGTTCGACGACGCGCGGCGGCTCCACCGCTCCATGCTCTTGGCTCCATTTCATTAGCCTGGCGTCGACTACATCTGATAATATCATGGCGGAAATTGAATCGTTGCGAACAGATACGGGTACAGCACGCTTACATAAAGTAGGTAAGCAGCAAGTTTATACTCTTGTATAGACATCACTTCCCAAGTCACAACAAAGCGATATTTTACTGTAGAATAACGGTAATTATTCTTTTTATTAGAGTTACGTTAGTTTCGCCATGTCTGTCTGTCCTTCCGTCCGTCCGTCTGTCCGTCCGCAGCTTAGCTTACAGACTCTTAGTACTAGACAGCTATAATTTGGCATGGATATACCTACATACTCGTATTAATCACGCCGACAAAGTGGCAAACTAAAATATTTTTTTTTTTTTAAATGTAGGGTACCTCCTGTACACGTAAAGTGGGGATTTTTATTCTGGTCATCCCCATGGTATTGGGTATCGTTGGATAGGTCTTTCAAAAATATTGCGGATTTGGAAAAAACAATTTTTCGAGACATACGAGTATTAACCTTTCAAGTGCTAATTTTTGTTAGTCAAGTGCCCCCTTGTCAGCTAAATGGTTTTTTTTTGGATATGTGGAAAAATTAACGTTATTAGTATATACAACGTGTAACGTTAAGTGCGCAAAACCTCAGACACCCCATCTGATTCTTAATTCAATTGACCTATTTCAGAGAGAAAATAAATCATTAAAAAAATGTAAAGGTTTTATGTGCTGTTTTAGTTTTACTGGCCATTCTGATCGTTTCTTGCGTCTGCGACGACGCTTTACCGAGGGAGGAGACGTCACCGGGCCGCTACGCCGCGCTCACATTGGCTTGCTTGACCTATTAATAAATAGACACGGCAACGTTTTTAATGAAGATTTTTTTGAAAAATGTGACCTATATTAAAAAGTGGTTCAATCAATTCTGCTCGTTATTCTGATCAAACTATTTTCAGCTTTTGCGCATTTAACGTTACACGTTGTATAACGAAGTTAAAAGGAAATCTATCACAGCTGTGTAGGCTTTACAAGTTTACGAGTAATAGCCGACCAACTTACATTTGCAGTTGCAATGTATGGGAGAACATGATTTTCAACTACAATATTAAGTTTGTTCTTGGGATAAATTCATTCCAACTACGAAACCCTTCATTGTGCGTGGTCTGATACGCACTTGGCCGCTTTTTTATTATGAAAATGTTAAAAAGCTGCTGCTTCATAGTAAAAACCTGGCCCAGGATACCTATTTCTGTCAATATAAACAGTTAATAGTGATTAATTGTTGCTTTGATTAATGTTAACTCTCGAGTCGTTTCTGGAAACACGCGAGCTCGCTGCTCAACCCTACGGTGCACGCAATTTAATAAATTCCCTTTTATCCTCAAAAATGTATACCTTTTTTTATTTATAATACGCTACAACGCCTTACAAGGCCCTGTGATGTTGACCCGACATGTTGTCCCGTAAATCGAGTCGGACTTCGAGGCATGTTTCATTAATATTTATGACTGGAACATTATCATTAAAAATATATTTTGACTGGCTGGGTATCAGCGATACGCCCCATTCAATATCCTTTTACAACCGCTACGCTTATTAGAGTTTAAAATGTCGAAATCTGAATATAAAATATGTTATGTCATCTAGAAACAGGGTCTTCATTATTTTCTTACTTTTCTGGGTGGCTATTAAAAAGGTAATTCAACATTTAATTGCTTGTCGTGTGCAAGTTTACGAATCAATTTAGAGAAATAGGTTAATGCAGTACTGGTAGATAACGGGCTAGCAAGCGTGTCACTGATAATGTATTATGCATATAGGTACATAGATATCTTCTATCTCCTGACGTTTCCCAGACTTACTGTCTAATACTAATTAGCTTGAAGGAATAATTTACTCGTGCTAGTACCTAGTACCTACTACGACGAGTTTCGATTTAATTTTATCTATAAGAGGCAGACCTAAGAAAAGATGGACGGGTTGTATGAAAGATAATATTGCTAACAAGGAAGTGAATTCTGAGATGTATTGAAGATACAAATACTTGCTGCACCAACCCCAAATAAATTGCTATAAACATAGAGGATAGTGATGATGCTGATTAGTGTTCAATCTGCTTAATACAGTGTCGTATTCTTAGCTGAAAACACACGTTTTCTTCGGTCAATGTGACCGAAGAAAAATTAAGGCCAAATTATTAATAGTCGGAATCGTCAATCGGTACGGGTATATCATATAAGTGGCATACATAGAGCATATACGAGTATAGCGATCACCAGATAGACCTCAATCTCATATACCATGTCTCCTTAGAGAAGATGTTGGAGTTATCAGCCTTTCCCAACTATGTTGGGGTCGGCTTCCAGTGTAACCGGATGCAGCTGCATTCCAGTATTTTACATGGAGCGACTGCCTATCTGACCTCCACTACCCAGTTACTGGGTATACGATACCCCTTGGTAAGGCTGCTTGTCAGACTTTCGGGTTACTGCCGACCCGTAACGACTGTCAAAGATCCACGAATGACAGCCGGGACCAACGGCTTAACGTGCTTTCCCAGGCACGGAGGGGTCTTGGTATGTGAAGATGATCACCCATCCACGGACCAACCGCGGCAAGCGTAGCTTAACCCGATCGATCGACCCGTGCGGCTGTTATTACTTAACAAACTGTGGAAAATCCTGGCTGAGTACCGACCAGAGGCGGAAAAGGATGATGTTGGGTAGCTAAACGTAGGCTTAACGGATATACAGAAAGATATTGATGGCATTAACTATCTTTCGAATGTCTAGACTTAAGCTACTTATCTTAAAGGTAAAACAAATGTGAAGATTAATAGATCCTACATTTATTATGAGTTTACTGCCCATTTCTACTTTCTTTTAATGTCTCGTAGTTAGTGGCTACTATTAAATTGCTTTTAGTTGACCGCTAACCATTAATAACTCAGCGCAGATTTAATGCGGGAAAGTAAAATATTGCTAACATTTACAATGTACTACGTTGTCCAAGATATTATTTTTGATAACACGAGCTGAGGGTGCATTTGTGATATCCCAGTTGAGCTTTTGTTCACCAAAGAGGTATTATGAGAAGATTCACAGATTTAGAAGCATAAAAGGGTCAGATTGTATTTGGGTCCATGATTTTTTCATCGCGATCACTAATACGCTATTGATTCTGTAGTTCATTCTTTTATAATCAACCTTATAGGCTACCGCGATATTTCCAGTAGAAACGAGATCAACGGCTGTTGTTGCTACCGCTCGACCCAGAATCTCCACCATAAACAACTACCGCCACTTGGTTCGGGGCATGCCATAATCAATTTGCTAAGCATATGTATCAAGTGTTGAAATTCAAATATTTATCGTCGGTTCCCAGGCGCATGCGCTGGCCGACCGTTGACCCTGCGTACGCGCGCCCGTTCGCCGAGAATGCGTCTGCTTTCTGTACGCTGCGCCTGAGCACCCGGATCGGGACATGACAAACAACTACAAGTTCTCGATACTGCAGCGTGAATATGACGTGACGACACTCACACCGAACCACGACATAGACAATGCGTATTTGTCTGTTTGCGTATTTAAACTTCTTCGAAGAAGGGTTAACATGCGGAAGAGCTTTCAATACCGTACTAATTGAATTGTAAAATTGGCCCATTTAATCAATGAATAGAACAATTGATTCGCAGTAGAATGTATTTGTCTAATCATACAATGGCTATACAATTTGGGACGGCCAACTGTCGGAGTCACTGGAGTATGCTCCAGATGTCTGTAACACCTAATTCCCTAACAATAACAATATCGATCTGTCAGCTGTTACGAAACCAACCGTTTGGCTCTCACTTACGGCACCAGAGGAAGCCATCTACCGTATATAAACATTTAATAACACACAATACCCAGCTGAACATTTATTGCACGGAATGAGTTATAGTGTCTACAAAACATTTTGTTTTCTCTGAATAATCATGTTAACCCATATAGAACGGATGAACGGAAACGGAACGTATGTGTTACCGAAAGAATATTACCCCATGTTATACTCGTAGAAGAAATATGTATTCGATGATAACATATAAATACCCGAAATAACAAGACGATAAAAGCAATTACTTGAGCCGAACGAAAAATATTATACCGTACCGAACAGATCTGGTGAATGCCGTTCATTAAGCCCCAATTATATTGATTTTAATACATTTGCCAAGTCGGCAAAGGGAATTACGAAAATGTTTTATACCTATAATGTTGTATAATGTTTTATAAATTAAACATGGAACCTTAAACCATAACACTTGCAAACTACAAGTAGGTAAGTAATTACCGTAATGAAAAGGTTAATTGTATTTAATAACTGGTTTGTATGTCGTTTTTATGAAATTAATGGAAAGTCGGTAGAATCACGTCAAAATGTGAACGCGACACCGGGTGATATGATGAAACATGCAAGTGGTACGCCGCAAAATTAATGACCAAACACGCCAGTGGCTTACGCAGTCAAACATCTGACTTTTGGTATTATAGAGCATTGGCATTGCATGTCAACTCGACTGTAATTACTCGTGTGCGTCCTGTTTGGATAACCCTAAAGTTAACCTAAATTATGTGCTGAAACTCGGAAGTCATAAGTCATCTTCATAGTAAATTTCCAGAATTGCTAGACATTAATCTTCCGTATATTCAAGCAGCAAAATGTACCTGCAACGCTGTATGTTATGCAATTAGTTGATTAGTGCCATCCAAAAATAAAATATCAACGTGGTGTGGCTTTTGCATCCCTTGAGCGAATGTAATAACATGATGGAAGCTGAAATATGTTTTAATATTATGTAGTTAGTTAATGAACGAGACGGGTCACTGGTTCGCGTAGACACGAGTCAATTTAATTAAATGTCAACGCGGCCAATGCACCGAAAGCGTCGAATGCAGGGATTAATATCAGTATTCACTCAGATAGGCAACCGCTCATACATAAGATACACCTCCAGTCAATGGGATCTATATTCCATTTTATTGAAGGCATAAGAACGCAGTCTATTACATGCAAAGTCAAAGTAGACTACACTCACGGAGTACACTAGCCGTTGGTCCCGCGCCTGATCTCTCTCCGGTCGTGTCAGATTGCCGTCCCATTGGACTATGAGAGTGAGGGAAGAGGAAGTGCACCTGTGTCAGCGCACACACTTGTCCACTATAATATCTACCGCGCCAAAGGCTAGTCTGCGTTGAAATTGGCCGCCGTGGCCGAAATACGATCTGAAGGACTTTATTTATTTACACTTCGGCTTTGACATTGGAATTCATATTTCTCTAAACGGCAGCACATAACATACCGACGATCGATTCAACATGCGACACTGTGCCAGTATTCCCGGAATTTGTTTTGTAACAAAGTGTATAAAATTGGTATCGTCACCTAACTGATAGCATCTACAAATATGTATAAAAGCTTTTTATTTGTTTTACATACACGCTCTATAGTACTTTTATGGACGTAAAGAAAACAAGCATACCGTTTTAAAAATGAGGCATACGGCCGTTTTAAAACAAAACAGAGCTTTAAATGGCTTCATGTGGGTAATCACAATGAAGGGGTTCCATTATTAATATCGAGTTAAAGAGCGCTTTACCTGAAGAGCTCTCGAAGTCATTAGGTCGCGGCGCCCGTTACGGACAGGTCTCATAATGGAAGCACCTTATGTTACGAGCCGCTCCCCGGACTAATGGCGTCAGGCTTTAATACTGTTAGGACTCTTCATTAATTTACACATTACTCGTTTATATCATTGATATTCAACAATCAGAAAGAAATTGTTAATTTTCCTCAGTAGGTATTTAGTATTTTCTACGACATTTTGTACATTTTTCTGCCGCAATCACAGAGCTGGATTCCCGCAGACCGCTAATAAACATTCCAACCGACCTAACCTCTTGTGAGTCTTCGAGTCAGGATTCCACTTAGAAAGAAAATAAAAAGACGTGGCTTGTTGCTATTTTTAACTTTATATCCAAGACATTGATAAGTAGGTTTTTAAGAACCCGTTTTGAAGCATGTAGAACTGTAGAGGCACAAGAATATACAAAGTCCGAGCTGAGTTGGAGCACAGAAATCTTGAAAATAATAATCCTCGCCTAACAAGTTCCAAACTTTTCAGAGCGGAGGCTCGGGTCAGAGCCGTCAGGGGTGCACTCGGTATGTAACTTGCAGTGAATAAATCTTAATAAACAAAGTAGTTTGAAAGAAAGCGCAAACAAGAACTATAAACAGTAATTAGATAGTAATTTTAAACTTTGAAGTCATGCGTCTTAAGGATTTTCTAAGCTTTTTAGTTACAGACTATTTCAAAGCTCTGCGTATATAAGCTTTCAATCAGTTAACGCTAGGTTGTCTCAATGATCGATAGCCACCAGCAATCGCTCCAGTAGATAAAGCGCTAATGTTTCATCTAAAACATGCCAAAATATAAATGTCACGTTTTTAGTGTCCTGAGCCCAGCAAAGCCCAAACAAAATCGAATAAGATTCGTTTGAAGTTACATAACAGGAAAACCGAATGGGTTTCAGCTCTAGCAACAAAAAGAGTTTTAATTGACTTAAGTACAAATGTAAGATGAATTTAATCTTTTAAATGAGTCTAACGTTGCAACTTCCCGGTCCTGTTCGCGGGCAATGCATTTCCTGAGCAAGTTTAAATATTAGTTCGAACAACTTCCTAAGTTTCTACAAGATTTTCTTAAGAAATTCCATGTTAAACACGTTTCTATCTAAGTAACTGTGCAGTTTTGCTTAGTTTTTGGTGACGAGTCGTTTTTTCGTACCAAATGAGTAAACGGTAAATGTACTCAGATAGTTATTTTATTAAGAAGCTGTTTAATTAATTGAAAGTAAACCACATGAGCTTAACGTGAGCATTAATGTCAATTAACAAGTATTAATGGAAGCTGTGATTCGTGTAGCCGGCTTCTGTTAACTCCTGCGAGTATCGGCTCCGTTTGATTGAACACCCACTGAACTGAGCCGCTTAATCACGGTTACACGGTGTGTTGCCTCATTACAGAGATGTGTTGCTGCAACACTGACTCCAAACTTTTACACGTTTTACTTGAGAAGGGAACTTCTGTCCAATGGAGCAGTACATTCGGATTTCAACCGGACCTGAAATAAAAACACCAGTATACTTTTGTAAGGAATGTAGATATATATGAAAGTTTTAATATCAGGAATAGAGTTTTTCAAAGCTTCAACAATAAAGAAAATGCTAGACTTCGTTTCAAAGATATTTAAAAATAAAACAAAGCTGAAGCTAGGCAAAACGAAAGCAATAAAGTTGAGCCCCAAGACCCAACTTTGAGAAAGATCTTTTTAAGGGTCGAATAGGCAATCAAAAGCAGCTAGTACTTGTAGTTTCTTATTGTAAGTGAATGTACTGTTACGTTTTATTGTTGTCTGTTTAACAGAAATCCCCGTTCATAGCAGCTACAAACTTTTAAGAAAATAAAGAAGGAAAATACAAAATAAACTATTTCTGCTTCAAATGTATTTACATTTTGTAAGTTGTTGTATCTATTTATCTTACTTTTGACTAGACTTGTAGAAACTTGTCTCAAGTTTCCTACCTAATCAAACGAGAAGTTTGCAGAAAATAGCGTCAAAAGTTTGACTACAACACCAGAGCTGGTTCAAACTTGACGGGGCGCCTCTGCAGCAAAATGTTCCTCGGAGACGTCTCGAGCTAAGTAATTCTTAACTGCACAAGACTAGTTTTAATACTCAGGAAGAGAAATTCAAGCATCATAAGGAAATCCGGTGTTCTTAAGTTACGAGTTCTAGTTTATAGATGAATGCCGTTGTAAAATTATGGCACACGGCCATACGCCTAGATTATCCATAAAATATTTGCCAATATATTTTTATTAAAACACTTCATGAGGTCTACATATATCGGTACTTTTGTGATGTCTTGCATTAGAGGGGCCCGTGGCTAAATAATAACAGCCGCACGGGTCGATCGAACAGGTTAAGCTACGCTTGCCGCGGTTGGTCTGTGGATGGGTTGCCATCTTCACATACTGAGACCCCTCCGTGCCTCGGAAAGCACGTTAAGCCGTTGGTCCCGGCTGTCATTCGTGGATCTTTGACAGTCGTTACGGGTAGTCAGAAACCCATTGAGATGGGATATAACAGGAGATGCCCTGTTATTCTATACACGGTTGTAGGTAGGTGCCAGAGCAGCCATCTTTGTCGCCAAGTTTCGTGGTAGTTCAGCTGTCAAATGGTTGTTTATTTTTTGTATTATTGAGATTTGCGAGAAAATTACGAGGACTTTACCTTTAAAACTGCATGTAAATGTTGAAAAACAGCAATTCAACATGCCTGTGTGTTGTATTGTGAAGTGTGGTGCAAGGAAGAATGAAAATCAACCTCAACTTTCTTTGCACAGGTTAGTAGCCGGTTTTCATGCAATAACACATACAATAATAGACATTAGATGATATAATTGTAACGCGATCATGAATTTATGGCTAAAGTATTGATATTTGGGTGAATTTCCGTATAACAGACCTTTTTATTATTTTGTTAATTCATTCGTTTGTTTACAATAATATGTCATAATAGAATAGTGTTGTACCGTTGCCTAATAGTTTCCGGAACTAGTTCCTCCGCTGGAACGATATCGGTATATTCTGCTATGTTAACATAAATAGTCCTGCGTCTTATTAGCTCCGATTGACCTTGCTAGGTCCGGCCCGTGGTTCACAGCACCAAAATCAAAATATTTTCTTTCACATAAACCTACATGGGCACTTATGAAACGTCAGAAGCTAGATGCACGGTTCCAAATGGTGGTTTCCTATGCAGAAGAACCAGCGAGAAACTCCACGGTTACTCTTTTAAAAACAATTGGCTTTTACAATGTCTTCTATTTTTTTAAGTACCTGGTACTTGTTGACAAGCCTACACTGTCCTCCCCTACCTATTAACATTGTAAAAGCCAATTATTTTGAGTAACCGTGGAGTTTCTTGCCGACTCTTCTCCATAGAAACCACCAATTGGAACCGTGCACATAGCTTCTGACGTTTCCTATTGATTTTAGTTTCATATGCTAATATAATATAGCTGTAACCAAAATTATTTATTGATAAAAATACTTGCACTTTTTATAGGTTTCCTAAAAAGGAAGGACTAAAGAAAAAGTGGTTAGAGGCTATTGGTGAAGAAAATATTAATCCCCGACATAAAGAATGGTACCTCTGTTCACTTCACTTTGAAGAAAGCTGTTTCAATAGAACACTTGATGTAATGAGATTACATGATAACTCTGTTCCCACAGCATTTTTGGTAAATGTGTATTAAAATGATTGATTAATAATAGCCTGGCCGTTTGGCCTGAAATAAATAAATAGATATATATTAATTACATATATAAAAATAATAATAAATAAATAAATCATATTCCACAACTTTCACACAACGCCATCTAGTCCCAAACTAAGCAGAGCTTGTGCTATGAGTACTAAGACAGCTGATAAACATACATATATATTTCTAAATACATACATATTATAAGGTATAATAGGTATAATAATAAAGGTATAATATGCGAAAGCACCTGTTTTTGGGCATATGGATACATATCTCTTCACGCTGTTTTCCTTCACTTTAATACGTAAACGTGATGCAATTAAAAAGTGTTTTTTAATTCTGTGCCGAAAAAACACTTGGCATTAATTTTATTTTCAGGGAAGAAAGTTGATTGCGATAATTTGACAGTTTCGGGTAGCTTGATGTGCTGGCGTCTGTACCTATCGATAAATAGTTCATATGAGTCTTTTACGCATAACAAAAGATTAGAAATAAAGTATTTTCGCATACTGTATTTTTATGCAAAATTATAAAGTATGTTTATCGAAAATAAACTAGGATACGTTACTATAAAGTAGGCAACCTTAGTTAGAACGGACTATAAGTTAGTATACTATATTATGATCCAAACGTGATAACTAGTACGACTCGTATTTAGTATCGATACTCGTTATAGTAACACCAATGTTCCTTGATTGATACAACCCTAGCAATGGCAGCCATTTTTTGAGACAATATGAGTTGTAGGTAGGCACCCTTTTTTCGTAGGTATTTCCAGTCCATATATATATGTCTATGCAGAAACCCGAAAGTCTGACAACCAGTCTTACCAAGGAGTATCGTATTACCCAGTAACTGGGTTGTGGAGGTCAGATAGGCAGTCGCTCCATGTAAAATACTGGTATTCAGCTGCATCCGGTTAGACTGGAAGCTGACCCCAACATAGTTGGGAAAAAGGCTAGGCAGATGATGATGTGATGTCTTGCATTGTCAATTCGATAGATGTGGGCGATTTTTGTAAACTCTGAATAGACAACGATGTGCTCCGTAACTGGCCCATATTGTTATATGGATATTTTGTCAGGTAAGATCTTGGAAACAAACGACTCGCCATATAACACTTAAAAACTAAGACGTAATTAAACGGCGGCTAAGTGAATCCGACGTTTTATTATAGAACATTAATAAAACACCCACATCGGCCGGCACTTCACGAATTTTATCGACAATGTGACGATATAAAACGAACTGTTAAAATTTTACATCCGTATCTAGAAATTGTATTTAGCAGCTACAATAAAAACGTGGGTAGGTATTAAAATAGAGCCTATGGGCTCTAAAATAATGAAAAATGATGGAGTTATGGGAAAAATTCATGAGATCCTTAATCTGCTCCTCATCTTAGGGTATGCCCTAACTCCATCATTTTTCATTATTTTAGAGCCCATAGGCTCTCAGGTGATTAAGAATCTCATGATTATTTTTTAGTTTGAAGCTTACGACATATACCCAGCGCTACAGCCTAGGTAGATAAGTCTCTAAGTACTACTTGGCTTCTGAGAAATTGTGCGTTACATAAACAAATAGAATATATAATCGGGGCTTTCCATTTGGTGTAAATACAGTTTGTGTTCCCCTGATTGATGATGTCTGAAAACGTAGACGAAAATTCGGGGGAAAATATTGTAACAAAATTCGCGAAGTGAAACAAGGATTGCGTAGATGTTACGACCACCCCTGTCCTCGTCCTAGCCGTGCCGGCGTCGGCGAGTGGCTAGACGGCGCGTCTCCATATTGCCACAATGCATCCTCGTTAAACAAACGAGCTCACATACACTGCTCTAGTCTCCTTGATGTTCTTTTGTTTTACAGGTGAGGAAGAGACACGCTAATCTACGTGGATGAGGAAACAGCCATAAAAATACGACGCGCACTGCCATAAACCAAGACTATCAAGTGTCAATCACAGTGATGAACGTTGGCGTTTGATGTGTCCACGTTGCGCCATCATACCAAACATGACAGATGACGTAACCACTGGATGTATACTGTACTGAAGCTACAGAGTAACTAGAATTATCGATCAGCGGAGCTTTCTTCCGTACCTAAAACATACCGATATCCTTGAAAAAAATTCCATTCCAAATAGGATTTGTTTCAAAAGAAACTCTTGAAAATGAATGAAGGGTCTGCTTTGTGATGAAAATAGAAATCGTAACTTGTACTCAAACGCAATTTGGATACTCTTCACGATTTAATGACATCGCCTACGTCATAGCAGCAAATGATAAAATCAATACATCCCACATTCCCACATTCAAGTTACGAGCTTTTCCGATGAATCTAAAAATTAACTTATTGTGCAGGTTAGTTTTAGCTACAGAACGCTTTCGTACTCCAAGATACTGAATAAAAACATCTAGTGGGGATAGTTTTTATTCAGAATCGTGGCATGAAAATCACCAAGTTGAATATACATTCAACTTGGTGATTTTCATTTACAAGGAAGTATGAACAATAATTCCTGCCTTGCGTGACTTCAGTTCAGTTAATCGTAAAAGTGTAAGCTTCGTAAAATATGACCCAATTGGCATGAAACAAGGCTCAACTCCGAGTCAAACTTTGGCAAAGTAATTCTTGAGCAAAATTTTGTTTCAAAAGAAAGAATTATTTATTTAAAACTAGCGACCCGCCCCGGCTTCGCACGGGTGCAATGCTGATCACTACATAGTATAAAACAAAGTCGCTACCCGCTGTTTGTCTGTCTCTATGTATGCTTAGATCTTGAAAACTACGCTACGGATTTTGATGCGGTTTGTTTTTATAGATAAGAGTGATTCAAGAGGAAGGTTTATATTTATTTTATTTATTATATTTTTTATACATGCATAATATAGTAGAGAAACACTGATAATTTTAGAGCCATTATTTCTCGTAAAAAGTATAGGATAAAAAATGGTTATTGTGGGTTATCCCTAAGAGATAGACATATACCATCGCGGACTTTTTTGTAGAGCTTTTTAAGGTGTACAATACTGTAGTACATTATTTTGATCTATCTCGAATGGTTCAGCCAGCGTTTACAATTTAAGCGCAAAAAAATGTGTTTATTTACGACATCACATTAGAAACCTCTAAAATTATCAGAGTTTCTCTACTGTATTATGCATGTATTATACATATAAACCTTCCTCTTGAATCACTCTATCTATTAAAAAAAATCGCATCCAAATCCGTTGCGGAGTTTTAAAGATCTAAGCATATATAGGGACAGACAGACAGGGAAGCGACTTTGTTTTATACTATGTAGTGATGAAAATAAAAGTGATATGGCTACTTTTGCATGACCCAGCACTTATTCCATAGACTGCTTATAGACTCCACATTCTGTATGCTGGATTTCTGCTTCATCTAGTGTAAGTCGTATACCTAATTATTACAGCGAGTCGTGTTAAGAATAAAATCCACCAGAATACAAAAGCCTTTGTTTGCCATTGCCATATTTAGTTTTTTAATTTACCCCAAAACCAGTTACAAGTACAAGCTTACTCTGGACTAAAATTGTGTCAATACTCGTAAATGTTGATCGGCTTAACCCCACTCTAAAACCTCCCTAGCGAACTGTATAATAAATAGGTGTAAGTCAGAACACCTTTGCCCTTTTGGAAAACATTGGCCTTAGGCACTTACGTAGGTTAAGGTTTCTTGATCTTCACCATTATTTACATTCATTACGACTAAATAAATATAAGTTCAGTTGCCTTAGAATCGTTTTGAATCAACGGTTTCGGTTTTTGGAAACTAAGGTCCTTTATTTAGATTTTGGTACCAAGTCTACCTAAAAGGATTCAATCAAGGGATGCCCATAAGCTAGCTACTAAGATATGAAATGTAAGCTTTGGAATTGGTAAATAATAGCTGTGAGGTATATAGAGCATTAACGGTCGTTTACTTATTTAATAATTATATGACTATCAATATTCATTATCTATACATCAGTATCAGTCTTCGGTGGACGCTTTTTCACGACAACGTTTTGGTTCATGTGGCGATCCACATGAAATGATGCAAGTGCGACCATCGTTCATACATACACTACTCAACAACTTATTTAAGAAAACCTTTTAGAAGAAGTACTGGCCACAAAAAATTGAAGATGTTGTTTGAACCTGCATTAAATAATTGTTCGAAATTTAAAAAAAATACTAAATACAATAGTGTGGGCTAGAATTCGCCTCGTTTTGATACGCGGCAATTTAAACACGGAACAATACTGTGACGAGATTGTGCAACCTATGGTCATCCCTTACCGATAGCAGTATGGTCAAGATTTCATGTTCGTGCAAGATAATGGGTGAGTACACTCAACCAAGCTAGTGATGAATGTGTTCTGCGAGAACAATATCACACATTAGAGTGGCCTGTTCAGTCCGCTGATCTGAATCTCATAGAGTATGTGTGGGATTTGCTCGATAGAAGAGCGTTCAGTGACCATCAACAAAAATTGAACATAGAAGAATACCTTTTTGCACACCTGAAGTGACAACATACAACCTGATAAGCAGCATGCCACGCCGATGCAGAGCTGCCGCGAATGCCTTGGGAGGTCTAACAGAGTAAGTACATATATGTATTAAAATTTGCTAAGATTATTTTTTGTTTAATTTTATATGGGCGTTATTTTTTTTTTTTTTATATAGATGCAAAAAGTATTTTTTTCATTTTTTGTACCATTTTAGATTTTGTTCTTTTCATTTTAGATCTTTAGCAACCCTTTTATTTAATCAAACAATCTGTATTTTAATCAAAATCTGTATTAAATTAGGTTTCTTTCGATATAAAATATGTTACATAAAAAGTGTTCAAATTAAAATAATTACTATGAATACCCTTGTTCCCTAGACTTTTTTGAGTAGTTAGGTATGACACTAATTTTGGACTAGGACATTGTCATTAAATACGGAGAAGCACTGCGCAATAGTTATTTTTAGTTTAGACGAATTCGTCGAAAGATTAATTTCATATTTCTTTGACTGAGCCTTTTCATGAGGACATTTTCACCATTTTTTTTTTAAATGAGGTGGTCTATTTGGCAGTTCTCATACGTAGATACTTATGTTAGCGCGCTTGGTGAAACACAAACGAGTGTGTGCAGTCAGTTTGCAAACTTCAGTGCCTCTAATAATCCTCTTGATGTTCCCATTACGATTTCGCGTGCCTTTGTGATTACTGGCAATGCAAACAATTCTCAAGCCACAATCAGTGTTTTTGCTGTCGGTGAGCGCTACAAAATGCAAATTGCAGGGTCAGCAACGAACGTTTTGTGCAGCGGCTGACACGTTGCAACCATTATCTATGTTCCTCGCACCGCAAACACAATGAAACCGCATTAACTTGCATCTAGGGAATACACATATTATTACTTGCGTATAATTTGCTGTAAACGATTGTAGCTCTTGCGTTGTTTAGGATAGAAACGCATTAGCACGGTTCAAAGCCAAAGAGCTAAATACACATTTGAAAATAAAGCTCGCGCCCGCATTTGTCAGCTGTTCAGCTAATCTTGAAAATGAACGGTTAAATTTTGTGGTTTTCACTATAACTTTAAATGTTTCCCGAGAAACGTTTCGAGTGAAATTCAGGTTAATTTTTTCGTTCAAAGTATGTGTTGACATTTCGCAAGGCGAAGAACAGGCACCGGTGAAGTTTATTACAGTTTTGCTTAAGTTAGTTGGCTGCACACAGGTTGGTAGCCTCCCGGCGAAGATCAAAACAAGCCGGCTTCGCTCAATTGACTTTTAAAACTTGCATAAGACATTCACCTAATTCTTGAAAAAAAGGATATCTCTTCGTGAATTGACACCTCAAGCTCGACATTTTATGGCGCTAACAGCCTAACGCGACACGTATCAACGGTTTTTTTTAAAGCTACTTCGACTTTTTCTACATATGTGTTTTAATGCCTAAAAGCTTTTCAAAGTTTCAATTTACTACCCGTAGGTAACCGGCTTGTTGTACTTCAATGTTATTTCGAGGCTCCGTTGAGAAATGCCTTAAAAGCAATTGTACAGTGTAAGGCACTCTCTAAGTAGTCGCTTTGAATTCTCAGGATAGGCAATATTCACAAGAATACACATTTAATCAGGGTGTGGCGTAAACAACCCTCATTAAGGGGAATTAAGCTTGAATTTCAAAGTTACAGCCTATATACAGGCAAAGAGTTCTTTCATTCTTTATTCATTGAAACACATTACTTTGTGGAACACATGAATCGGTTATAAGCAAAGTAAAAGCTACTAAGTGTTTGGGTTTTTTTTTCGGAAACGTTTTATTCACTCATCAAACGACATTTAAAAAGCCTATTTGTTCCATTTAACCGTAATGCAAATACCATTAAAGTAATTTCATATATCTAATCATGAATTTAAAGTTGTTAACTACCAACTTGGAGGCCTTAGGCGTGGCAGATTCAAACACGTAGCAGAAAGTATTATATCCATATCTTTCCTAGGAAAGGTTCCCAAGGTAGCAGACCAAGAATACATACAAAGCAAATACGAAGAATAAAAGGAGCAAGTTCCAAATGAATTTAAGAAAAGACCTATTTTATATTAGGGTCCGTACACACAGCGGGAGACTTCGACCATTCCCGGGTTCGCAGGAACATATAAAAGTAAGTACATAAAGTTGCGACCACAATGGTCGTGGCGTTCAGCTTGATTGCTAAACGCTTCACCAACAAAAGGAACTGCTTAATGTTACGGCACGCACCGCTAGCATTCGATACGGTTTAATAGTGGCTTTATTTCACGGCCATAGTTAAATCCTCGGTATTAGCGTCGCGCATAGGTACGTGTCATTGAAAAGCGTGTAATTCGATTATATAAATCTGTAGTCCAACAATCTGGAATGACGTCGAGATTAATGTTGTGGACACACAGAATAAATCTTACGAATAAAAATGAAATAAATCTTAAAGTAAATCAATCAATGGTTTACAACAGTTCGTGGTAATCGAAGCCTTTGATGGCTCAATGCTGAATATGAATGGGCTCGTCATTATCCTAGTAGGTGTTAGCCTTAGAATCATTAAGTGTATCTTTATTCTGAGATGTTAGCATTCAACTTTTATTATTTACTAGCTGCACCTAGCGGTTTCACCCGCGTAAGTTTCGATTCCGTAGGAATATCGGGATAAAAAGTAAGAGCTTTAAGTAAACAGCTATGTACCTATCAAGTTTCATCGCAATCGGTTTATTAGTTTTAGCGTGAAGAAGTAACAAACATAATTATTATATAAAATTCTATTACCCGTTTTCCCGTAGGAATGAAGCACTTTCCCGCGGTAAAAAGTAGCCTATGTTCATCAGGGATAATGTCGGCTTCTAATGGTAAAACAATTTTTCAAATCGGTCCAGTAGTTTCGGAGCCTATTCAATACAAACAAAAAATCAAATCTTTCCTCTTTATAATATTAGTGTAGATTTATAATGTTTTGCCTATGTGCAGTGCACTGCACGGCCTCCCTTTCTCCACTCCTGTGGACATCGACGTCCCCCCATCTACTCCTGGGGCTGCCGCGATGTATAATAGTAATATTCAAGTTTTGAATTTTAGTATTAAGTATACTGGGCATCAATGAGACTATAACATTTTGAGCTTTAGGTTATGATTTTGTTGATGCAGAAACCCAACTCTTTATTCCCTATCTACAGTTCAAATGGTAAAATAGACCTTGTAGGTACTGTAGGAGAGCTTTACGAGCTCTCAGGATACCGGGAGGAATCTATTAAACGGTTTGTCGTATATGTTCAATAATTATTCCTAGAAATCATTCTACGTGCTTCTTACGTTTTTGTTCCTTGTCATCTCGCTCAAAGAGTATAATAATAAAGGGATAATATTAATTGCACATGAAATAAATAATCAACTAGCAATTTATTTCCATAATTTTTTATACTTTTTCACATGAAATAAATTATTTCTCTACAAATAAAGTAGTTGTTTAACGAAACTAGTACAAGCATATAAAATATATTTATGTACATCAACACTAGGTACATTACATTTTTCCTTTAATGCGAGACAAATAAATTCCATTAGGTACAAATATACCACAATCATATCATAAATACTGACTGCACAGCTAATTAACCCGAGCGTACATACATAATACTCACACAACAAGTTTTTTTATTTTTTATTTGCGTTTAAATACTACCCAAATTAAAATACCTATGGCTGAAATGTCAATGTTCAAAACATCGAAAACTTAAATATCGAACGACCATAAAACCGAAAATTAAAATAACGTAAGTTTAGAGTATCGAATGTCCTAAATATTTATTTCTTATGCACAAGTCATGGATAGTCTTAATTCATGGATATGTACTTCATGGGTAGACTTCGTAAAAAGGCAATGAGAACTTAGGATGCAAGACCGAGCGAAGCGAGCTCGGGACTTGGGGCACCCTGACTCGGACAGGTTAGGTTCGAAGGGGATGACGGCGGCTCAAGTGAGAGAGCAGAGCGAGCGAACGAACCCCCGTCATCTCCTTTGTGTTAGGTTCCTTTAAACCCTGCAGACGGAAATAGGGGTACCGCTAAGCGGGACTCCGTCGACTACGCATTGTTATTATTGCTTGGAAACCAACGCGGTATTGTAATTTTATAGGAGTATATTATATAGTATATATTATATTTTGAGTTGAGTATTTGGCTCTGCAATCAGCAATTCTGATTGGAATTTGGATTATTTTTGAATACAAAAAGTTTTTTTTATTTCCGTTTAAATACTACGCAATAATAAATACGGGAGACCTCGCTTGTCAGCCAAATATGACGCATACCGTTGTATTGCCTCCTAAATTCGTATTGACGTTTGTCTTATAATATTATGCCATTATCCTATATTTACCAAAAAGGATGCATGTCACAAACCATGCAGATCATAATCAGGTACTGTAGAGATTACTAGAAAAATACTGACAAAATCCGTCCGCTTCTCAGTATTGCACATACTCATCAAATGAAAGATGAAATCTCCTATTGGTTTTCACAACATCCAGTCGATTCTCGGACCTCCCAAGAGGCTGTCACTAGATCAAAGCTTATATATCCCAGAAATACCTGTATATATGAACTATTGAAGAAACTTAACCTGAAGTATACCATAACAAGCGAAGAGCTTTTATTTCAAAGGAAGTATTGAGTTGCGAGGAAATGCTTGAAGTAATCAACACACGTAGTACGAATCTACGAATGCCGCAGAATTCTGGACAGGTTTCGCTTAATCGAACTATACTACAAATTGTTGAGCCGGTTTGCTTAAACGATTAAGCGATTAATTTAATTTAACGTGCTTTAATTCAATAATTTCACACATTTAAGAGCACATCTATTAAAAATTTTTGACGCGAATTTCTTCCATGACTAAATATTGGTAAATACTTCATCTGATGAAGCTCTAAAATATACTGGATGATTTGTTTTACAGGCTCCAAATTATTACAGGGTGTTCTACTCATGAATATGAACAACTTTCACTATGGTACTCTGAAATCACGAAAACAAAACCAGCTGTTTAATACAAAAGTGCAATACCTAATTGACCAAAATGTATGAAACAGTTGATTTTTTATTTTTCGTGACCTCAGAATTGGTTTCATAGTGAAAGTTGTTCATATTCATGGGTAGAACACCCTGTAAAAATTTGGAGACGGTAAAAAAACTCATGCTGTATAATTGTGGGTATCTACAGGGTCACAGGGACATCGAAGTACAACCTGTTACCATGGATTCAGGACATGATTCTGCGTAGAAAATACTTGCCGGGCTATAAAAAAAAAATTGCTGTTCAGTACATTGCTGTTCATTTTGACGGGGCGGCGTAGGTATTGCAATTTTCTATGAAAAGGCAGCTATTTTTTTTTTGCGAAAAATATCTACTCTTGGGGGTCCACGCGTCAATGTGCCTGCCAGCCTGTATATAGGTTTTCAGAGCTATAATATACAACTAGTGCATAAAAGAATCCATTTTACCCCGCGGCTCGGATGGATAGTGAAGTCGAGGGGTAAAATGGCTCGCTTGTGCTCGAGTCATACACTCTGCTTTTCACTTCGATTGCGAGAAAATTAAACAGGCATAAAGTATATAACAGTATTTTCACTGCTCAAAAATGTTGCAAAATTGAAGAAGAGAATAGCTAAATCCCGCCACGAAACTTTTTTAAAGTTTATTTTTTTAATTGTCAACATGACACATGTCATGCGACCTGGGTGCTTCCTACTGCCAATCCATAAAAAGGTTTCTTTGCATTTTTAAATAATAAATGACAACTATTTTATCTGGTTCTATTAAATTACCGATAGAAAACAAGGAAGTGATAAAGATTAAAGCAAATGAAATAACGACTTTAATCTGTGATGTTTTACTGTGCGTGTGGCTGTTGGGTCTGATTATCTTAGACTTCGACAAAAAAAAAAAAACTTTATGCACTAGAGCATAAAAAGCGACTTTATGTCGCCTACGCACAACATAAAGACGAACTTTTAGAGCATGAGAAGTGAAAAGTAATTTTCGTTCCATGCAAACATAAATTGTTACCTGTTTATAAGGAAAAGTCATCACTGCAGTTACTTGGCTAATAGAGAGTCGTAACTCCAAAGTTAGAAGTTGGTAACACAAAGCGTAAGTAGTAGTCCACAGCGAAACTTTCAGCATTTACCGTATATGAAACATAAAAGATAATGAATCATTTGCACGGTAATGTTGCATATTAATGATGATCTAGTGTTGGTAACATTATACATACGCGAAGTTTAAATGTGAGCTCATAGAGATACGACCTGCATTTTGAGAACATAATAGCGGCCATGAATTATAAGTCGAAAGATTGTACGGAATCATCATCTGCCTAGCCTTTTCCCAACTATGTTGGGGTCGGCTTCCAGTCTAACCGGATGCACCTGAATACCAGTATTTTACATGGAGCTACTGCCTATCTGACCTCCACAATCCAGTTACTAGGTAATCCGGTACCCCTTGGTAAGACTGGTTGTCAGACTTTCGGGCTCCTGACTACCCGTAACGACTGTCAAAGATCCACGAATGACAGCCGGGACCAACGGCTTAACGTGCTTTCCGAGGCACGGAGGAGTCCCGGTATGTAAAGATGGTCACCTATCCACAGACCAACCGCGGTAAGCGTAGCTTAACCTGATCGATCGACCTGTGCGGCTGTTATTATTTAGTCACGGGCCCCTCCACGGAAAGATTGTACGGAATATGAATGAAAATTTGCCTATTTATTATGTTATCATTTTAATTCTCTACAACGAGCACAAAGTAGCCATTTTTCAAAACAACACTAGAGGGCAGCACGTTTTTGAAAGCACTTCAGTCAGCTGCTCTCGGAAGCTTTAAAACTTCATTTTTCGTCTAAAAACAAGTTAGCAAGAGTGCGTGTCTTGAATGGCGGGTGAGTCGTTAACTTTGGCGTGGTTATAAATCTCGTGAATGGCCAGCTTTATCGGCGTCCGTTAGACTCCCACAAACTGACGCTTCAAAGCAATATCAAAGGGATTTAATTGCCAGTCGACCGACACTTACCGACATTATTACTCTAATAACAATCTGCAGATAATCCCTATGATGATGATGATAATTACAAACTAAAGGCTAATAGGGAGTTCCTTAAATAATTAAAATGTTATACCGAACCTAAAGTTTTACTGCTTACAAGTAACAACATTTTTATTACTCGCTGGCGCCGCGCGCCGCGGCATCTCTGAACAGATACAGGAAATCTTTTACAGTGACCAAACTCAAAAAAATGTTTTTTTGTCAGTATAGATAATAAGGGAATAAGTTTTGTAATTAATGTAATGTAGCTGGGAATATAACAACAGTTTGTTGTCATTTAAATACAATGAAGCTTAATACAGTTAGTATAACGACTATTTCAGTATGCAGCAGCACCAAATTGAAAATGAAGCGGTGAAACTTTATTGTCGCCGCCTAAAATTGCTTAAATAACGAATTTGCAATGTATGCTAGACTGCAGGCAGCTCTAACGTAGGTGAAGCAGCACCTAAACAGCTTGGAAAAGATTAATGGGCTTAAAATTGCATCGCAACTGTGCAATAAAAGCAAGCCGGTGGAATCAGCGGCAGGCACCGTAATGCAGTGTATATCACTTACGACGTGTGAGTGCATCCCGACTATTTCACTGGAATTAAAACGAAATGAATTTTAAAGATCGCCGCTTTGACCCCTTTTTGCAGACATATTTTAACCACCCGAGCAGAGATAAAGCAGTATTCATTTAACTGCTAGCTAAATAATATTATGAAGAATTACTGCGATTTAAATTTAATGGAGCTCTCTCCCGACTCTATTATTTTAATGGTATTTCTACGTCTCCTATTATCGTGCTGAACTTTATCAAAGTTCAGGCAAACGTTAGCACTGAACTGACTCAGTGCTCTCACATTACTTGTGTTTAACGAAATGAGTTTAATTCTTGCGGTCTGCGATGATATGACTCCGAAGTTCAAATTCACAGCTAATACTCTAACTAAGGCCTGATTTCACCAAAGTCAGATAAGTTTTATTCGTGGAATAAAATTGACGTCTGTCAGTTCTAGTAGGTATGGAAGTCCTGCCAAAAATTCAAAATTTATTCTCAGTGTTCCACTTACCCATTCTAGGTATAAAAGTTTGGTGGAATTCGCCCTAAGTCATATTATTGCTTATCAGGGAAAATTTTGCCGAAAGGATAGTTTTGACGTACCTATTATCACATAGTAAAGAATTTTTTTACTCATGTGCTATTATTATGTCTTCGTTACCGACAGGTGGGTGAAAGAAACATAGAAACAACTAAGAACGCACATAAACAATTTTGTTTAACGTCTAGTTAATACAAAAGCATTAAAAAAGTTTATTTGAAATTCATATTGAATAAATCTTACTTACCAATGAATTATAAATCAGGACTCTCCGAACGTTCATACTTTCTCGTCTCTGGAGCAAAAAGTGAATTGCGTTTGACCTGTCTCGTCTGAAGAACGTTCTAAATACGTAGGAGGACACGCCGCACAATACGAACTATTGGGGACACCTCACACCTCGACAGTTATAAACTAGACCCGACTGAATAGAGAAGCACTAAGGAGAAACATATTAAAAACGATCCAAGAGAGTAATTAGTAATCTTCTAGCAACAAAAAACGAAAGGTTCCTTTGACATACGAAACATGGACTCTATTTTGGAGGTACTATTATTTCAGAGAATATCTAAGATTTTATTACGGAGGAACCTTATTATTACAGCCTTAAAGGTTAACATTTTTATTCTTCGTAACAAAACTGGGATATTAATGTCGCAGGCCATTAATTTTCACAGCTAAATAAAGTTTCAGAAACGGAAAAGTCCACCACGGAGTTTTCCTTTGTTGTTGAGGGCAAATAACTTGCGGGACAGGAAAATATACAGGACCACGAGAAATTCTTGAGATCAAACGATACAAGAAAAGAATGTGTTCCATAGGAAGAAAGATTGACATGGACTATTGTTTCTTAATAAATATGTGGAGTCTCAAGAAACAAGTAAATTGTGTTAATAAGGTAGAGCACAAACGATTGTACAGCTATCATAAACAAGAGAAGTAGGTTGACGTGAAGTGCGTAATAAAGTTTTGATAAACCTAGGCGCCTGTGTAATTACAAGAAATAAACATCATTCAGTCACCTACATACATCACTCAGTTCTTATCGAAACAATTGCAACAAACAACTAATTATACAATCGCGGACCCTTAAAATACACTAGAATAATTTTAATAGTCATTTATTTTGTCACTCAGTGTGTAATCAGTTAATTTACTCAGTATGAATGGATGTTGCTAAGTGACATCAATTAACGTATACCGGAGTATAGGGACTGCATGCACTTGGGTTTATGTATGCGCCACATGACACTACTGACGTCAGCGCGTAAGAATGTAAGCGTTCAAACTATCTAAGTATCTGCGCTCTTCGAACTTGTGGAGCTTAACCATTTGCTTCTTGTTTTATTCAAGCTACGGCCAGTTTTACCTACAAAGCTTCTTTCCCACTGAGAACAAATTACAGCATCTTAGAATAATCAGCCTATAATGTTCCCGCTCTCTCTGCTGAGACACAGGCCTCTCTTGGAGAGGATTGGGCTGTAGCCACGCGGGCCCATCCATCCTAGATTTTTTGGTTCTAGGGCATGCCGGTTTCCTCACGATGTTTTCTTTCACCGTTTTGAGAGCAGATGAAATTATGCACACAAAATAAAGCCTGTCTGAGTTCGAACCAACGACCTACAACTCGTAAGTCGGGGCTGGGCTTTTACTACTGGTCCACCACTACTCTCTAACAGCATCTTACCAGAATTAAATCTCAGAGACCCACAGTGTTTAATGTTAAGCTAAAAAAGAAAAACAGACTCACGAAACACAATTACATCCACGAACATATTTGGATAGACTACGAAAATAGAAATGGAAACTAAACTACTAAATAAACGAAAGTCACCATTCCAAAGTTTGTAAGAATAATCCTTGGGGAAAGCTTCACAGGGAAAGGGAGCTCTGTGGGGAGTTCACAGTATCGACTGAACAAAACAGGATCAGAATTCAGAGCTCGTGCGGTCGCTCCAAATGTGCGATCCATGTGTGCGATAATCCAAAAAACCGTCTCAGTTATACAGTTCTAAAGAACCGAACTGCATTATTTTATCTATTCTTGCATCATATACATTGTAGAATACTACAGCTTACACTAAATAGCGTGAAATTATGTATGGAGTAGTAAACTAAGAAATGAGACAAACATTCTCGGGCGAACCAATAACAAATCGGCAGTAACGTTACTCGATTCGCAAATTAAACCAATTCGCGATGACGTCGGGTGGATCGATAACCAGATAAATAAGTTGGGGTGGGGCAGCGACCCCTGTACTCTTGAGGACACAGATGCCCATACATGGGACGGCAACATTACGACAGTTAGACGGTTTAATCTGGTCTCGGCAAGCTGGGGTGGACTCATATAGACACACTTGTGGGATACTCTTTGCAATGATTTTACTAGTTTGCTGATTCCGCACAAATTGTAATTCAACTGAGGGTAAATAAGCTATTATGTGCTACTCGGGAGCTGCGGGCTTTCGACCCTTATTCGTATCTACTTACTGTAATATTGAACTTAAATGTGGGTAGGCATGTTGTGTGTGTCCCTTATTAAGTGGCACTACAACTATTCTCAGAAGCGATAACGTAGCTTAGTTTGAATGGATAGAAACTCAAGCGATAAACAGAAGATGTTGAATTACTAGCACATAATAATACTAAAGATACACATGCCGGATTAATAAATGAAGGTATCGATGTAAATGTAACCAAAGGCGTTTCGCTACTAATCAATCTGAACAATGCGGTAGCGGGTATAGGGCCCAGTCACAACATTTCTGATATGCGTTTACGTAATCACACGCATAACTCTGCTAAAGCTTTGTAACTCGAAAATGAAACTTTTTGTTCACGTGTTTTATTCTAAACCAAAAAATGCAGAAATTTATGAATACTTCTGGTTGGCCATGGTCGTATGTCAAGCTTTATGACTTAAAGCTAATGGATCTCATGTCTGCGATAAGAACCCCAGACACATTAGGAATCTGATTCCCAAAAAAAATAATCCCAAAACGCACACTGGGAGAGGGGGAGCCACACGTCTAATCCCCCGAATGGCGCCACCGCCTGTGACATTCTGTGACAATGTGGAGCAAATGACTCCCCAAGTCCCTGACACTTCGCGAGACTTACACAGTTCGCGCCCCGGTTAATTTCGACAGTAAAATGACATTAAAACCTTTGACGATGCTTGTACGGTAGAATCTCGAAAAGATTTTGTGTTTCAATAATAAAGTTCAAAGACAAACGTATCGACTAGGAATGTAATTATAATTTGTTACTTTAAACTATTTGAACACGCAGAAGAAAATATTTTCCTCTACACGGTTATATTCATTCAGTCAAGCAACATCGGATCTACCGCAAATACCGTACCCACTTACATAGGTATTACCTAGGTATTGAAAATCCGTTTGTAAGGGGACTGGACGTTAGCGAGCTTCAAGTTTCATTTGATTTGAGGTGTATCGGATAGCCGGTCCGTTACGTAGGTGCCGTATTATGTGGCTTCGTGAGCCGCAAACCGCTCACTGTACACCTCACTCGGGAAACACGCTAGTCTTGGAATATTCAAGGATAAATGTAATACAGCTGCTGGTATCGATTTCTCATGGCTTTATACGTCACTTTGTAAACTCCAGTTGCATTTCCCACGTCTATAATTTATGGCAACAAAGAGAGAAACATTCAAAGTTAAAGCACCGAATATCACATCAAGCCGGTAACAAAGAATCAATACCTTATGCCTAAAATAAAATGTAACAATAGGCCGCGCCGCATTATGGGACAACCGCTTAAAATGCTTTCCATGTTCGGAGTCATCCGGCGGTGACCGCTCGCAGTGCCCGCACTCGCGTGTCGGCCCGGAAGTAAGACATGGGAATCTAATCATTTGCTCGATCTTATCTGCCTCCAAATATTTTAACTTTCATGAAAATAAATAATCGCCATGTCAGAAAGTCATTAATTTCAATTGTAACCAGGATATTACTTGTGACTTGTGACGCGAAAGCGCCAGATTGTTTAACGATAAGGTTATCGTAGTTTGAATTCTTAAGCATTCATAAAGGTTTAAAAGCGTCGGTAAGAACCGATAATAGCTGTGCTAAAGTCTAAGCACAGAGCTTATAGGTCACGCACATCAATGTATGACGCTTCTTTGTTATCGAGTTTCTTTATACTCGTATTAATAACTGCATAAATAAATGTTCTTAATGACCCCAGCCGTATCTAAGAGTATTTAAAGTTAAATATGATTGTATAGATAAATAGATTGTAATAAAAACATCTCTAGCAAAAAATACTGTTATGTCATTCAGCATTTGGCATAAGAGGCGCCCTCAAAAAGCGAACGTGAGTCGGCAAATTGTAACTAATGGATCTCCCAGAAGATGACTCATGAGTCCCACATGTCACTTTAAGTAAGTCACAGACTGATTTTATAGAGACGCGGGTCGGGGTCCGTTATTTTTGGAACGATAGGGAATGGGGCCATTTTCTGTATGCACACAAAAACTTACCCTTACGAATTCACTGACAAAATAGGTTACATAAAAGTAACATAATACGTGGCTTCTACATTTGGAATACAGAGGCAGCTACTTAAATGTAGATAAAATTACTTGAAGGACTATCATTAAAACGAAAGAATGACGCCAGCTCACATTATACTCAGAAATACTAATTGATCTGAATTAAAAAATGAGATGAATGTCCGTCTGGTTATGAAGTGACTGCAAATAACAAGCCTGTTCTAATTGATTAATTTGTTCTGGTTTTCAGACAGAAGGCAGTATCAATCACGATGTACAGACGCCAGCACATCAAGCTACTACAATCTGTCAGATTTCTTTAATAGATTTTCAACTTTAACGCTTAAGCATAAGGTTCAAAGCTGATTGGGAAAATCTGACAGTTTCGGGTAGCTTGATGTGCTGGCGTCTGTACAAGAACATACTACGCTACATCGAGAGAGATTCCAATGAAGTACTATGAAATTGGAACGCTGTTAAGTTCAGAAAATCGTAAATAACAGTTTGTCTTGCAAAGATATCCATGTCACCGCAATAGGATTACACAAATGAAAGCTGGATTTCAAAACGCAAAACATGGATTCCCATTGCGTAAAACCAATTCAATCTCCTAAGCACACATGCGGACTTCATAAATCTCATGTCAGATTGGTAGAAGCGCGTTTTATGTCATAAATACAGCGGGTATGTATGTCAAAACATGGGGGATTTGGGCGCTCTCCCTGCGCGGACGACCAAAAGCCGCGAGTCGCGCGACGCCAGCCGAGATAATGAAAAAAGAAGATTTATGATCAAACTCTAATCAAATTTTATTACCGTCTACGACCCTTCTCGTTATTACCCTTGCGTACTGCGTTTTCATTATCGATTTGTAGTTCACTATGTCATCTTTCAAAACGACCGCCGTACGTCGCTAAATGAAATCTAAAAACATCCAGATTGATTCTAGAGATTATTTTGCCTTTTTCTTTTGCCTTTTAGACAAAAGAATTTGAACAGCGATTATGAAACTTGAAATTGCTCCAATATCACCTAAACAAAAAGCTGATGAAAAATCACAACGTAGCCAAGTTTTCTTAACCAAAGGGGTCGTGAGTCACATTACCATAAAGTTTCCAGCACGGAATGTGGTGTTGTAATATAGCGGACAATAATATAGCCATTCCTACGCAAAGTAGAATAACGCTCGCACCTCCCCCTACCACCATGATCCCGTCCTTCACCTCTCTGACCCAATTATGCGGAACATATCACATTTTTTAGCCCTTACCTACACCAGTTACACCTCTCCACTCGTAAATGGCTAATAATGACATAATAAAATGACCATGAACTTCAATATCGCGAAATTCAAGAAGGGTTAACCCCTACATCACGTTTTGTATAAACGGACGAAACCGGTTTGTCATCCACCAGTATAACGCGAGTGCTTTGAAGTTCAGCATATTATAATTGTATCATAAAGTAAGCGACGTTCAAATTCCATTGTAGATAAATAACAAAGATATAATTTTATCAATAAACGTGAAACGAAACAGCGCCTCATTCATTCCTTCGTTATCTAATAAGCTGATATTGCGGCCCAGTTCTAGGATTGCCTGATTATAAGTTCATATTATTGGTTGAGAGGTCATCAAGAGCATCTGCCTTATTGTTATGTCTCCACTTTCATTCATTGTCCATTCAATTTACGTTTTCTACAGCGAAAGGCAATCTTCCACTCGTTTTTTGCAACTATTCTCAGGAGCTGAAATTAATATTTCTTTGCTAGCGTCTCTCCGCTTCGGAATATAATGGGTTTTTAATAGAACTTCAGTATTGTTAAGAGTAGTAAATGGCTATAAATATGTTCATATTTTAAAATGAACAATACTCTTTAACCCTTTATAGGGCAAACGATCCTGGCTTGTATGTTAAAAATAAAACACTGGGATATTAAAACTAATACTTATTGAAATTTTTATGGTACTTTGCATTTGACACGCGCATCGGCAAGCGTAGTGTGGGACGCCCCCCAGCTAGATGGACGGACGACCTAAAGATGGTGGCTAGGGTAGACTGGATGCGGATGGCGGAGGACAGGGTATTGTGGCGCAGTCTGGGAGAGGCCTATGTCCAGCAGTGAACTGCGATAGGCTGAGTTGATTGATTGATTTGACACACTATTTTGCTTTTTTTTCCAAGAGCTTTACTGCTGCATTTGTCAAACGTTTAGTTTAGCCGCGAAGATTCAAAATGTATGGTGTCCAATATATGGACAGAGCCCCATATAGGGTTAAAACCTTTCAAAATATTTTTACAAAAACATGTTTGAAATGACCCTCAACTTGAGTAATGAGAGCAAAGGGTGCAACAAAAAGGTCTATTATATACAGTAAAGCGCAATGACTTGAATTAGTTATTCAGTTGATTATGCCTCCCCTCTGGCCACTCTATCATTATCGTTTTACTTCACGCACGTGCCGACTTGCGCAGGCACCCTTGTGCTCTTCAAGGTCGATAATTATAGCCTGCACAGTCTTTTGTTCCACGCTCGCTACCCTCTCTTTAAGAGTAAATATTATTTTGTCTTCTTATGTAATTGAAGTAAGTACTTTCAAAAGTTATGTGCTGGAGTAAACTCTAACGCGTTGGTGAAGTTAAAAAATTCACACTAAGCACACAAAAGTCATAGGTTATCTGTTTATATTGTAGTTACCGTAAATGCTAACAGATTGAATTAAATCCCTTGGGTTTTAATGAAAACGAATGGGACTTTTTTTTTTTTTCATTTCTATGACTGATTTTTAATCAACTTCTGACTAGTCGACCACTGTTTATCACACTCGAGTACCCAATTTCTCACAAAGCTGCTTCTTCTATTAACGACTTAGCTCTGCACTTCTTCAGATAATTAGAGATGAACGGACCATATCCTATGCGGATCGTTCCATTGCACATTCAGCTATTTAGAAAACGGACTAATCCAACAAGCAGATCTCGCTGAACCACACTGGATGCCTGCTATGCCTGAACTGCGGCTATGCGGTATAGACAACGGAAAAACTTGTCAAGCTAGCCAAAAATCGGACTTCATTCTTATGTTTTTTTTTTTTTTTTTTAAATTCGGTTTACCAAAGGTTTTCGCGACTGTTTTGTAGTCCTCTGTAAGGCAAACAATATTATTGTACCAATATTCAAATCCCTATGGTTGGGTTGATTCGATTGATACTCGTAGTAGATTAATTGCAAACTCTGTTGTGAACAGTTAGATCTTATAACTCGTAGCAGTTTGGGGACCCATCGTCATGCCGCTGGGGAAATAACTCGCGGACTGCCAGTTATTTCGTTGAAAGCGAAAGAATCTCAGGGTTACTACTGCACCAGTGTTTCCTAGTGAGAATAACTAAGCCATAATACACTAATACAAATTCCAAATGTTATAACCGCTTTATGAGCGGATTAAGAATTATAGCTAACTACCGCAACGCTCGTTATCCCACATATTTTGAGTTTTAGGAAAAGCAAATTCATTCTCAAGTTTATACAAACATTTCGTTGTACTTCATCTTATAAGCGGCAAAGGAGGAAACTTTAGTAATAAGTTTATTTATACTAGAGATTAGGCATTGCGGTTCGCTCTGGACTCTACGGGGAAATTTAAAGCTGCCCAAATTTCACCTGGGAAATCACATTCTCACCAACATGTTCTAAAGAAATAACAAAGGGTCCTGAACTAGAAAAGTAACTGCGCTTTGAATGATAAAACTAGTGAATGAATGTAATGGTAGTTTATCATTCTCCTTTCGCACTTTGAGACACCTTCTACATTGTAGTCGCCTCGTTGGAGAAAAAAATAATTTTCTAGGATTTTAACACCAAGTAGAAAATTTCAACTGCAGCGAGAAATTAATTTTGATTGATTATATCCTAACCTATCCTAAATTATTGCGCTCAGACTTGGTCCTTGACCGAGGCTCAGAAGTCCAAACTCAAGGTTTGCCAAAGAGCGATGGAACGTAGCATTTTAATAATCAAACTCACCGAACAAATTCGTAACACCATAATGCGCTGCGAGACCGGCATTGCCGATGTTGGCGATAAGTCTACGAGGCTGAAATGGAACTGGGTGAATCCCACCTATAAGATGCATCAAGACAGGTGGGCCCGGATCGTCACACAGTGGGAGCCTGAAGACGGGCGTCGTTACGGAAGCAGACCTAAGAAACGCTGGCTTGACGATTTGGACTCGTTCCTGACCGATTGGCCCGGAGAAGGCACAACATTAAGAAAACTGGGAAATTATGGGGAAGAACTTTGCCCAGCAGTGGGACAGGTAGGTTCTCCTTACTAAGCGTTATTAATAATTGCCGAATATATTTTTAGCCCAGGGACTCCAAACGTATTAGTACTCGTAGGTATATGTCCTTTGGATCATTGTAAGGGATGTGTCAGGGGTATCTTGATGTATGCATGTTGAAATAAATAGTTTGAAAAAAAAAAAAAAAAACAGACTTCCCAAACGTCAACCTCACCTGCACGCGGTGGACCCTGCTGCTTACCAACGAGGCTCTGACGACCGACAAATGTTGGAATATCTATTTAATTCTGCGCGGTGGCGGGTAAACCACCAACAAAAGCATTCCCAAGGAGGGTTGGTGTCAGGCTGGCGGCCGACTGTTAAAATTTGCCAAAACCTAAAGCAACATGAATATGTCGTGAGGAAAGTTTTGAGTATGAATGTCGATGGCTATAAGAGTAGAGGAAGACCAAAGAAACGGTGGATGGACTGTGTGGATGATGATAATTATGGTTAGAAAGGGGGTGTACGCTTTTAACGTGCACGTCTTTCTACATCGTTCTCACATGTATTATTTCAACTTAAATGATGTAACCAAAATTTTGTAACGATTTTTATGATTTAAAAGAGTGTCCGTGGAGTTTCTTGCCCGTTCTTCTCCACAGGTACCTACTACGCTTTGGAATGGGCAACTAGCTTCATCTTTCTGACTGACTGACCCCTTGACAATTCAAAAGTGCCTGTAATTGGTTTACTTGAAATAAATGCTTTGAGTTTGAGTTTGAGTTTGAGGTGACTGTCGAGATGGCGTCTAGTAGAAGTATGGAAGAAAAAGACATGTTGAGCCGACTCCAAATAAATTGGGATAAGGGCAGGAGAACGAATGACGTCTTTTGGATAAATAAACAACTTAAAGACTATTCTTGAACTCTTGAATGAATGTTTATAATAAGAAAATGAACATTTAACGTGCACATAAATAAAATTCACACGAGTGCACGACCGACCCTCGGCTAACGTGCGCGGGCGCAGGCCACAGACGGCGCAACACGACGAGTGTAAACACACACACCACTGAGATGAAACGTTGGAAGCCGGCACTGGCCACTTATCGACTCCTGCACCCGTTTTGATTATGCCTGCTCTGTCAACACCCCAAAATAGATACTAACAGAGCGCCGCATTTCTACACCGAATTGAGAAAAATTATATAACAGTCCAAATGCGGCAGGCCTCATTAAGCCCAATGGTTTATATTAGTCACTAACTCGAAACGAATACCTATTTTGTGCACATAAATAACAGACTATGCTAGGCAATTGCTGTTCAGCAGATTTGTAGAATATTTTATTTTATTTTAATTGATTTTAATTTAGTTAAATTTTAGTTTTTGTTTTCCTGTCTTGCAATAATCACTATGTACACTTTGAATTAATCCCAGCAAAAGCAGATAAAGTGACAATTTTAAGATAGCCCGCTCTGTAGAAGCTTTATAGTAATGGACGCCAGCACATCAAGCTACTACAATATGTCAGATTTCTTTAATAGATTTTCAACTTTATCGCCAAAGCATAAGGTTCAAAGTTGATTGGGAAAATCTGACAGTTTCGGGTAGCTTGATGTGCTGGCGTCTGTACATATATATGTATATATTGGTGCTCTCAACCTTTTCAACTAATCTATAATGGGCAGGGTAATTGCGTGACACAATATCAGTAGCAACAGCTTTCATTTTGACAGTTCAACAAAATTCATTGCGTTATTTACGTTGCTGAGCGGACAAATTTTTCGAATATATGAAGCAATGGATTAGCAATATCCTTCAAAATGATTCGAGAGATTGAGATTGATTGTGTGGTACGCAATTAGGGTATAGGATAATATATCTAATACCTAATACCTACATAATCCTAATAATGATCGATTGGTATCTATCAAATTGATAACTAAGTACGGATAAATCCTAAACAAGCTCTTGACGTATTACTGGCCTTATAAAAAGGATCTGAACGTATCTTAAGTCATTTTATGTAGAGCTGGTGTACTAAAATAAATTCTTAACTTAAAATGCGTTGAAAAAATGAGCGGAGGCCAGGTGCAGTCCATATCCGCTCGAACAGAATGAAAAAAAAAATGGGTGCTCTTTGAGAGGTAGAGTACCTACTACATTAAATCCGTTTTTTTTGTGCTAGAGAGACATTATATGGCTAAAGTGAGTATCTGAAGAGTTTTATGTTTAGTTTGGCTACTTTTTTTTTAAGCCTCATCAATTACGGGAGCAAAGGATCCGATGTTAGGAGATTCTACGGATTCCCATGGTCTATATTATCTTTCGATACTTTTAATGGTGTCGTATGCCCATTTTTTAGACAATTACAGTAACAAATATTTCGCTCTAACGTTAACACGGATAATCTTTGTAGCCTGGCCGCGCTCTTGTGATTAGCAAAACTTGTGCCAAAGTAAGCAAGTTTAATGTCTTCACAATAAAAAAGTCAAATCTGATGAAAAAGTTTCCCAACATACTTTGTAGGTTGTCGCTGACAATGCGGCGTCAAGTCAACCCGCAGTGGTTTCAATACACCTAACATTAGATTGATGAGGGAAAGACCCCACTTTTTCCAACTTTTCTTATTTTTCCTCGCAAGAAACTTTTCGATTTATCATATTCTATTTGAAATGGGGTTCGGAACAAATTATTCGAGAGCAAAAGTTTTCAATGATAGCTTCCTTCGAGGAGATGTAGACAACAATGGGTTTCAAAAAAAACCTAACAATTTTCTATAGAGAAGAATGATCGTGGGGGTTTGTTAGGTATTTTGTCTTCTTCGATCTAGTTCTTAGATTCTTCCTCCGTCTCTCTTTGGTCTTATTTGCGATTGCAATTTTCAAGGTCCTCCATTCATTTACTCCGGTTTGTATCCGCTAATTTTCGTTTAGGAATATATGTTTTGTGCAAACAAAGCTGCTCTTATTGTAACCATTCTGTTACAAACCGATATCAGTTCAATCTTTTTACGGGTGTAGATGAAATCCAAGTTAGCGTCAGTGTCGTGCTATTTCATGTTTTTTTTAATATTCGTGCTGATACTTTTGGTTCGCTGATTGAGCGATTTTATTTTAACAAAAGCAAACCCGTCGGTCGGCTAACTCCAACGTCTACCTGCGTCGAACACCTGTCGCTGGATGTTGCCTATAACTTGTATTATATAGAAAAAACTGAAATCCCAGCTGTTTAGTATACTATAACATTGAAAATTACATAAGAATGCAAATTTTCGTCCAGGCCGAATTTTCTTCTTGCTCATGGCGGTAGGTAGCAGGTACCTACTGCACGTATAGACAACTAGAGGATATACCTTTTATGCTTCTCAACAAGGGCTAAGGAAGGTACTCAATTTAGTGAACCTACATGTAAAATGGCAATGGAATTTGATAATAAGAAGATACTTATTACGCTGCATCACGATTAATATGACGCATAAAAAGGCAATTCTCATTGAAGGCACCGGCAGATGTCCATTTAACAATAGGTGCGCTTTCAATAATAATAAGATCTCATCGAAACATGATGTGATGGTATTCTTTTATTAAAATAGGAGGGATAGATTTCTAATGTACTTACTGTTACATTTTTAAGATAATTGTATAATTCAAATTAAATAGAATGAAGGTGGCTATTAACAAGAGCCTGTTGGCATAAAACAACCATAATTTTATTGTTCTCAGAAATGAGATTGGCGCCCCGCAAAATGTGCTCTTTCTCAAACGGTCCCATTTGTTCCCTGAATTGCCCGGAATGAGGGTCCCTCGGCTGAATTACAACTTATTTTTCAAGCCATACCACACCTAGAGTGAATAGTAGTATAGTGAAGCTCAGTTTCATTATTTAATGATATTCTTAAAAAAACAGTAGTGCAGATCATGATATACCCAAATACTTAGATACCTATACCTACCTAAGCCCATTGACAATGGTATAATTTAATCTGGAAAGAAGGATATACATATAACCAGCTATGAAACTACTAGGACGACTGCTCTAATTGGTGGAATATATACAAAAGTTAACGCAAAATCTACAAAATATTTTGACACTATACCATCTACGTTATACCTACGCCAGTTATAAGAAAATTTAACTACAATTCGAAACAAAATATACAATACGTTTTACGTAAAATCAAACAAGAAGCATGCAACCTTACCTGTTAGTAGGAACAGCAGAATTAAACGCCGCATGACGGAATGCTTTCAGGAGCAGCGTGGAACGTTTACGCGCGTGTGTTTACCGGAGCCATCGTCAACAGTCCCGTCAGTCAACTATGTAGCCAATGTTTACGCGACTCAGCTGACGTCTTCGTCTATTATGTTCGCCAATTAACCACACACTCGCGCACTGCGGGATCCGCACGCTGCAGTGTCAACGGCCACGAGCTTACGAGAAAAACTAGACACTTGGCGAAAGCTGTCCTTCTGAGAAGCAACCGGAACTGTCCCACGTTTGCCGCTATCTTCCAGTGACTTACTCATTCATCTTGCGAAATACCAAGTGGGGAAACTAGACGACAGTCCCTTCTGTGATGAAAACATCACACATGGCTAGAGCGGCGACGAAAGCTCTCTCGCGCGCGATCGCAGCGCACGGCGGCTGAGTCGCGAGTTGCGTGAGTGGGCCGGCAGCGGCCGGGGGGCGGGTGCGGGGAGGGGAGGGGGAGGGGGTCGTCCACGCCTGCGCATCGCGCCCGCACCGCACCACCTCCAGTATTGACCGACGACGCCTCCTTCCTACGTTTCACATCCTTAACTTGGTACTACGAATTCTCCTTTGAAAAATCCTCTAATTCCATCCCTCCGATTGAGATAGGCCACGTCTATGGTCCATGAAATAAGCTTACCTGATATTTACAAGCAATAAAGTTTTGAAATACTAAAACTATATTACTTGCTACAGTAATTCTGCCTAGTGCTGGGAGGATTGAAATCCCAGGCGCTCTGAAGAGTGGTGAAAGTTATAAACCATATTGCAAAGTTAGCGTCTAGGGCCAACAATTCAACCTTTCTTATGGATAGGATACGTTTAAAAATAATGAAATGTTTAGGCCCTATGGGCTCGTAGTTGGATACGCTTACAATGAAATCACCTATTCAATATTTATGGGCATTGGGAAAATTGATTCTCTATAAAAACACATGGTGAACAAAGGATTCTTTTACTAATTCGGATGTACCGAAAACATTTATCCAAAACCATCACCCTCCAATTCATAAATAAAAGACTTAAAAAATATATACTTAATTACTTATAAGTAAGTAGAGATAATATTATGCGGTCTCGATTCCTCACGAATGCATAATAAAAAGGTCGTGAAGTCGTGATTGATCTAGTCTAACCGACAGCCTAGTTGGCCTGCAGCCTATATACGCAGTTGATGACGTCAAAATAAGTTGGCAACGAGCAGACGCAAAGCGAATTAACTTGGGATGTAGTGGCACTCAAGGATGACATAAGCTATGTCCTATAAAGAGGACCAAGTCTATCGTGCTAACTGCTCCCCTGTTTACTATTCAGACAGCGGTATTTGGACTGTCTCCTAAAATATGATTTCATATATATTTTCTAGAAGATGTGTCTGATTCCTTACCGTCTTCTTTTAGAAAGATAATCATCCATATACACTGCCATATTACTTATAACATCATCTGCCTAGCCTTTTCCCAACTATGTTGGGGTCGCCTTCCAGTCTAACCGGATGCAGTTGAATACCAGTACTTATTTTACGTGGAGCGACTGCCTGTCTGACCTCCACAACCCAGTTACTGGGTAATACGTATCGTATTACCCAGTAACCTTGGTAAGACTGGTTGTCATACTTTCGGGCTACTGACGACCCGTAACGACTGTCAAAGATCCACGAATGACTGCAGGGACCAACGGCTTAACTTGCTTTCCGAGGCACGAAGGGGTCTTCGTATGTGAATATGGTCACCCATCCACGGACCAACCGCGGCAAGTGTAGCTTAACCTGATCGATCTACCTGTGCGGCTGTTATTACTTAGCCGCAAGCCCCTCTTACCAGCCCCATATTACCTATAACGAAAACTTTAAAAAGAAGTATTGGAAACTACGCAAGACCTCTTCCCAAGGATTTTATTTCGATCAGGAAAAGTTCCATGTTAAGGACGGAAAATTTACTTATTTTAAATCGTTTCAAGGCTTCTCAATAAGTTACTGCAAGCTAATTTTGATGAACTCTATCGTCTTCTTTATAGGTTCCGAAATAGGATATTTTTTTACGCTGAAATTACTTAAGTACAGACGCCAGCACATCAAGCTACCCGAAACTGTAAAATTTTCTCTATTAACGTTGAACCTTATGCTTTGGCGATAAAGTTAAAAATCTATTAAACAAATTTGACAGATTGTAGTAGCTTGATGTGCTGGCGTCTGTACTTACATACCTAAGTCTAAGTATGGCTCGTAAATTGAGAAGAAATCTAGATAGATTAAAGTTTTTCTGACGTAGGGTTTACAATTGCAACTGCACAAAATGGTGTATTTGCGATTTCATCCCCTTTGGACAAAGCAACCAGTTACCATATTTACTTATTTACGTTGACTCTGCAATTTGCGGGAAATGAAAAACGGGTGACACAACGTTTCATTTTAGAAGAAAACTAGACTGTAAGACGTTTAATTTAAATTTTACAATGTTGAAAAGGAACATTCAATAATCTACCTCTAGATATTGTATAAAAATAAATTAATGAATACTTATAAGTAAACTGGCAAATTACGTTAGTAGAACCTGTGGGAAAGTATTGATACATACATATTTCTAAACTTCTTCAAATAGTTCCCCCTATCCTCGAACGGGTAAGAGTTTTCAGACTGAAGGCTTCTCACCAACCATGTCATTAAATAGTTCCGGAGGGAGTCGGTAGATGACGCTGGCGTAAGTTACTTTCAAACACAGACTACCCCACAATAAACCGATGGATATTTTTTTTGTAAAAAACTTAAAGAAACAAAATGTATTGGACAATGTATAGGAATATGTCCAGATGAACAGGATGAATCTTTTAAAGGGACTTCAGCCTGAATATAGTTTTTTAGAAACGGATCCATGATTATCCGTACTTTGAAGCCGAATCCCGATCGTTTTACCGAAAAACACCCTGTATGCCTTGACTCATAGTCCCAACAAACGGTAACTACATATAAGTCTCGGTGAAATCCTCGAACCAAATGCAAATGTTGTTAAAATAGATTGCAGTCAGGCTGCTTATTTTTTTACCCCATTGTACCAACGAGTAACCAACGAGTAACTGTCTAAAATATTTGGTTCTACATAAATATACCCAAGACTAACATGGGCCAACCAAAAGAGGTCAAACGAAGCCGGTCTAAAACCAAGATGGTTTTGGTAAGGCAGGGCCAGGGAAGGACACGAGCGACGAGGATGGTTTCATCAAGGTGGAGAAGAAGAAGAAGAAGAAGCCCCCTTCTCGGAACCAGTGCGGCACCGCGCCGGCAGCGCGCCGACAGGACCCAACATGCTGCTGCGTCCAGCAATCCCGACGACGCTGCTGTACGTGTCCAGACTGCACCACTCCACGAAGGTTGAGGAGATCGTAGAGTACCTGCGTATGAAGATCAACTGGACTTTGAGGGTCGAGAAGTTGGAGCCGCGTCACAACACGAACTTCAAGTCGTTCGTGGTGCGTGTTCCGACACATCATCTCGAGAAGTTCCTCAAGGAAGAGTTCTGGCCGAAGGGTGTTGTGTATCGCCGGTTTCGTGGCCGGCTACATGACACCAGTCAGCGAAACACGACGCCGACACTTCGTATGTAGTAGTATAAGTTTGTTATGTTGTATTTATTTATAGTATTTTTAAGTTATATTATTATAGTATTGTATTTGTGATAATTTTGCACACTATCAGTAGCAATGGGTTTCATTTTGACAGTTCAACAACATTCATTGAGTTATTTACGTTGTTGAGAAGACACATTTTTCGAACATATGGAGCAATGGATTAGCAATTTGCTTCAAAATGACTCAAATCGAGAGTAGTAGTGTGTTACGCAATTAGGCTTATTAGAAGGCTAAAAGTCACCAAAAGGGCAATGGAGAGGATAGCCCTCTCCATTGCCCTTTTGGTCACTTTTAGCCTGCTAATAAGGCTAAGGCTAGCAGCTTGGAGTTTCCCTGCGTGGTCGAATCAAAAATGGAGATCCGCAGGAGAATCCAGGCAACCGACATAGCCCGAAGAATTGCCAAACTTAAGTGGCAGTGGGCAGGGCACATTGCTCGCAGAACAGATGGCCGATGGGGCCGAAAGATTCTGGAGTGAAGACCGCGTACCGGAAGACGTAGCGTCGGAAGGCCTCCCACAAGGTGGACCGACGACCTTGTGAAGGCCGCAGGAACCCGTTGGATGCGAGAAGCACAAAACCGGTCGAAGTGGAGGTGCTTGGGGAGGCCTATATCCCGCAGTGGACATCTTTCGGCTGAAATGATGATGATGATGATGATGATGATGATGGTGATGATGATGATGATTTTAGATTTAAAAACAGGTATTTGTTTTATAAATTGTTATAATTATAAACAATTGATTCAAACTCTACTACATTATTATCAACTATTAGCTAAATATACTACACAACTAAGTACTTTGTAATGTTTGCGTTGCAAGTTTTTCTTGGGTCCACATTTTGATGAGCTGTTTTCTGATTTCAAATGCTATTACAGCTGTTGCCATTCCAGTGTTTAAACTGTCTACTCCTCTTTGTAACGGAATATTTAATCTTACACCATTCATATTTGATGCTAGCCTGAAAATAATTTTGGATCAGTTATATTGACTATTACAACGGAAAAGCAATTTTAATAAGTGTTACTGAGAAACTATTAGCATTTAGTAGTTACAGCTCAGATGGTTTATGTGATGCACTACAGCTTGTAACAAGCGATAAATGGTTACTTCGTGAAAATACGTTTTCACGAAGTTGGTTTGAGTTTTAAATTGATAAAAACGCATTTAACCCGTTTTTTTTCAATAACGAGATTACACATGACTGGATGTGAACAATCTCGACTGACAAGTGAAGAAACAACCAATCTGATAAAATCATAAGGGCCTATTGCAGATACAAAAAAAAAATATACAACGTGTAACGTTAAATGCGCAAAACCTGAAAATAGTTTGATCAGAATAACGAGCAGAAGTAATTGAACCACTTTTTAAAATAGGCCACATTTTTCAAAAAATCTTCATTAAAAACGTTGCCGTATCTATTTATTAATAGGTCAAGCAACCCAATGTCAGCGCGGCGCAGCTGCCCGGTGACGACTCCTCCCTCGATAAAGCGTCGTCGCAGACGCAAGAAACGATCAGAATGGCCAGTAAAACTAAAACAGCACATAAAACCTTTACAATTTTTTTAATGATTTATTTTCTCTCTGAAATAGGTCAATTGAATTAAAAATCAGTTGGCATGTCTGAGGATGTGCGTTATTTAAGTTACAGCTTGTATATCAATAGGTACTGTATCCATAAGCTTTTATTAGTAAAGTATAACTTGACATTGACTTACATATAGCTATCATGACTTATCCCTTCAGTTTCTCCACCTATTATTAAAGTTGTGTGTTTTAAAGATGAGAATTCAACACCATAGTATGGCAACACTGGCATCTGATTTCTCTCATCATTAGCCTTTGTTTTATCTGTATCATCTGAAGTTGTGGTATTGCTATCAGCAATAAATATTGATGTGCTCGGTTCCAGGTGGGTTGGCATTTCACTCCAGTCTATTGAGTGGCAAACAGGGAGCCTGAAATGAGCTCCTGCTGCACTTCTAATCACCTTGGGGTCCCAAACATCTACACATCCTGAAATAATATAACTATAAGTATGGGTCCCATGTAGGTGGCGAACTTATTGCTATGAAATGGGCACATATCCAGACGATGGGCAGCTACTAAGAAATTTGACATGGAAAAACAAATTAACGCTGCCCCACCTGGGAATCAAACCCAGGACCTCACGCTCATCAGTAGCACTTGCTTTTGGTTAAACATAACTGGCTGACTGTTACTTATTTGAACATTTTAATGCTAAAGTTTGTAATTTTCGCTCCCAAAAAGCCATAATGCATGCTTTTTTAAAAGTACCTTTTGTCAGTAGCACTTTCTCGCAGCCAGCACCAACAGCTACACGCAGTATGGCCCCCAAGTTGCCAGGCACTCTGATGTTATCACATATAAATTGAAGAGGCAGAGGTCTTGACAAGCTCTTCACATTGTCGGCATTAGGAGTTTCAAATACACCTGAAATACATAAAAGGAGGATTATTAGAATAGGCCTTTACTCAGTCTGTAATTGTCATGTACTGTATAAAGCTTTGTGGTTGCTTACTTCCATAGTCCAAAAATTACAACTTTAAAAAATTGTCTAAAAAGACATACAGCATTTAAAATATGTAAAACATAACAAGTCTTTCATAAAGAATTGACCCACAATCACAGTAGACCCTTTTGTTCTTTGTCTGGGTGTAATTTATCTATAATGTGTATTTAGAAATATATAGTTTCCGAAATCGACAAAAAAAATCAGCTGTTCCCTGCATATACAAAGTGTAACATAAATAACGCACAACCTCTTAAGGGGTCATTGTACTCATCATTATGAACAACTTTTACTATGAGACCAAACCTGAAATCGCGAAAAAAAAATCAGCTGTTCCCTACATTTTGACGAGTTATGCGAACATAAATGTAGGGAACAGCTGATTTTTTTTTCGCGATTTCAGGTTCGGTCCCATAGTAAAAGTTGTTCATAATGATGAGTACAATGACCCCTTAAGAGGTTGTGCGTTATTTAAGTTACACCTTGTATATTCGTATGAGTCATCAAAATGTAGGGCACAGCTGATTTTTTTTTTGCCATTTCGGATTTGATCCGATAGTAAAAGTTGTTTGTAATGATGAGTAGAATCATGTGTTTAAGTATCGGTCACTAATTACCAGTCACTAATTACCAGTCACCAGGGGCGGATCTACTTAAAGGCTATTTGGGCTGCAGCCCAGGGCCCCGCGAATACAGAGGGCCCCCAACCGAACTGAAACCAATAGACGATATTGTCAATAATAAAAATTATCTAGAATTAAAAAAAAACCGATTGGATTGCTCAAAGGACCTACAGTGCGATGACCAAATAAAAGAATTTGCAGCACAAAAATGCAAAAAAGTTGCTTTATAATTTATATAACATAACCATTTACAACCTGTCAATTTATTTTGCAATAAATAATGTTTTAATAAATAAATAAAATATTTTGTTTTCCTATTTTCTTCCTGTACTTAACATATATTACATTACATGTACCTACATCACTACAGAAAACAGTTTCTTGTCAAAATGGCAATTAATTGCGTAATTAGGTAGGGCCCCTAAGCAGTATTAGCACAGGGCCCCACAAATTCAAGATCCGCCCCTGCCAGTCACCCTATATATATTTGTCAGTTGTCTAGTACTCATAGCACAGGCTCTGCTTAGTTTGGGACTAGATGGCGTTGTGTGAAAGTTGTGGAATATTATTATTATTATTAGACCAGGAAAAGTGGAGAGAGGGAAGGAAGGCCTTGACCCTGCAGTGGGACAATACAGACTATTAATAAAAATAAAAAAAACATCTATACGAACAACTGCCTTTAAGTACAGCAAAACAGGGTGAATAGGAATGCAGGGGTGAATCGAGACAAAACTTTTAAATGGATTTTAACATGGAAATAGTATTGTTTTTTGCCAAAAAGGTCTAAAGTGTTTACTAAATTATAATTAACGATTAAGTGTTCTTGTTTGCAACAAACTATATTACATCAATGTTAAAATCCATTTAAAAGTTTCGTCCCCCTTCACCCCTCGGTTCCTATTCACCCCATGTGACAGTATACAGACTATGGAACGTATGATAATTGAATGAAGTAATTCACTAAATTGATGAGATGAAATCAACTCACCAAAAATTCCAGGACTAGTTTCAACATCAGACCACAGTTGCATCTCTTTGTAAGATATTTTGTAGAATTTTACCCCAGTTCTAGGCAAGAATGGTCTTAAATTGTTTAGATCTTCAGATCTGCTAAAGATCACATACTTCAACATACATTTAGCTTCCAACCCATCAACTATCAACCTCCAACCTTCTACCAGTGTGTGACCTGATCGCAATCTTTCTTTTTTTGATTTCAATTTCACTAATATAGAACTGAAATTGAAAAACAATAGAATCAATAGTCACATTTTGTAAACAAATTGTAATTAAGAATGTTACAGCAGGTTAGGTTAGATAAACATACCTTAAACGTCCATCATTGTCTTTCAATTTTTCAAAAAGAATATCACCAGTGTCATCAAAAACTTTCTGTTGGCTGAGATAAAAATTGCGCTTTTTCAACTTTTCGTCCCTTTTTTGTTTAATTTGTTTTGATTTTTGTGGCGGCAGAGATGATCCTGTGTTTTCTTCTTCAATTTCATTTTTTTCAGTTAAATTACCTTCTCTGGCTTGTGTTTTGTTAAGAATGGAAGGATCTAGGTTTATAACCTTTTCTTTTTTGAGATTAGATTTTACTTCGAAAGGTAATATAACCTTAGCAGGAGACCTGTGTGTCCACCTCGCGTATAACCTCACTGAACCATATATCGGCCCAGGTGGTTGACGAGTTAAGATTTGTGACACCAATCTATTGATACTTCTTGCCATAACTGTAGTTTAAACTCTATCACTGTAACACTTCTTTTCTTTTTTGGAAAATAATACTAACAAGTAGTGATAGTATTAGTAAGTAAGAAGCAGCAAAAAGCGTTTTTTTTATTACTTTACAATATTTTGATGTCACTGTCAGTGTCAGGTCAGCAGAAAGTTGTCATTGTCAGTGTCACTCGAACTCGGCACTGACATAGGTCACGATATTCTATCATTAATCATGTAAAGTTTCTAGTGTTATAATTTGTTGAAACGATGTATATATAAATTATATTTATTACGAGACTAAGTCTACATTGCAGTTTGAAAAAGAACGAATAAGTATTTTTGATTGAGAAGAAGAGATATTTTTGATCGAATGAAACCAACATTGTGCCATCTGCCATTGTAATAAAGAATTTTTCAGACTTTTACTGAGCGGCAATGATATGAATATAATTGCTGAGCGGTAATCATTTTAAGATATTAAGTGCAACATTAATCACTTCTTATATTGACAAATGACTAAAATACGGGCAATATTTTGTTAAAATGCCTTTTATACGGTTTTAAACGTTCTAAAAGAATTTGCGTTTCCACCTTCAAATGAGTGCCACAATAGTGGCAAATATTTATATTTCCCTCGCTTGTCCTAATATGAAGGTTCATTACTGGTACCGTTCTTAATAACATTGTTTCTTAGAACCTAAGAAAGAACCTTATTTTACGAAACTCAGTCTAGGTGCAACAAAAATAAACATATTTCACTTTCGTTCTGTAGCAGCAGACCGAGACATGCTAATGTTAAAACTTTTGTGACGGAATTCACAAAACATTTTATACTATAATAATTTTAAATGGGTAATTTTAATTTATAAAGTTATCACACAGCTATAAAAAACCGGCATACGTGTGAAATACTATTTTACGTAGTCTGTGGTCTTCTCATAGCCTTCTACAGTATTTTTTTGCCTGAACAACATTGCATTTTCTTATCACTCGTCAATCGTCAGCTGAAAATAATTTTGTGGATGCGTATTTTGTGTTTATTTATAAATCAGTCAAGATTCGCTAAACAAAATGGCAACGGGAGTAAAACCTCGTGATGATGAAAGTCGTCTCACTAGAGAAGACCTAGAGACAATACAAGACGCTATGAAGACGAAGAAGTTTCGAGATCTTTTAGCCGATTACTGTGAGGAGATACGTGATCCGGCAAACCAACAACTTTATCAGAAAGAAATGACCCAACTCGAGAAAGAACGAGGCTACGACGTAACATTCCTTAATCCGAAGGGAGGTTATGTTATCAAAACAAGTGTTGCCGGCGACAGAAAAGCGTTCATTAACATCTGTAGCAACGATAATGTCGGCAAACCGACGTATAAGGTAGACGTGGTTGATGGAAAGAGAGGCATGAACTGGCAAGTACCATACTCAATAGTACCACCACGAGAGGACTATGACCACAACCGAAAAAGTTGCGTCATTTACGACGTAATTTTCCATTCGTACACTCTCCGCATGGCGGAGGTTAATAAAGAGTTCCGGAAATTAGTTAACAAAACCGCCTTTGATGCATTGAAAAATACTTATAACATTCACCTAGACAGTAACAACTTTCGGTTCCCCAAATCTCAGTATAAAGGGATGTGTACACCTGCTGTTATCAGAACAGAAGACCCCGATTATCAACCTCCAGGAGAGGAAGAAATGGACAGTTTGACTCCTGAGATGATTGAGAAGCTGTATCCCCAACACAATTATTCAGACAATAAACCTGAGCCAGAGATGCCTAAAGAAACATCTAAACCCACTAGAAAAGTAAGAAGAAATAATGCTGAGTTTACTCATTCATCTGAAAATGGATACACCATTCCAAAGTATGTCATCAAACAACAAAAAAATGTAGACCTTCAAGACTTCACTTATCATAAAGATTGTAAACAGTACAGTGCTATACCAAGTCACATTGTAGTTGAAGTATACCTTCCACTTCTGTCGTCTACAAAAGACTGCACTCTGGATGTCCAAGAGAAATATCTCAAGTTGGCATCTGAGAGTCCAGCCAAATATAAACTGGATATTACACTACCTTATTTAGTTAATGATGAATGTGGTTCGGCCAAATTTGATAAAAGCAAACACATGTTAATAGTGACTTTACCAGTGATCAAAAAGAACTTGAACAATATTAATGAAAACTCTTTAAAGGCAGATAGCGGAGTGGAAAGTGAAGAAAATTCAGGTTCACAAAGTGATGAAGATAATAATTATAACAATAAGTTGATTGAGGAGTTGTCATCTTCCTCTGCTGACACTCTAGCTCCACCTGAGTCATGTAACATTGCTACCAGTAATGCTGAAGTATTTTTGGACCCCTCATTTGCCTACATACTGCCTCCCTACACACACAATGTTTTGGATGACATTGTAGCTTTAACATTCCACGTTAAAAATACAGAGCCAGACTCTGTCAAGGTGAAAAACAATGGTAATGAAATTTACATCAAGTTCACATCAGTTGGTGCTGGCTTTGTGCCTGTGCAATATGCAGCTATCATAACATTTGATGCAGAAGTTAAGTTTGATAATGTAACAGGAGAGGCATGGGACAACAATGTCATTTTGCAGTCGGAACTGGCTGGAGCTCTACCCCAGAAATTCCACATTGGTTTAAACAAGGATTCTATGACTTGTGAATGCTTTGATGTATCTCAGGTTAAGAAGACAAAGATTGAAGAAAAGTCTGTGGAACCTAATACTGAAGATGTTACACCTGTTGTCGAGGTAACCAACTTGGGAACTGAGACAAACATAGTAGTGTCTTCTAATCATATGGAATATGATGAAGATGATGATTTTGAGTCCCCAATATCAATGGATAGAGACATAGTATTCACAGACTCTGGCAGTTGTGAGAACGGTGCCAAAAGCATACTCCGCAAGCCAAATATGATGCGCAGTTACTCAGAGTCCAGTGCTGGCGATGTTGCCTCTTCTATGGACTATATCAGTTCTGATTGTATCCCAGAAGAATCAAGTTTGAAAAAGACTGTTAGGTTTAGTAATGTCATAGCCAAACAGTTTTACAGGTAAGTTGAAAAATGGAAACATCTATGAGGTAGCAGTAGATACCTACATAAAAATGAATAGTCCATCATGGCTTATTAATTTATCAATGTAGGTTATCAGGCTAAAGTTGTGTCTGTTTGAATGCGGATATCAGAAAGTCACTGATAACATTTATTTATATTAATTTGGTATTATAATAATATCATAATTACCTACTAGGAACTTTAATATGGTTTTACTTTACTATAGTTCTTCCAATGGGTGTCCTATTCTATTATGCCCTTGGCTTATCTTGTACTGAATGGTTTTGAACTTAACTTCTAAGCAATATCATGTTTTATATGTCCTTGGAATTAAGATAATAATATGTTACCTATAGTATTAAACAAACAACTTGATTTTATGTGTAATATTAAAGAAACAACTCTATTTTATCATAGCTGAAGCCTGAAGCTATGTTTATGTGAATTGCAGGTACAATTCATCTATAGAAGGCCAGAAAAAGAAAAATCAACGCAAAAAGAGTAAAAAGCGGACTCAGGATCGCCGAAAGAGCGAAAGTGAAGCTGAAGATGATTTTAGTAGCAGCTCTCAGGTACTTATCAATCAATCTGAAATATCCATTCAACAATTCTTACTACCTATTCAATTCGGAGCCAAAAACTGCCTCTATAAACTTTAGCCGCGTCGCGCTGCCGATGCGGCAGAGGCATTTTAACCACAAGCTCTTATTTGAAGGAGTGGTAAGTAGGCATTTCGTAATAATGACAGCAAACAATGTTTTGATAACGCATTTCATGACTGTACAATAAATAATTGTACATGCCTACTTAAGGCTGGGACTACACACAGGTACAGTGTTTATTTGCAAACATGAAAAAAGTGTAAACAATAAATGATAAACAATGTTTCATACGTCATACCAATTGATTACGCAAAGTGATTAAAATTATCACTTTATCGGTAGGTAATTATTAGCTGATGCTAATGTATGGAAATTTTACTTGAGCCTGATAATATTTTTAAAGAATGTTCCAGTGTTTAATGGCTTATGTAAAGCAACCTTTTCAACATTGGAAAGATTGCTATTATTTTTACTCTTTAGATGTTAACACATCTAAAGAGTAAAAATAATAGAAATGTTATTGATATGTGCATGACAACGCTATGACAGGCGGCGGATATGGCGATAAAATTGTATGGTTATTAAATATGACAGACGGCAGCACATCAAGTTAATACCTACAATCTGTCAAATTTCTTGAAAAGATTTTCTACTTTATGGTGAAAGCATAAGGTTCAAAGTTGATTGGGAAAAAAATACAGTTTCGGGTAGCTTGATGTGCTGGCGTCTGTACAATACCGATATTGTTTCAGTCGGTATTAGACTACACGTTTTATTCGATCGCTATTGAGGGCTTCGTGAGTAAAATAACCTCGAAGATGAACCGTTCTGCAATCACAATCTCAAAACATCTATAAATCTCAAAAATTGCGCGCGCACCGTACACGTGATAGAAGTGAAACTACTTCAAAAATTGAGAATGAGAGATTTAGTGTGAAACAGAGATAGTTATATTTCTTCTCTCTCATGTAACGAAATGTGCCTAAACATGAAGTATCCTTGAAATTTCACACTCAATTCTAGTCCAATTATCGAATCGCCGCCTAAAAAGTTTCACTTCATCAAATAAAATTATTAGATCTTATTACAACTGTGAGCAATTTTACTTACATAAGTATAATAAAATGATAACTGTAACATAATATCTCTTTTCTTATTTCAGAACCTGAAGCCAAGGTTGAAATCAGTGCTGAAGCCTCGACGTGACAGTGGTCTGGCGGATACATCCGACGCGGAATCAGAGTGTAAGAACACTGCGGATGAAGGATCCTGCAACTCTGCAAACGAAGATGGGTTCAGCGAAAACAATAACAATGAGAAAGTATCATTCGATAACTCTGTCTTTAACATAATTGGTAATGAGAAGAATGATGACGATAAATCTGAGGCCGACATATGGGAATCGGAACCATCAAAACCTTCACAAGGAAAGCGAGAATCTGTTACATGCGATAATATTCAGCATAACACTAACCTCTACGATCCCGATAAGTTAAACAAAGGCCAATACTTAGAAGTAATGTTCAAAAATGATCTCATATTTGATTTAGACATGTGAGATAGACCATCTCTATTAGAGCTCCTGTAGACAAGGGCTCTTTGGAATGTTTTAACCTGACACTTATAGATGTAAATTAGAAATCTATTGATTTTGTTTGTGTAGAAACACTTAGTTTAGTATTACATATTCCTTATGATTATGACTTAGATTATTATTAATGTTCCTTCCATGGTGTATTTTCTAATTTGCTAAGTTTATGACAATAGCTAATATTCTATTTTAACTTAAATTTATTGTAGTGTTGGAAGTTTTAAACACTGTGTTAATTTCAAAGTTGTATTTGGTATACTTACCAACATTTTAAACGTTATTATGCAGAACTTAGTAAATTTAGAAAATATGAAATTACTGTGTAGCATTGTCTCAAAATACGAACATATTTGGTAATTGTAACTGCTCATTTTAGACAATATATTTAGTAGTCAACCTGCATTTCATGGTACAAATTAGATTTACGTCACTGTATTGGTTAAGAGATAGGAATTGATTTTATAATGAGAATAAGACCTACCTCTAACCTAAGTTAGTTAATAACACTTTATTGCACAGCGAATATAAAAGTAGTTGGCTAGGTTTACACACTGCAAAATATTCTAAACACATGATATGCGTGAGTTTAAAAATGTACTGAATAAATGTCCACGGAAATTATACACTTTGATTAGTCCATTCATAACATAGTTATACTTGACGCTTAACACAAATCAGTGCCTTTCGTCTGTAAGTAAACGAAGCCACCAGTGAAAATATTTCCGTCGACTGTTGTCATAAACCATGCATTTTGTTTTACTTATTCACTAAGAATCTTGTATGTATGTATACTTGTTTGTGTCGCTAGCACGACTGTATTTTAAATCTTGTTTTCCCAAAACTTTGCCACCTCCACGGTGTTGTCGGTGGCTGCGCAGAGGTCAGTTTGACTGCATGTTTTGGGACAGAGGGTAGGATGGAGCATGGAGTTGGAGCATGGTTTGTGACATAGCTCCACAATCACACCCAACTGCTGTATGAACGAATGAATGCCTTGTATGTATTGAACAAACAATCATGCAAGTTATGTTTTAATGTAAAGTTTACAAATTATTTAATGATGAAATGAATTGTGATTTGGTGACTTATTTAATACACGAATGAATTCAAAATCGATGTTTGCTTTAATATTTTATGTACCTATCTAGATTTAATTTTATGTTAAACTCTTGCCGCGAGTCCGACCAGCACCCTAATTGCGTGACACATTATTACTCTGGTACTCATAACACAAGTTAGATCTTACTTTGAGTACCAGAGTTCAAATTACGCTAGTTTTTAAATTTTCTGGTAAAACAGTTCTTAGCGTATCATAGTTAGTAGTTACTAGTGTTATTGGTCACTTTTTTGCGAAATACAGAATTTTCTATTTATATTATACTCTCAATTTGAATCATTTTGAAGCATATTGCTAATCCATTGCTCCATATGTTCGTAAAATGTGTCTGTTCAACAACGTAAATAACGCAATGAATATTGTTGAACTGTCAAAATGAAACCCATTGCTACTGAAAGTGTGTTACGCAAATAACCTATTGGGGAAAGTCGGCTAACAAGTTTACTACTACTACGGTTATAATAGTCCTTACAAATCATGAGGTCGCGTCATGTGACTTTTTATGTACCTTTACATTAGGTTTGAATTATAATGATTTACACGCGCTCGTGAAGTACAAGAACCCTCCTTTCATCATAAGCCCCACGACACGCCATGTATCTGACAAATATGTATCACCAACACGCAACAACTGTCAATAGGCGCCTGCGCCGCTGCAATGTCACCAATAATAATGTGGCACTTCCGCACGGCGTTCCACTCCAGCAGTGACAGACGAAAAAAAATTAATTCGATCGATTCGAATTAGTGAACAACTCTAATTTGCAAGCATCGTAGCGTGGGACGAGACTCAGATGGGCGACGACATTAAAAAGGCGGCTGAGGCAGACCAGGCCAAAGACACGTCCATTTTTAGGGTTCCGTACCTCGAAAGTAAAAAAACGGAATCCTTATAGGATCACTTTGTTGTCCATCCGTCTGTCTGTCAAGACCCTTTTTCTCAGGAACGCGTGGAGGTATCAAGCTGGAATTTATATCAAATAAACAGTTTTTTTTTACTCAATTTTCACTGTCCCTTGGAGCTGTGAGAAAATCAAACTTCTAAGCCAACGCAATCAAAAGATACAGCCGTTTATACCGGAAATTTTCGACACGTTCGCAAGGGAATCAAAACCTAAAGGGTACTTCCCGTGAACTCAGAATCTTGAAATTTGGTACGAAGCAACGTCTTATAGCACAGATAAAGGAAACATTGCGAAAACCGTTAATCTGTAGTTAAGTACCTACAAATTTGTACGGAACCCTCGGTGCGCGAGCCCGACTCGCACTTGACCGGTTTTTTCATCTTTGGAGAGGCCTATGCATAGCTGTCGACTTTTATTCAACATTTCCTAGGTATTTGCAGGTAGGAAACGGAAGGTGAACCAGCGAGCAATGGACGAATTAGTGGCGGAATTTCTGTTAAAACACTTTAAACATAAACGATTATTTTATTCACTTAAACCTATTCGATTGATTTCACCCATTCACGGACCGTCCGCGGCAGGCGTAGCTTAACCGTACAGCTATTATTGAGAAAGATCTATTCGCAAATAGACTCATCGAGTAAATTGTATTGCATGTCATGTCGTGTATTGTTAAAAAGCATGTCGAGCGGATCTCATGGAAAAAGTTTAGCGTTCAAACTTTTCCTTCAATCCGCGAGTTGACAAATTTTTTTTTATTATTTAAATTGAAGCTTTTTTACCTCACTAATAGCTTGGTATAAACAGTTTTATAATATTTTTAAAAATTGAAAAGATATGAGCGTTCAAAACTCTCAATTAGACAGAGAGGGAAATACTGAATTGTGACGTCATAGTTCAGTATCGCCATATAAATTACATGCAAAACTTCGTTTTGCGAGAAAGATATAGACAAAAAGTTTCTATAAGTTATAAGTTTTTTATTTTTCGACCGATTTCAAATTTGATATCGAATTGTATTATTGTATTACATGTGTGGATATATTATCTACTAGAATATATAGTATTCAATATCGTGCAACTACCCAATTCTTATCTATTTTCTTCTAGTGTTTGTGTATGTGTGGGTACGCCGAGTGAGCCTGACCCCTAAGAGGGGTTTCGTACTACGTCCGATCCAAATCCGTGAAGAAATACTTAGATCTAGAAAACTCGGACCGAATTCGGATATTGCTTTTCGCACTACCTCCGATCGAAATCCGTGATTGAGACGTCAGTTTACGCAAAACCACAGCAGAGCGATCACTTCGTTGATCATGAGTCCTTTCAATTCGGCGGAATGCAGCTCGCCTTCGGTTCGGTCGGAAGCACTGCGCGACTGTTCATAAAAATAATACTATGGCTACTTCGGTCCGTGAATAATCTCCGAAATGGAGATTCACGGATAAGGGAGAGAAATCGGATGACGGAAATCGGGTTTAGTGCGTAAACTACGATACAAATAGTTCTACGACTACTCCGGACCGTATTTTGTTGGATTGGGTTCGGACGTAGTGCGAAACCGCTCTAACTCGCAACTTAACTCTCAAAGCGCTAACCTACCCGTATTTGAAGTAAGGGTTTTAGGTCTAAGGGACATCTGTTTGAGTACACAATACCCACTAAATGCTAACTTTCCTCTCCGTTGAGAAAGGGAACTAAAACAACTAGGTAACAATAAATAACACAGTGTTGAATTTCTTCGTGCTCAAGAATATCAAAAGAAAATGAATCGACGTGGACCACTAAAGGTTCCCGAAGGTACAGACAGCACATCAAGCTACCCGAAACTGTCAGATTTTCCCAATCAACTTTGAACCTTATGTTTTAGCGTTAAAGTCGAAAATCTATTAAAGAAATCTGACAGATTGTAGTAGCTAGATGTGCTGTCGTCTGTACCTAATAGATTGATTATTTTCACTACCTAATGTAATTTGTAACGTGGCGATAACATCGTAGATGTATGGAAATAATTATATGAAGACTCTTTTAAATTCTGTCCACTATAATGTTATAATTTATAAGTAGGTAGGTATTTTATGGACGTGGACATCTACGATAATATCGTCACGTTAGAAATGATAAAAGCGCAAATTAGTTAGCCTCTCTTCATTGGTTTAGGAATGTCAGAAATAGGTAGGCACTTTTTTTTAAATTTTTTTTTTTTTGCTGAATAATCTCCATTAAATTATCTATACAATGGGTATATAAATAATTTATACCTTACCTTACCTACCTATTTATTTATTCCTCAATTTTCATAATTGCACCTACTACTGTTTGTCTCTGCATCACCCAAAGGTTGACTGTTAGAAAATGCTTATGGCATTAAATCCGCCTCTGTATATTTATGTGCTTGAAATTAAATAAATAAATTAAGTAAGTTCTGTGTACTAGCAGGAGTATAACAACAGAAAAAGTTGCAGAAAGGAGGCAAAAAAAAAATCGATCGTAAAATTCGTAAAGCACTCTCTAATGCTTCGCATTATGAGTAGTGCAATAGACTTTAAGTACTCTAAAAATAAAGTCGAGCAACTAAACACAGCCGTGCGATTTTGTAACCTTCTCACCGTGAAAGCTTGGATGAAGTGAGCGTGAAGTGAGCTGTCATTCGCTAGGGATTAACACTATTAAGTGCTCACTTCACTTATGATTTCACGGTGAGATTTTTACAGAATCGACCGGCAGATCTCATGACGATACGACTGCAAACTTTCATACAGATATAACGACGACGGGCTTCTAAGAACTTCATCTTAGCCTTTAGCGTTATTTTATCGAAGTTCTCGTATTCCATTAAAGTTCTACTTTAGATGTAAGGATGGATTTGCTAATTTTGAAGTTGGTATATCTATCTGAAGGTTTGAGTTTATTGTGCAAATTCACGACTCGATATTTTTTTTTTTTAATTTGGCTTCACTGTCCCACTCTTGACCAAAGGCCTCCCCCAAATCCTTCCATGCATCATTTTCTAGCACCATCTCGATGCAACCCTTGCGGCACGCGTCTAGGTCGTCTCGCCACCTCTTGCTGGGTCAGCCTCGGCGACGCCGTCCATCCTCAGTTACCCACCGTATGGAGCTGTTTCCCAGCGGTCGCTTATACGAGTATGCATGCGGCTGACGTGACCCGCCCAATTCCATTTCAGCTTGGCAACCTTTTTGCCTACATCTACGAACCCCGTTTTGGAGCGCAGCGTAGTGTATCGTATTCTGTCAGTTTATTTTAACGCCTAAAATGCTGCGCTCCATTGGTCTTTGGCAAACCTCAAGGCGGAACTTTTGCGACTCGGTGAGTGACCAGAGGGGCAACTCTTGTAATTTTAAGAACGTTCACGGTCTGAAGGTAATTTAAAACGTTCCAAATCTAGTCGCAATATCATCTCAGCGATAATCAATGTCAAAAACTTGTCAAAAATGTACGGAAATAAATTTTTGACAGATTGAGAATGAGATCAGACTATGAATGTAATTAACACTAGATTGCCCAAGGAAGTCATTTTGACTGCTTTTTAATTCAATTAGAAAAACAATTACGTACCTGTATACAACGTGTAACGTTAAATGCGCAAAACCTGAAAATAGTTTGATCAGAATAACGACCAGAATTAATTGAACCACTTTTTAATATAGGTCACATTTAAAACAAAAATCTTCATTATACACGTTGCCGTGTCTATTTATTAATAGGTCAAGCAAGCCAATGTCAGCGCGGCGCAGCGGCCCGTGACGACTCCTCTCTCGATAAAGCGTCGTTGCAGACGCAAGAAACGATCAGAATGGCCAGTAAAACTAAAACAGTACATAAAACTTTAAAAAATTTAATGACTTATTTTCTCTCTGAAATAGGTCAATTGAATTAAAAAACAATTGGGGTGTATGAGGTTTTGCGCATTTAACGTTACACGTTGTATAATGACACAATTTCTTAGAATTTTGTGACTTCTTGTACAACATATAAATGCGTTTATTAATAATTGTACTTACCTCCCCCTCCTTCATTTCCGTTATATGTATGTTTTATCTATATTGCCCAAAACCAGTAATTTTGACTGCATTTGGGCAATATATAGGTATATACTAAGTTTCAGTCTTTCTCGTGTTAAAATTACGAGAATTGCCCCTCTGATCTCAGTCTCAATCTGTCAAAAATAACCTCCATTTTCCCTACATTTTTGACATTGATTGTCGCTAAGATGAGATTGCGACTAGATTTTGAACGTTTTTTAGGGTTCCGTACCGAAAGGGAAAACCGGAACCCTATTACTCCCGCTCCGCTGTCCGTCCGTCCGTCCGTCCGTCTATCACCAGGCTGTATCTCATGAACTGTGATAGTTAGACAGTTGAAATTTTCACAGATGATGTATTTCTGTTGCCGCTATAACGACAAATACTAAAAAAAAAACAGAATAAAATAAATATTTGAGGGGGCTTCCATACAACAGACATGATTTTTTTGCCGTTTTTATAGATAATGGTACGGAACCCTTCGTGCGCGAATCCGACTCCGAAAAACCGGCCAAGCGGTTTTTAATTACGAGAATTGGCCTTCAGGTCTGAGTTTAGGACGGGCTGGATATACATACAAGGGAATTCTTGTATGGTATTAGATCAGGGAGTAAAAGATACACGAATACTTGGAAAACAAGAAAACGAATACTTACGAACCATAGAAAAAGGCGTAACAAAAATAAAAACAGCCATCTATATGTATGTATATTTAAAATGATGCAATAATACTAAGACTTTTTTTTCAATATAAGCAGGTACTTATAAATCACTACTCTTTTAAGGTTTAGGTAAAAAAGGATTGCTACGGGCCTACGGCGTAGCTGATGCGGTGTAGACAAGAACCGACGGGTCGTAGCAAATGGCCGATAAGCAACCTACTACGACCGCTACGCGCTACGTCAACGAGCCTTAATTGGATGTGTTTTTGTCAGAAGCTGATTAATTTTAGAATGTGATACTTTTTTAATTAGCTTGCTTTAATTAATTAATTCATTATTATTATTTAATTAATTCATTCCATAGGAAATGGTTCAAGTTCTAATAAACACTAGATCATCATCTGCCTAGCCTTTTCCCAACTATGTTGGGGTCGGCTCCAGTCTAACCGGATGCAGCTGAATACCCGTATTTTACATGGAGCGACTGCCTATCTGACCTCCACAACCCAGTTGTATAAATTGCCTCTTTAAACACTGTAATGTCTTACCAGTTCTTACACAAGTAAACTTTTTGTTATTAAAAGAACAATTATTCAATGAATCTTTAAGAAACAAAATCGAACAACCTGTATGCACTCGGGCAGTTTCTGAGAATAGGCTTCGTACACAGCGCGCCAACAATACGTATGGCGAGCGAACTACCGGTTATATTATACCGAGACTTATTAACACAAATGCACAAATGTATTACACGTAATAATATCAAATGTAAACTTAAGCAATATTATTTAAATATCATGTAGGAATAAGTGTAATTGTTGTAAGACCTAAAGCTTTTATGAATTGTATAAATCGATATTGAGATAGACTCATAATAGCACAAGTCTAAACCTTAGTGTTTTTTGGTTGCTATTTATTATGAATAATCCTGTATTCTTTTGTATAAATGAAAAATAATTTTTATTTTTTTTTTAAAGTTACTGGGTAATACGATACCCCTTGGTAAGACTGGTTGTCAGACTTTCGCGCTTCTGACTACCCGTAACGACTGTCAAAGATCCACGAATAACAGCCGGGACCAACGGCTTAACGTGCTTTCCGAAGCACGGAGGGGTCTCGGTATGTAAAGATGGTCATCCATCCACAAACCAACCGCGGCAAGCGTAGCTTAACCTGATCGATCGGCCTGTGCGACTATTATTATTTAGCCACTGGATACATTAGATATAATTTAATTAACAAAATAACGTAAGTAGGTATCCCTAGCTATATACAGAACATTCATTCTTTTCTTACAACTTCAACATTAGCGGACTAAATGGATCTACCCAATTACTTTGGATCAAACCTAATATAAAAGAGAGTTCGCTTTGTAGTACCTACATTACTGTTTCCACACAGATTCTATGTATTTTATTGTGTATGGGTGCAATTGGGAAAATAAACAATTGCATGGTTTTCTGATCAACTGCTACCATTATACTAAAAATATAACACATATATGTAATTTCGTGGTCATCCGATTACATGGTATTCAGAACATTATGAAGAAATATGGGTGTAGGTATAAAATACTCCTAACTTCTCTTTCGAAACATATTAGGTCTTTACCTATGAAATTGCCGTTCTGCAGTACTGGCCATTTCAAATCAAAATAATTTTTGTTTGGCTAAGAATTCTAATTTCAAATTAATTTTATTTTAAAAACATGGAATTTCGTTTCCAAAAGTAATCCTTTGTTTATTGATTAGTGTTACATTTTCATCGCATTTCAATCTTTTTCGTCATCATGGATACGTTAAAAATTCGAGTAATTATGGAATATGAGTAAAGTCGTGGCAGCAACGCGGCACAAGCGGCACGCAACATCAACGACGTTTACGGAGCTAACACTACAAACCAACGCACCACCTGTTATTGGTTTGCTTGCTTCCGTTCTGGAAATTTCGACCTAAAAAATGAACCTCGCGGTCGTCCGAAGACTTTGGTCGACAGTGACGAATTAAAGGCGACTGTGGAAGCTGATGATACACAATCTACGGCTGAATTAGCAGCAGCTTTCGACGTTAGCGTCAAAATAATATTGGTCCATTTGCGTCAAATTGGCAAGGTAAAAAAGCTTGACAAATGGGTGCCCCACGAACTCAATGATCGCCAGCGCGAAGTACGCGTCGAGACGTGCCTTGCACTGCTCAACAGACACACAAATTAAGGAATTTTGAACCGCATTGTTACCTGCAATGAAAAATGGATTCTGTTTGATAACCGCAAGCGCTCAGCAAGTTGGTTGGATCCTGGTTCAGCACCTAAACAATGCCCTAAACGAAAACTTACCCCTAGAAAAGTGATGGTCACTGTTTGGTGGTCTAGCGCCGGTGTGATTCATCACAGCTTCTTACCAAACGGGGTGAGCATTACTGCAGATGTGTACTGTGAAGAACTGAACACAATGATGGAGAAGCTGGCACATCTCCAACCAGCATTGGTCTATCGCTCGTCTCCGCTGCTCCTGCACGACAACGCGCGACCTCATACTGCACAGCAGACGGTCTCCAAGTTGCAAGAACTGGGGTTGGAAGCTCTCCGTCATCCGCCCTACTCACCAGACCTTACGCCTACAGACTACTACATTTTCCAGAATTTGGAAGAACTTCTTGGCGGGAAAAAAATTCAATACCCGAGAGGCAGTACAAAATGTCTTTGAAGAATTTGTTGCCTCCCGTCCAGCTGATTTCTTTAAGAAGGGCATCAATAAACTGCCACTGCGTTGGCAAAGATGCATTGATTGCATGGGTGATTACTTCGATTAATACAAATAAAAAATACATGAAAAAAATTCGTTTAATTTTTTTCATACAAAACGGCAATTTCATAGGTAAAGGCCTATTATTATTCGTTCGCGGTGAGGATGACGATCACTGGTTATTCAGCTCGAGATTGTTTCGCTGGTATTTTAATTTTCGAGCAATCTGAGCTTGTCACGATCAAACGAAGTAGGTCAGCCGGTGGTCGCTGCATTTGCTTCCGAATTTTTATGCGGTCTTTACACAGGTGGCTATAGCCGAGTTACCGTTTAGACAGTCGATTTTCGCCAAGCGGCAAAAATCTATCTAAATAGCAATTCGACTCGGCCGCAGGTGACCAAAATCGAAGCTCCAAAGTAAAGTAGGTTTCGACTTTTGTCGTGCGGCGACAGGTCGCACGCGGCGAGTAACTAAAATCGAAGCTCCAAAGTAAAGTAGGTTTCGACTTTTGTCGTGCGGCGACAGGTCGCACGCGGCGAGTGACTAAAATCGAAGCTCCAAAGTAAAGTAGGTTTCGACTTTTGTCGTGCGGCGACAGGTCGCACGCGGCGAGTGACTAAAATCGAAGCTCCAAAGTAAAGTAGGTTTCGACTTTTGTCGTGCGGCGACAGGTCGCACGCGGCGAGTGACTAAAATCGACCGTGGTGGTGCTTAGTCGCTGGCGATCGCCTGCCGCATGAAGTTCGACATTTTGATACAAAGTCACCTACGATTTTCATCGACCTGTGTAAATGGGGTGACGATTTGGCTTGTGAGGTGATTTGGTAAGCAACCTGCAGCACGGCGAAAATCAACCTAGTGTAAATTCCCTATTACTTACAAATACTTGTGTTGTGAACGCACATTTTTAAAAACCAGAAGAGCGTAAGAAATGAAGTGATAACTTATTATTCACTATACGCTCCCGCAGCAATAATAATTATCTTTATAGCATCATAAACACGTTTTAATTTAAAAAGATAGCGGACATCTAATAAAATAAAAAACGTAATATGACAGCTAATTAATCTACGGGCAATTTGTATGCAGTCAAGTCGTGGTGAAAAATTTAATTAACTAAATATACCGTTTAATATTGAGTAATTTGTCTGTGAAACCAATTAAGAAAGACTAATTACGTGCGCGGGTGGGACTCTGTGTTACTCTGCGTTGAGAAGTCTGCGTTATCGATTTTTGAGTTTTCCTTGTTGTTGTTGGTGATTGGTGATTGAAAACTGCTGCCGTTTAGCACTTAAAAATAATTATATATATTTATTGCAATACAGCCGGTCGATTCTGTCTCACTTCCCGCTCACTTCACCTATGTTCTCACGGTGACATTTTTACGGAATAGCACTGCTGTTGTTATTTCAAAAATATTTTTTTTAGGCTCAACAGTCTTCTTATTAAAATGCAAATAAATTACATACTAAGATTATTATTACCTCAAAAACTCATGCGGATTATAAAATACATTATCAATGAACAGTTTTTTTTTTTTTAATAAAAAGAAATCTATTTCCATTTACGTGGGTGGATCAAATATAAACCGGACTTAAGTAAAAAAAAATACGCATGCATCATTATAAAAAAAATGTAATTTTTTTTCTACATAATCTCCCCTTCTATTAACACATTTATCCCAGCGCAGGGAAAGTTTCTTGATGCCATTATCGAAGAAAGTAGTCGGTCGTGCCTTTAGCCAATGGTACACAAATGATTCCACTATCTGGTCAGTGTGAAAACGGCGTCCTACACTTGAATTTTTTTTCTGCCATTCCTACACTTGAGTTCTTGAAAGCGTATTCTTATCGAACTGTAGAGTCAATCGATGCAAAATTTCGGAAGGTTTTATGCCCTCCCGTGTTAAAAATTTAATGTTAAGTCGTTGCTCAACAGACTTATGTACCTTTCAGACATGATGCTACTGGCGCGCAATAAACTATAGTGAACCGGAGCAGTATAAACCCCCCCCCCCCCCCTAGATAAATAAATAAATAAATAAATAAATCCCTGGACATTTCACACAGCACCATTTGTCCCAAGCTAAGCAACCTAATGCTTGTGTTTTGGTAACAAGATGGCTGATAAACTACTTATATACCACCACCACCAGTAATAAAAAAAGTCCGGTTTATATTTGATTCACCCACGTAGTTGTAGTTTGAAGTTAGCATAATCAACCTATAATGTCCCCAATGCTGGGACACAGGCCTCCTCTCTGTGAGAGGGGGTGGGCCGTAATCCACCACGCGGGCCCAGTGCGGGTTATAGATGTTCTCCTTCACTGTTTTTGAGAGCAGTGGTAATGAAATAAATTATACACAGTAAAGCACCTGCGCGGTCTCGAACCCACGACCTACAACTCGTAAGACGGGGCGTTGCCACTGGGCCACCACTGATCTTTATCTATTTAACTTGTTTGTGGTTAACCAACTGGATATTCATGCCTGTATTCCCGAAAGGGTTGGCTAGATGTCTGTACCTATCCATATTTTGCTAGTTATAACACGAAATTCATAGAAGGTAATGCGGGTAAACCTATTGCTACCCGGCAAACAAATGTCACTCCTGGCAGCCGAGAAACTGCAAAAAAAGACGGCCAAGCGGGAGTCGGGTTCGCGCACGTAAGGTTCCGTACACATACAGACATGATTTTTTTTAGAAACGGCAATAAAATCATGTCTGTTGTATGGGAACCCCCTTAAATATTTATTGTGTTCTGTTTTTAAGTATTTGTTGTTATAGCGGCAACAGAAATACATCATCTGTGAAAATTTTAACTGTCTAATTATCACACAGCCTGGTGACAGACGGACGGACGGTCAGCGGAGCGGGAGTAATAGGGTTCCGGTTTTACCCTTTGGATACGGAACCCTAAAAACATAACAACCCCCCAATGCGGACGAATTTTTTGATGCCCAATCAGCGCCTGCCTTTTTCTTTATTATAATTTTTTGATTATATACTTGTATTATATTTATATTTAGTGTTAGCTTGTATATTGTAACTGTCGTGTCTTTGTTAATAAATATCTAATATAGAAATAAATTATTTACCTATTCAATAAAACAACCCTGCTTAACCCGGGTGCGAATCCAGGACCTTGCAAACAGTATACCAGTCAGGAAGTCGCTTCGATGAACAAATAGAAGCTTATTACTTCTCTATGTTCATTATAGCGAGATTGGATCGTGCGTGAATGTTACCTTCAACGGCGCTGTAGATTGCTCTTATTAGTTGTGAAATTACCTATTACAGAAAATGTGCTGTTTTTGTTATGTTCTCAGAAAACAACAGGCTTTAGTGATAGAAAATCGGTATGGCCAGGTTATACTACTATCCTACTATAAATGTGAAAGGAGTCTGCCAAAACTGCCCCTCAACATGAACACAGAGGTTGTGTGTTCGAGCCTTCCCAGCTCCCAGTGGAAATTATTTCCTTTTTCCCCTCTGAACTCAGTAAGGGAGGAGGGGGGTGAAGTGCAGGAGGTAACAACGAGTGCGATAGGGAGCGTTGAGAAATGTATGAATGATATCAACAAACAAAGTAATCCATACGGGCTGAGCCCAGCTTAGCTCAGTCTGAAAGTGTCCAGTGAAGTGAAATTTCCCCAAAGATTGCAATATACCATTTGATAGGGCTTATTTAATTCTACTTTATCTATCGTAAAAATGGCCGAGGGCAGAAAGACTGTTTTTCCCATAGACTTCAATGTAACTTTGAAGGCTATTTTGATAATGTTCCCATCTACTTAGAACAATGGTTGTTTTTGCATTAGAGTTAGTATACCCCCTAGTTTACTTCACCGCGAGGTGACGCTTTTGTGATAAGGGGCATTTTCCTACGCAAACTCGGCAGACTCCTTTGTGAAGATGTTTGGATGTTTGTTACTCAGTCACGTGTAAGCCGTTGAACTGATTTGGATGAAAATTGGCACATAGATAGACCATTTCCTGGGTTAACACACAGGATACTTTTTACTCCGGTAATATGTTCCCTTGGGATAATAGTTGAAAGTTACTTTTTACGCGGCCAAGCCGCGAGCAGAAGCTAGTGTGCCATAAAGCGTCAACATGCGAGACAAAGTTAAAAGGTCTTAGTTCCTCATGAACTATTATACGTATTTCAATCATTCCAAATTCAAGACTAATATGTACGTTAATATACAAGTTTCGAAGTTCTCGCACCTGACAGGTACTCTTAAAATTGAAATACTAATAGTATTCAGTGAATATTATTGGTGTTTCCATTTCAGACATTTGAAACACACTCATACTAAAAGCCTTATCAGACCTTACATGTCAATATACAGCGAAACCAGTCGAGATGAAATTCCAAACTACATCTAGGTAGGAGGTATGAATATTCCAAATAGGTAATGCTAATAAATCAAGCTTTATTCAAAAACGTTTTCGTCCTAAATGAGCAAACACCTACGGACAGATACCGATGTGTAAATTATTTACACTTTAAAGCTAGTTGAAGTTGATGAAAATCGAATATTTCTATTATCTAAAGCTGATTATTTCATAAGTACCTCTATTCAGACACTTGCCAATTTTCCATTTATTGAGTGATTATACCTGTCTCATGAGCAAAAGTAGATACCTATCAACATAAAAGAGATGTTCAACTAACTTTGAAGATCAAAGGTTCGCGGAGACTTGACTCAAAAATATTGCTGTCAACATAACTCGCTCGAAAGGTTGTTGAAACGCTCTCAAAAATGTAATTTTCGAACTTGGGACTCCGTTGAACTTTCGATGTTACCTCCACACTACCTATTTCTGTCTGAACTTTTCAGAGTTAAATCCTAATTTAATAGAAACTTTAAAAGCTCAGTCTGGGGTTAATGCCTTTTGAAATAGAAGAATGGATGAAGGGACTTTTCTAATAAAGTTTGGTCTATTGCCTCTAGACGGTCGAATTTGGTCATTGTAGAAAATGTTCATTAACAGTCCGAACGTGTCAAAAGCAATAAGATCGTCTAGACGGGGAATCGTTAAATTATTTCTTTGTATTGAAAACAAAAGACAGAAAATTACCCGATGTCAATTTTAATAATGACTCATTTTGTTTCAGAAATGGAATAAATATTATGGAACTGCCGTTCGATTCTGTACCCATCTCACCGTGAAAGCTTGGGTGAAGTGAGCGTGGAGTGAGCTGTCATTCGCTAGGGATTAACACTATTAAGTGCTCACTTCACTTATGATTTCACGGTGAGATTTTTACAGAATCTATCGGCTGTTGGTTCATTTTGTGTGAAAACAAAAGTCTAACGGTAGACACAAAAGTGTATTGTAGTCGGAGCTTTTCAACAAAAATGTACTTGTAGCGGTGCAACCAACTGTCCAACGCCTCACACCGTTAGCGCCACGGCAGGTGGAAATGGCTGCCTTTTAATAATAGTGCTGCTTTCAACGAGCTTTCAATATTTCGCCGAATGTGTCCACGAAAGCATAATGGACTTTTTAAAAACAAAAGCTTATTGTGCAATTCAGTAGTGATTGTTGTGCAGCTTTGTATTAATCTGGTTGTAAGGCATACATATAAGCACATTGCATATCTCCGGAGTGGACGAGCTATACGTAACAACAGTTTATTCAATTCTACATAACATCTTGAGAACTGTCTATCATACATTGACGCTAATAGTCGATGTTAACCGAAATATAGAGTTCACGCTTTATTTTGGCTAACCTCGACTATTAGCTACCAATATACCATAAATATGCAAAGTAGGTAGGTACCTATGTATATATAGTTCTACATAGTATGTAAGAATCGTAGCACATGGCGATCTGCAGTTTCTGCCTACCCTCAAGTGTAAAAGCGTGAGTGTGACCGTATGCGTACGTAAAAAAAATATTCCCAAAGTTAATATTCCTAATCTATGAGGAAATGTTTGAATATCGCCATTAACAGGGCTTGTCACTTATCATTCTTATCAGAGGACTATTACGGACTCTAAATGCACAGTAATTTGTTAAAGTTTTGCTGGTAAAATATGACTCTATTTTTTAATACGTTTCAAGGATATAACTATTAAACCATTGCGACACGAAGGACTTTTTATGACAGGAAATGAAAGTCGATAAATTCGGGTGCAGTCGCGGCCAGAGCCAGTTATGAGTGCATCTTATCATATCGCAATGAATAACAAAAGGGTAAAAGCTAAGTATAAACAACAAAGTAATCCTTTAGACGCTGCACTGAAAATCGTTTTCCTCCGTCAAGTTTTACGATTTTATTTATACAGATAAGCAGTTAACTTTACGTTCTCCTTTTCTCGTATGCACGTTAAAATTCTCCTATTTTTCATTTATGGGACCCTGATAAGAATTTATTTATTTTTGCTGCTTGTTATTTTTCTACCAGCACTTGGTCAATTCTGTAAAAATGAGTCATATATTAGGTTGTCTCATAAGTTCTTGCCATATTTTATTTTACTCGAATTTTCTAGTATTTAAACTAAAACGAATTCAAGAAAGTTCTAGATCTTTCTAGTAAGGATGAGTATCTTTTATGGTGAGGGTATAAATAGGCGCGGACGCAACGCAATAATTAGTCTTTACTGAAAATGGATCAGCGTCAACTGTGAGCTATTATGCTATATGAGCATCGACTTAAAGTCTCTTCAACAGAAACGGCTAAAAAGATTAACACTGCATTTGGACCGGGTACTACTAGCGATCGGACTGTTCGTTTCTGGTACAAGCGTTTTGACACCGGTGATATAAGCTGCGAAGATCAACCTCGCCCAGGCCGAACCACCTTGTTTGACGAAGATGCTTTGCGTCACGAACTTGAGCTACATCCAGACTATAGTACGCGCGATTTAGAGAAGGCGCTTGGACAATCCCACGTGACTATAGATCGTTATCTAAAATCGATGGGATATCGCAAAGTGATGTCACGTTGGACACCTCATGCGTTAACGGACCATGACCGGGCTAGTTTGTAACTTCGTCCTCACAGACGAGACTTTCTCAAGGACATTATTACATGTGACGAGAGCTGGATACATTATGAAACTAACACGCGTCATGCCTATTGGATTCCTCGCGGGCAAAACCCACCAGCCCAGCCTAAACTTAATGAACACGGTCGTAAGATTATGTTGTCTGTTTTCTGGGATTGGCAAGGAATGATTTTCTGGGAACTCCTCGAATCTCATCAGACTGTTAACTCCAATCTGTATACGCAGTGGCTTCGCAAACTAGCAGAGATGTTAAAAATTAAGCGGCCAAAACGACTTGGAGTCCAACTTTTGCATGACAACGCACGACCTCATTGCGCCAAGTTAACACATAAACAGCTGGAGGAGCTAGGATGGCTGACTGTTCCACATCCACCGTATAGCCCGGATCTTGCGCCTTCAGACTTTCATTTATTTCGAGCTCTTAAATTTCATTTACTAGGAAAAAAAAAATCATGTGATTAATACAAGAATAATTTAGGATTTTACAGTAGGTAATATCACATTTTTTCTAAAAACTAGACGTTTGGTTTGGATGTTTCTGTTTCTGCGCCCAACTCGTGGATATTGCTACCTTTGCTACCAAATCACATACACATAACACGTACACAATACACAACAATAAATATCACAACAAAGAACAACAAAACTGTAATCGCCATATTAAAAAAGTGTCATAGTGGCCAAATACGGACACCTGATTGGCCGAATCGAATGTTGCTGTTTTTGGCATTACTCAAGTGGATAATGCTGTTTTTGCTACAAACCTAAGATTTTAACGGCAGTTTTATACGGGATATTGCTTATTTTGGTACAAACTAAATACGTCAGCCAATTAAGCTGATTTTATACTGACAGACTGCATTCAAAGTTGCTATCACGAAAAAATTGGATGATGCTGCCTTTGCATTTATATGACTCAAATCTCACCGTGAAATCACAAGTGAAGTGAGCTTGAAGTGAGCAGTGTCAATAGTGTTAATCCCTAATGACAGCTCACTCCACACTCACTTCACCCAAGTTTTCACGGTGAGATGGTTACAGAATCGCACGGCAGATAAAACTTTGCTCACCTTTTCCTGTTGAAAGTTCGATGCGGTTTCTTTTCCACAACTCTTTTTTCTTAAAAAAAAATATTTGTGTCGTCTCACTTTTTACTAAGGCAACAATCTGAGTTGTAGTTACCTATCTATATGTTGTAGCCAAGAGTTCTTACTGCTCGCATATCTACGCCGTAAGGCAGCTACGCAAGTCACCACGCCCGCTTGTAATATATTTATGTTTAAACCTGTGCTTACTTGCTTTTATTATTATTATTATTTGCTTTTCTCGTATATATTTGAGTTCTACCAAACACAAGTGCTGCTCAAACGTAATTATGCGGAAAGCCCCGCCTATAAGCCTCACGATATGTTATGTAAAAGCGATTCGACATACGTTGTCTTTTATTACTTATTGTTTTGCAAACACTACTGTTGTTTTTAGGGTTCCGTACCTCAAAAATAAAAATAAAAAACGGAACGCTTATAGGACCACTTTGTTGTCCGTCTGTCTGTTTGTCTGTCAAGACCCTTTATCTCGGGAACGCGTAAAGGTATCGAGTTGAAATTAAAAAAATATAGTTACTCAGGACTACAGTCCCTTGAAGCTGTGAAAAAATCAAACTTCTGAGTTAACGTAAAACAAAAAAAAGATACAGCCGTTTCTGCCGTAAAAAACGTATATTAGGTGAATCAAATATAAACAGGACTTTTTTTATGACTGGTCGCTGAGTGAAGGGACGCGCTTGGTGCTGTTGTATGTGTTAGGGGGGATCATCTAGGGGAGGGGGGTATACTGCTCCGGCTCACTTTAGTTTATTGCGCGCCAGTAGCATCATATATGAGCAGGAGGTATATAAGTCTGTTGAGCAACGACTTATCATAATTTTTTTAACACGGGAAGGCATAAAACCTTCCGAAATTTTGCATCCATTGACTCTACAGTTCGATAAGAATACGCTTTCAAGAACTCAAGTGTAGGAATGGCACAAAAAAATTCAAGTGAAGGACGCCGTTTTCGCACTGACCAGATAGTGGAATCATTTGTGTGCAATTGGCTAAAGGCACGACCGACTACATTCTTCGATACTGGCATCAAGAAACATCCCCTGCGCTGGGAAAAATGTGTTAATAGAAGGGGAGATTATGTAGAAAAACAAAATATATTCCTTTTTTTTTACGAGTATAATAATACGTGAGTTTTTTTTTTTTTACTTGAGTCCGGTTTATATTTGATCCACCCACGTATTTCAACACTTTCAAGGGAATCAAAATTTATAGGGTACTTCCCGTTGACTAGAATCATGAAATTTGACAAGAAGCAATGTCATGTAGCACAAGTAAACAAAAAATCTGAAAACCGTATAATTAAATACCTACATATAAATATTACATACCTATAAATCTACTAAAAGTCCCAAATATGTAATTTGGAACTACTCTTCGCAACAACCGAACCTATTTTTCACTGTGTAAATTAAGGCAATGAAATTACTGAAAGACGAAAAAGCCTCGCAAATGTTTTTATTTAATTTTACCTAAAACAAATTCTCGGAATCAACGAGCTATTTTTCGTGTACTGAAATGTTTTGAAGTGTAAACGGTCTGGAAATGGAGATCTTAGAATGTTTTCATAATTTATTTATTTATTAACTATGGATGACTTACAGCTAAAACAAAATAAAGAATAGAGTGTGAGACTGACAGCCAATTAAAAGTCATCGCTTCTAAAAAACAGATTGGAAGGAAAGAGTGTGGACATCACAACACATCTACCAAAAAAAAAAGTAAGATAAAAAAAAAACAGTATAGCATAAAGGTTAAATAAACTAAATACGTTTTACATTCAATACAAGAATAAATACCTAAATATTCAAAATCTTAATTAAAAAGCTAAGGCTCTGGCACTTTCTGACCGATGACACACTTGTTAAGAAAGGATCAAAATCATGCTGTTTACACATGTTATTAAAGTTTTTACTTGCACGCACTATAAATGGAATTTTGACTGTAATTCGTAGAGGTAAATGGAACACGCAACGGTGCGTTCCATAGCCTCAACCTTCCAGGAACGTAAATAAAATTTAGATAGAATATTGGAGTTATTAATGGATAATATAGCAAATATTTGCTGGTGGAGTGGAGGCCTTCGATATTATGTATTGAAAATGGGTTTTAAACTTTTTGATTAAAAATGTTTTCCATTTTCGTTACTTATAAAAAGTAAAAGTAGTAAAACATTTCCTTGGAATAAGGAAAACGAAGGTGATTAGGAGAGTAGCAAGTTTCGTTCGCAATTATGCAACTGCTCACGTTGAGTTGTGAAACTAATGAACCGAGCGAATGCACCGTGTGCTGATGATGAAACTATACACGTATGTTTATTAATTAAAGAAACATGAGTGGAACGACGAATGTTATATGCTTTCTTTTATTATATTCTTGTATTAAATCAAATATGATTACGACTACCTACTCCTTACCTGTGTTAATCAGACTATGAATCAGAATACGATCTGTTAATTCACACGCGATACTGTTAATCAGAATACGATCTTAGAATACACTTTATACAGGGTGTCCGGTAATTAATGGATAACCTTGAAATGGCTTATAGCAGAACTAATGGCCGTTCAGAAAAAAATGCAAAACCAAATATATCCTAAGTAGTATGTTTTAAATTAATTGTTCACTGAAAAATTAATCAAAGTTTTTTTTTTAAATTGCTATAGCTAGTCAATCAATTTACTGCCTATCTAACGAATAGTTAGCGTATAACAATAGAACAACAAAAACCGATGGAATTCATTCAATTGTGGTTGTAGCGTACAATAATGTAAAAAAAGGTAATTGTAGTCCTTTTAAAAAAAAACATATCTTAGGATATATTTGTTTTTTTTTTCTGAACAGCCATAAGTTCTGCTACAAGCCATTTCAAGGTTATCCATTAATTACCGGACACCCTGTATAAAAGCCATCTAAGTAAAAACACAGTCAGTTATTCAGTCAGTCAGTCAGTTATTTAAAGTAAACTTGAATATTGCTACTTTATTAATCTTCAGCTCTTAATCTCACTCAGTACTAAACATTCACGCTTTATAGGAAACATTTTTACTTAACAAAGTTCACGATATAATACGAGTATACCTAGGTGCTAATAATACCACTTTCCTTTAGAATTATAACGTAAGCTGATGCTGGAAGATGTAATTTACATTGTATATACTAAAGACAAACGATGTACATTTTAGAAGGTTCAATACATTTCAGGTACGTGAATACTTTTGACCCAATTCGTCCAGCTGTTTCCGATGACCGAGAACAAAAGACCACCGTTCTTGACGTCAGATAAAGTGTGATGGCTGTTATTTTTAACGGCAGAACGATGCTATAAAATACAGAAAGAATGGTAGAGGAAGTAATCCTGCAGCTGAATGCTATTGTGGACGTTGTAACAATGCTGTGATTAATGATATGAAAGGCCACTGAAGGCTTCATACACAGTACACACGGAATTGTGTGTCCCTTAACAAAACACATGCTATTGTCAGCCTTACTCCTTCAGCGTAAAGTTTACGATGGTTTCTACAATAAAAACCGTAAATATGATGAGTGTCACTTTAGTTCAGTATTACAACATAAACGTTATCTTGGACAGTATGTTATTTGGATTCACATGTCTGGATTATATTCTTTCAAGATAAGATGTGTAGTTTGATCATGACGTCATGATTAAACTACACACCTTATTATGTTTTTAAGCTGGATTTTTATTTTTCGTGAAACAGGTATATACATGAGTTGAATGTACAAATTACCTAAATAATTGTGGTACACTTGATATAAGTATTCCTCTAGAAGTAAGACTCCCTCACTAAACGTTCAAAATTCATTTTATCGAGTGGATCCACTCAAACGGCGCGTTCACCCAGTTTGACATGTTCTATTTTCCGGGACTTCGTGCCTCTGAAACGTGAAAAATCCCGTAATAATACTCTTATCGTCCGCGCATTGGGTCCATTACTGTGTTTTCACCATGGAAATCGATTCGCCTACAAATTTGTGGAGAGTTTTATCGACATGAGAGCCCAATGCAAGCACTTGTGACGTTGTGACCTCGTGTTTACTCGGATTTGATACCGCGGGCGGCGAAATCCTATTACTGTTTCCATAATTTTCGTTTCACTTGGTTAGATACTCAGCTACACGCCAGGGAAGGAATTAGTGTAACAGTATTAAAACGATACCTTTAGATACCGCGTATTCTGAATATATTTCCAATATTGTAATTCAATGTTTTTTTTTTTCACATAAAAGCTTCTCGAGAACCGAACGCAAACACGTTTATATACGTTCATATACACAGACACGTCTCACACTCATATTTACAAACATTTATTACGTTGCATAAAGGGAAGCTTCAGTGAGCGTAGAAACTGTAACAGCGCTTGTTATGCTATCAATCACGCCGCGCGTGCTTTTTCAGCTCTATTTTTATCCGCATAACGCCAAGAAAAGATACACAAGTTGACAGGACGCATATGCCCGTGAACGCTATAGTTTACGCAAGAGGTACGTTCTAGGACACAGCTTTTATCGATACAGCATTTGGTCGGTATTAAAGAAAACTATAAATTACGTAAAGTTTAGCTGCCCTTAGCGGCAATTCTTTCTTTCTTGTCCATTGTAAATCCCACAAGAATAATTCCGGTCATTTACCCCTTTTCGCTTTAAAAATTCGACTTATAAAAAATCTTATAAATCTCGAGAGCTTTTCCAGCTAGTAAACGACTGCTACGTGGAGATACCTGTGCAAACATGTGAACATTTTGTAATAATACGGATGGTCGTACATTAAGCCGCCGCAGGCCTAAGGACAAAAGGGTATCCCAAGTAACGAGGTAGGCACCTTTATACTAAAGCCAAACACAGCAAAGTGGCGAACTAGTGAACGTAACAAACAGCTGCACGGAACACAGAGCTCAGGCAGCCTCGTTTAGAGTTTACGGACACTTTTAGTTACGTAGACGAATGAAACAACCAAATAAAATTCTAGATATTTTTAATTGGGGCCGGATTTTATGTTAGAAAAGTAAAGAATTTCACTAGTAAAATAGACTTAAATTATTTTAAGTCGCTAGTCTACCTAACAGTTTTTTTGACATCGCGCCTTTACCTACGATGTCAACAGGAGGTCTTTCGGGAGCCTAAGGTTCTAGAAGATATACGGCTACGGATACTTCAATATTTTTTATTCTGATGAGCTACTTTACCCATCCGTTATTTAACTCTGAAACAACAATTCCATTCTTGGAATGTTACAATTTTTCAAAGAAAACATCTACTTAAGTAGTTCAAAAAACCAATCAACTCAGCCTATCGCAATCCACTGCTGGACATAGGCCTCTCCCAGACTGCGCCACAACACCCTGTCCTCCGCCTTCCGCATCCAGTCTATCCCATCTACCTTCTTATGGTCGTCAGTCCATCTAGCTGGGAGCGCCCCACTCTACGTTTGCCAATACCTGCGCGGTCTCAACTCCAGGACCCGTCTGCTCCTTCCTTCGACAGACATGGCCAGCCCACTGCCACTTTAGCTTGCTCACTCTGCAAGCTATGTCAGTTAGTCCGGTTCTTTTCCGGATAATTGAATTTCCTGATTTTATCCCACAAAGAAACTTCGAGCATAGCCCGCTTCGTAGCGCGCTGAGCAACCTTGAATTTGTGGACCAGCCCGATTTTTGATGTACACGTTTCGGCACAGTATTCATAACGGGCAGGACACACTGGTAAGACCTTTGTCTTCCAACACTGCGGGATAGGCGATGAGAAGCCTCGACAAGGAAAGGTCTTTTGCACTTTGAAGTGTCTTTTTTTTGAAGTCGGTTGTATTTTATTTCATTCCAAACAAAGTGTAAGTACTACTTTATCGATTTGCTCAGCAACCTTACTGAGGAGTCTTATTGTCACATCTTCACTCTATTAAATGGAAAATCTCTGTCGAAAACTCTTTCAACCAAAAAATAGTATGACATACGGATGTATAGGACGAAATGATAAAAGTCCTTTTCTTGGGCCATTATATGTGCTACGGAACCCTAAAACAGACGAATTGAGGACTTCTTCCTTTTTCTTCTAATTTAAATTCGGTTAAAGAGAACTGAGGAAAAACTTGAGTGAGATGAGACCTCTAGAGAGAAATCCAGAACCAAATATTCTAAGAGCCACGTCCACACTCCAAAACATTATCAGCATCTACGTCTCTACGATACGACCTAGATGGACGGACGACCTAAAGAAGGTGGCTGGGGTAGACTGGATGCGGAAGGCGAAGGACAGGGTGTTGTGGCGCAGTCTGGGAGAGGCCTATGTCCAGCAGTGGACTGCGATAGGCTGAGTTGATTGATTTATTGACGTCTCTACGAAACTACTTTTTCAATTTTATGACAGTAATTTCAGTTTTATAATTAGAAATTGTCTATAAGTATAAGAATGAGGGTCAATCTTCTGCGGAAAATCTCACCAAAAAAAAAAAGGTGTGGGGTTGGAGGACCCCCGGCAGGAACGAAGTTCAAAATAAAAATCCAAGATGGTGGCTGCGAAAATTTCAAAGTGACGAAAATTCGCACATTTTTGCAGCTAATCTTGACGTAATGACCACAATATCGGATCTTGGATTGTCATTTTGACCATATATCACACAGTATTTAGCACCCTCGAAAACCATGAAAACGATACCTATGACGAAAAATTTGAAAAGTTTTGCAACCGCCCTCATAGATTTTCATTTTGACTTCACCGTCGGCATCAGCACGATCCGAAACCGAGAAAATGATACCTAAGAGGAAAAATATAAAATAATTTGTAGCCGCCATCTTGGATTTTCATTTTGACCTCACTATTGGCTTCAGCACTGAAAACGACACCCATGACGAAAAAAAATAAAATTTTTGCAACCGCCACTCTTGGATTTTCTTTTTGACTTCACTATCGGCTTCGGCATCCTAGGAAACCATGAAAACGACACCCATGACGAAAAATTAAAAAAAATTGCAGCCGCCATCTTGGATTTTCTTTTTGACCTCACTATTGGCTTCAGTACCCTCGAAAACCATGTACTATCTCTCTCTCTTTCTTTCTATTACAAAAATGAAAAGTTGCATAGAAGGAGCATAACGTTTTTTCGTTACGCGACGATTTCTCCCATTTAACTCCTACGGCAAGCTCCGTATAAGAACTTCGTTCCAAAACATAGTTCAAATAACACTGCGATTCAGAATATGACGATATTTGCTCAACGCCATCTATCGAACAAATTAGTTAACTCGAAACTCAATCTGCATTAAGAAATTTGATTAATATTATATTTAAACAACCCAACTATTCTTTTTTTTTTAATATTTACAATGTACAGACACGCCTCGTCTACAGATTTATTGTATCAGGTAATCAAAAAAGTTCGTACAGTTTTAGTCGACAACAAAGAATTACGGTCTGCTATTGAAAACAACACTAAGTTAACTTCCTAGGAACTTTCGCAAATGTTTAGTTTAAGTGATGAAACAATTCGTTTGCACTTACATCAGTTAGATAAATCATGGAAGTAAAGTAAATGGGTCCCTCATGAATTATCAAACGAACACAGGTTTCATCGAGTATCAGTTTGTTCAGCAACGCTTTCGCGCTATAAAACCAAGCCGTTTTTGGAAAGTTTGCTTACAGCTGATGAAAAATGGATTATGTACAATAACACAAAACGAACCCACCATTGGTTGTCCCCAAAACCAACCAGTAGATACCACATACATCGTAGATGTCGATTCATCACCAGATCATGCTTCGTGTATGGTGGACCGCTGCTGATATAATACACTACGAGTTTCTTCCCGAGGGTCAAACTATTACTGCTAAACTCTACTCGATGCAGCTTGTTCAAGTACACAAATCTTTACTTTAATTTTTACAAGATAACGCTAGGCCACACGTTGCCAAGCTCACTCTGGAAAAAAATAATGATTTAAAATGGGAGTGACTACCTCACCCTCCGTATTCTCCTGATATGTCTCCAACGGATTATCGCCTTTTCTTGGCTTTAAATATCATATGATAGATAAAAAAAAATCGAAATCAAGGTTAGATCGAAGAGGCAGTTGCCATTTTTTTGATTAAAAAATTAAAAGCTTTTACAAGAACGGGATACGTAAACCTATATCTCGTTGGGAAAGAATTGTAGAATGTGAGGGTGCTTATATAAATGAATAAATTGTTTTATAAATAAATCTACAAGACTTTAAATTTTTACCATAAAAATCGCATGAACTTTTTTGATGACCTAGTATAGTATAGATTTTGTTCTAAATCTTTTCTGAATAGAACGGTAAACACAAAAATGTACCTAATCGAAATATCAAATAAGAAATATTATTATATCGTTCATGAACGCAAAACTCTCTATCGCCCTTGCCTCGCTTGAATCTGTCAGTTTAGTGAATTCAGTAAAGGTGTCACCATTTTGAAGATAATTCACGATTCATTGCCCTGTTTCTCTTGTCAATCTTCCCTTATCCTGTTAAAGTTCGCTGGCGTTTAAAGTTTCAGTTGTTCAACAAAGAAATGGGAGACAATACAATGTCGGCAATTACCTACAATTATTCACACGCCTCCTTTATTACTTAAAACTTCAAATAAATTTGCTAACAACACGGCCTACTAAATTAATTAGAAGTTTTTAAGTAGACACAGCGTCAACAATCTCGTTTCCCTGAATACAAAACAACTCACAGTCCATTATACAATTGTGCAATCGCTAGCACTAGTAGGTAGATAGATACTTGCAGGGATCACTTACCATTTCTTTTCCAGATTTTTATTACGAAAATTCTTTACCAAAGTGTTAATCACACTAAACGGAAGAGTTGCGACACTCGAAACATTCAGATTGAATTATCTTAATGTAGGTATTATGGGCGTAATAAAATTATCCAACGGCCAATTTATTAGTATTGATGTCCCACATCAATAGAGAATTATCGGATATACCGTGTCGGATATTTATATTGCTGATTAACTTCTGAAAGGATTTATTACGAATTGATGAGAGTATCCCTAAAGGGAGTTAAAATAAATCGCTAGGTTTCCGTGACTAACGACCATAAAGAACCCCATGTAGGTACCAACTGTTTTATCCTCAAAGGGATTTCCTAAACAAACAGAATTATATCAGAATAATTCGAAGCAACGAAACAAAACAAATCCGATAAAACTCTCAGAAGTAGCTGGCACAAAGAAAAATTGTAAGCTTCCAAATAAACGCTTTATTAGATTTTGCTGAGTAAGGTACGAGGAGAGTTTTTATACCGGGAAAAGCCGGCGACTGATGTGGTGACGGACGCCAGCGTGAGGTGCTGACTCCGGAGACGATAATGAGGATGTAAATTGGCGTGTGGCGCGAGCAGGGTGGAGTGGGCGCGGGTGGCCCGGGCCGCCCAACCTGTGGCGTATTCGTATCTGTTGCGCGCCGTCAACCGCGCGCCCGGCGCCCCGGCCCGCTCCGGCCCGGCCGCACGCAGTCTGTGTCACCGCGCCGCCGACGCCGCCGCCGCCGTCGACCGCGCGACTCTCACCCGAGCAAATACACTTTTCCGGTTCAAAACACGTGCATTATATCAATCTATCAGATAAATCTTCGCGCTATTTGATTCAACATAAATTTCCTGTTATACTTTAGGAAAAAATACTTCAAAATAATATATTATTTCTACACTTCTTAGTTCTTTTCCGATCTCGTAATTTTTTCAGTGTTTTTAAGTTGTTGTTTTTATCGGATCTTTTATTGCTGGAAAAAAACATTTATGTTCTAAACTGGTCTCCGTTAGTGTAAGTATTTATTAACTAGTTAACTTAGGGAAAGAAATGGTTTTGTTTACGCAGCTTCTTAGGCTGTAATAAATAGAAAATTATCTATTTACCTAGTTTAACGTTAAGTTTGAAAATATCTTCAATGTAATTACTTAAATCTTAAATGCAATGGACCCTTGGGCAATATATTGATTTATTTAAACAATATTTTATAGACAGACTTTCCATTTTTTCAAAACAATTTGCTTTGGAATATGCAGTGATTTTAATGAGTGTCGAATCGAAATATTACCTATGTTTTATCGACTTAGTTACGATTTTTTTTTCTTTTGCATGATATCTCTCTTAATTTATATACTATTTCTAAGTCAAACCTACCTTCATATTCATGTAGGTGTATATTAAAGACGCCTACTTATTATGTTACGTGTTTTTTTGCGCTCAAAAAACTGCATTTTATGTACAATTTTATATTATTTCTTGACTGTCTTTCATGTACCAATTGAGAGGTATTCCTAGAAGGTTGAGTAAAACGATATCTAGCTGTAATTTTTAATGGATTCGAAACAGTGAATTTGTATAAACAATAAAATTTACTCTCTCCTTCATAATTAATTACACAGAATCCTCATTATTTCAATTGAAAATTCCAAGTAGTACGTAATTTACTTTTTACTGAAGGCAACACTTTTCTGCTAGGTAAATGAGACATAAATGTTTAAAAACTGATTACTTCAGCCTATTACCTATATTTTTCAGTTTTCTTCTGCTTCCTGTTGTGGTTTTAATACATAAGCTTTACATAAATGAACAATAGTTTCTATATACATACAAAAACTCACGCCTTTTTCCCATGGGCATAGGTACTTTTCTCTTAATACTTGATTGAAGTTGAATATTGTTTTAACTTTTATCCGAATTGTTCTCCGTATTTCGAATTCCACTTTCGCACGTAGAGTTTCATTCTCAAAGTTGTAATAATCATAAGAACCCTTAAGTAAAGACCCTTGTAGCTTTTGCCTTGTCTGTCTTAAAAACTTTTGTACAAAAATGGAACATTAGGGATGTTGCTATTTGAATATTTTGCTCACCGTTCAATTTGCAAGGAAATCATTATATCCCTGAGGGTTCCGGACACCGATTTGGGGCTCTTGCCACTCACTATTTACCTACATTTACACAATGGAACCCTACCGACGGAACCCAAAGACATTGTCTTTTGATTTGAGTGTTCTGTCCCGTTTTATGTCACGTTGAATAGCTGGCAACATAAATTTAGTTTTTTTTTTATGAATCGATAACTATTTGTGATAATATTTTATCGCAAAACTCTTATCAGTGAGAAGGTAGTGCCTAGAATTGTAATGTGATATTAAATTAACCCGTCACGCGCCAATTAGCAGACACAATAGAAATTGTATTGTGATCTGTACAAAATGGTGCACGGAGAGAAAAATCTTAGAAAAATTACTGTGCTGTCTCATAATCTGAGTGCATTTGAGTAGTAATGGAAAAATTACCATGCTAGCACAGTAAAAATTCTTATGCTGTACAGTAAAATTTATTGGACAAATGGTGAATTTTTCCCAATCTCATTCAGAAAATTTTCTGTAGATGTCACTTGCACTCGCTTTACAGTGATGAGCACAGTAATTTTTCTAAGAATTTTCTCTCCGTGTGTACATTCGTCGTGTGAGTGGTTAAACTACATTGTACATTTTCTTTATTGCGAAGCTAGTTGCTGAAGAGCTACATTTTCGTTCACGTGTAGGACCGCCAGATACTAGTCTATTGGAGCACATTGATACTTGTACAGACGCCAGCACATCAAGCTACCCAAAACTATCAGATTTTCCCAATCAGCTTTGAACCTTATACTTTAGCGATAAAGTTGAAAATTGATTAAAGAAATCTGACAGATTGTAGTAGCTTGATGTGCTGGCGTCTGTACATTATTATAGTCGAGCCTGCAATCCATCACAACTAAGTAGTTATCCAGTATATGTTGTATAAGATAACAGCGCAAACGTTATTGTTACAAGCGCTATCTTGCACACGAGCTACTTGAAAATCAATTTTTCAGCGATAACTTTGTGCCATACATACAATTGATTTATAATGATTGGAAATCAGTAGCATTGATAATAATTGATACTTTAAATATATTCATTTTCACTTAATTACAGTTAGCTTAAATATTCAGTACAAAAGACTAAAGGGCTTATTACGAGACCTCCTGGGATTACTAGTTCCAGTCTGTAGCAGCAGCAATCTACTGTATCCTCGGTCATTAGAACCTGAACTTATCCTAGATAAGAAACGTTATCTCTGCCTGATATCTAGATCGATACATGTAGGCACACATTTGTAATTGGGGTTTCAATACCACACTCTGATACAATCGTTTGACGAATCAATCGTTAATTTAATGAACAATTTGATACGCGATTTTGCATAGTGTACTTAGTGCATTAATTTTTCTTTTTCTTATCTACCTAACAGGACCAGTGAATAAACGAGGACGTTAGTTGTGAATGTGAAAGTTCAGTGATTGAGAATTGGAAGATTGCATCGAAGAATAAAGTGCAGTGTAGTGTGTTCGAGAAGTACCGTGTGCGGGTCCCGATGGCCGGCACGGCCCGGCCGCGCTAGATCGATCCCGCCACAGCGGCGCGGCTCACGTCGGTCAGTGCATTTCATCATACATGTACCCTTTGTGCAATCACTCTGCTGCAGATCTGATACAACCCACGCCTGCTTCAACATAATTGCGATAAAAAATACGATCATATCGTGAGTAACGCTACACAAAGCACGTGCGCAAACTTTGCAGTTATGAAAGTTCTAATTTTGCTCGAGTTGTTCTTCGGCAGTACGGGCACAGTTCAGGAAGCAACATTTATTGAAAGGATATTGAACTATTGAACAATACGGCTGAGTTATAGAAATCCAATTTGGACAGTTTACGTTCAATTGAATTCCTGCTCCTGTTTCACCGATGATACGATGTCGTTTCTAATGTTCTGTTCAACGATCAGTACGATTATATAATAATAATAATAATAATATTCTACAACTTTCACACAACGCCATCTAGTCCCAAACTAAGCAGAGCTTCTGCTATGAGTACTAGACAACTGATAAACATACATATATATTTCTAAATACATACATATTATAGATAAATTACACCCAGACAAAGAACAAATGATCGTGCTCATCACACAAACATTTGTCCTAGGTGGGAATCGAACCCACGACCTTGGGCATAGCAGTCAGGGCAACTGACCACTAGACCAACAGGCTTGTCGAAAAGGATTGCGAGTAAGGTAGACACACAGGTACAATGTGGAACGATGCCAAAACTTTTGTCTTCTGTTTCTGTAATCACAAGCTAAATCTATAAATTAAACTTGTGTTTGTTCGTTAGAATAAAGCAGCGGTTACCGCCACAAAAATACTTTCACTGAAATTTCGCAATCATAAACCGGCATGGCCTAGGCAGCGGAGATTTATTTATTCTAAGCAATACTTACACGTTCCTGGAAACATTTATTTACTTATAGAATAAGAGAAGCCAGTGAAATTAGAATTACTCTCTCTTAACTTAGATTCCAGTTTTAAAAGATATAATTGTTGTGTGTATTTATAACACACCCGTAAATTAGGTAAACCCTTTTTGTGAAAACATAACGCGTCCCGCAGTTACGTCGACAGATACGGATTTTAAGCCAGAATTAAATATTAACGGTTGGTACAGTATCGATTTCCTTATTTTTGTAAACCTTCAGCGTAATTTATCAACCTTTTCAAAAATACATTTTCCTAGCTACCTAAATCCATTCGTTTCAGTTTTAACTTGTCGAGAACATAGGTATAACGGTACTTTCAGTCACTTACTCAAAAAAATAATAAAGCAAAAAGCTTTTAGAATCGCACTAAATTCAACCCCAAGGGTATAAAATGGATTCAAACCTATTTACACAATAATTTGTTGGCTATCCACACATTTTCGGAAAATGAAAACCTTAACAGATTTATCCGACTCAGATGGGTTTAGCATGATAATGAGAAATAAATGAAAAGGTCTATTTTCTGGACCACTTTTATTTTGAACTTCAATATTTTAGGAAAAGCTCCCGCATTTCCCGTAAATGTTGAAAATCTTTACGAACCCAAAAGCTACGGGTTGTTAATCGAATATTTGATACATGTTGTGTTGATTTTAGGGCCGTTATTTCATATTGATGTTAGCAGGGAAGGTGCGGAAGCAAATAATTTCAAATATGAATCACGATATCGCAGTGTTGACAAATCCAGATAGTTCCGCACAATCAGCAGATAACCGATTTCACGTACATTAACGGATATGTTCTAGGGGGCGATAATATCTCGGTAGGTAGCTATTTACCACCTGAATACGTTTGAGTCTAATGATTAGATTGGGGTTATAGTTAATTAGCCCCATTATTGGCAGTTAGTTGCCACTCTACCCTAATTCGGTTCGGAAAATTAATTATTTAGTTTACTTATAGGGTAGGTACCTACTTTCCATTGAATGTAGCAATGACTATATGTTTGGCTTCAAACACTCATTTTACTTTTCCAAAAGCTGATAAAACCTACAGGTAACCTCACCTGATTTAGAGAAATAATTAAGTTGATCAATAAATTGAGGAAGGTTGCGATGTGGCCTCGTATCTTTCTGGCTATATAACACGTAGGAAAAGTAAACAAGGTAAAGTAGAATTAGACAGGGCAAAAATAACAGAAGCCCTTGCTATAGCAAGTAGGTACCTTGTGTTGATTTTGCACCTGTAATATCTGAGATATTTTGATATTAAAATAATACAAAGACAGTTTTATTGCCTGCGCGAAAAGTAATTAAAAACACGAATACACAGCCCTAGGAAGTAATTAAGCAAAGATACGTCACATGACACAACTGCTCCGCGTAGAATTTATGTCACCGTTCGTCAGACGGAGGAAAAATTCACGGTTCGTATCACCCACGCGGCCTGGAAAGTATCACATAAATTAAGACAAAAGCATTAAAATATAATGGACAGCGTTATATTGACCGACACTGAGGTGAACATGGCTGAAAACCCCGACTTTTTTACACGAAAATATTTAATTTAAATATTAAAGTGCATACATATTAATGTGAGATGACGGACTGGATGTGGAAGGCGGAGGACAGGGTGTTGTGGCGTAGTCTGGGAGAGGCCTATGTCCAGCAGTGGATTGCGATCGGCTGAGTTGATTGATTGATTGAGTACATATTAAAAAAAAAAAACAATCCAACACGTACCTACTTACTGTTTTTGAAAATAATACATATTACAAAGTATATTAGATACCTTACACGAGTTGGCTGAAAAGCTGACCTAAATTACGCACTCATTAATATTTGAGCTCAGCCAATATTTTAGAATAGGTAAACGCTGAAATATTTATTTATCACAATTCGTCCAACTGAATCGAATATCATAACCATAATAAATCACGCAAACTGAACGGAATCGAATCTGTCTGTTTGTCATTCAATCACGCCTTGGCGAAGCATTTCACCATTTTCGCTCTAAATGCAATGTTACTCGAATTCTCCACAATAGACTAGTTGACAGTAAAAAGAAATACCTTTAAGCCAATAATTTAAAATATCGCAGGTCGCAAAAAATTGCACTTTCCGGATTTTTTGTGATGTTGTTAGGAGTGTGAAAAACCAAATTTGCAGTTCCGAAAGATATGCACGCTAACTGCGTGGTGCCCGAAAAAAATTCGGAATTCTTTCAGTTTTTAACTTATAACTTCTAAAAAGTGCATCCTACGGAGAAAGCTACAATTAGCGTAGCCCCTGTACTTACAATAGAACCCGAGATACAGCACTACAAATATTGGCCATTTTTTACAAAAAGTTCCGAGTAATATACTAGTTTTGTTTTGTTAAAAAAAAAAACGCAGATTAGACGGATTGAAACAATTGAAGTCACAAGAGCCGCCATGACAGAATGACAATTAAAATTAAATTACGATATACATAGGTAATATTTTTTTTTCAGTTAAGCCTTAAATGCATGATGATGTAAATTTGCATCAACCAATCCAATGCCATATTTTCGTTTCCACAGAGCACGGGGAGTCCCTTAAAGTTAATATTTCGTTGAAATATTCGTATTTTGAAATAAATTAACCTCAAGGAACATGCGTAATTGATTTCTCAAAAACATTTAACTGGCCTATTTCCCTACACTTGGATATAATTCAACGTGAATTTATTTAACTGAATTTTAATACTACATACACACGTACTAAGTGTACCTAGAATTTCCCATTAAATTCTAATTAGAAATGAGATGTGAGAGACGTAACATAAATATCAGGTGGGATAAAAGGATCTAGGAATTCTCATAACGTAGGTATCTACGTGACATTTTACGGCACGATCGGCCGGAAAATGTATACACGCAGAGATAGGGAAATTGCGACATACATACATAGAAATGGCGTCTAAATAAATGGCATGATTTGGTTTTTGCAGACGTTTCAATATACGTACATAAAAGCATGTGAATTATGATGTAGAATAGTTTGAATACTGAAATATTCCAATAGCTAACCGGAAAAGTAAAATATAAGTAGGGTTACATTCTTTTTTAGAAAGTTTTATTTAAATAGGGTTAGGTTTTAAACATAAAAACATATTATTTGTACGTATTTTTGGTAAGTTAAGCATTCGTTTCTACAATAAAATAAATGGATATGATGTTAGAGGAATTGTTCCTAAGATTAAGCGGGCATCCTGCTGGCATTCTATTACTTTTTTAAGCTCATTTCATTGTGAGCAGCCGTGCGATTCTGTAACCATCTCAGCGTGTAAACTTGGGTGAAGTGAGTGTGGAGTGGGTGTCAATCCTTTGGATGAAGTGAGTGTGGAGTGAGTGTCAATCCCTAGCATCAGCATGACTCATAGCTCACTCTAAGCTCACTTTCCCAGAATCTACCGGCTGTACTTACCTATGTACAGCTGCGTATGTAGCGAAAAGACAGATATCTACCTCCTTTTAGCTACCTCTTTGTAGAATTACACTGGAACTCGCAAGGGCTGTTTTGTAATGTTAATTACTTTGTATAGAATCCAGTTCTTCTAACTTAATGGACAGCTGTGCTGCTGGGGAGTTTGTAGTGCTTCTTCTTCCCAGTCAAAGCACTAGGTAGTGGTTAAAGGCGGTTGTTTTGAGGGGCTGTCTTGTGTAATTTTGACGTTCAAAAACTGCTGATTCTCAGCCTATTTTGAATAAATGACATTTGATTTTGAAATAAATAAACTAACATGAGTTTTTGTATAAATTTATAAGGTATATCTATTCATACACGCTATATCTGAAGGGGTCATTGTACCTACTTATCATTACGAACAACTTTTACGACGGGACCAAACCTGAAATTGCGAAAAAAAATCAGCTGTTCCCTACATTTATGTTCGCATAACTCGTCAAAATGTAGGGAACGGCTGATTTTTTTTTAAGTGTCCATACATTAATTTTTTGTGAGAAATATCTAAGAAACTGGTAAAAACCTACTTTTTGTGTGCATCATAAATCATTTATTTTATCAATGACGTATCTAGTCATATTAAACTGGATATCCTATATTGTTAAAATTAAAGATGATTGTTAAATTAAACTTGCAACTTTTTTACCGGGTATTGCTGACCATCATCTGCCTAGCCTTTTACCAACTACGTTGGGGTCGGCTCGGACGTAATATGATTCAGCTACTGGTCATTTCCCCTGCGCAATTTGGTTTTAGAGCCAAACTGTCGACAGCCGATGCAGTACATAGCCTGACTTATTATATTTCAGTAGAACTTGGTAAAGGAAACCAGACCCTGGGAGTCTCTCCCGATTTAGCTAAGGCCTTCGACACGGTGTCTGTTTTTGTTCTTCTGAACAAATTAGAGATCATAGGATTAAGGGGAACGCCGCTGAAACTTTTTACTGACTATTTAGACCATCGGTACCAATGTGTTGGTATAGATAATATTACGAGCAATGCGCAGAAAAATACTGGTTTTGGTGTTCCTCGGGGGAGTATTATGGGCCCCACCCTCTTCCTTGTTTATATTTACGACCTGTGTAATCTAAATATTAAAGACGGCAAAATAATATAATATGCCGACGACACAACGTTAATATTTAGCGCTTAAACCAGTAGTGAACTGTTCGCTCAGCTAGGTTTTAATACTGTGACTAATTGGCTTCATAGCAATTTACTAATATTAAATGCCGACAAGACTAAATATATTCACTTCTCCATGCGCAAGCCTCAATTTAACATTACTAACCCTTACCTATATGCCCATCAATGTGGAAACCGTACAATCACCATGTGTAGTTGTCCTTTTATCCAACAAACAAGCAACATAAAATACCTGTTAACCTGCAACATAAAATACCAATGTTAGAAGTGTTTACGGTAATCCAGCTAGTCCAAATATTTGTAAAGGCATCCCAAAATCTAAAACAAATTTCCCACAGCAAATCCTGGTCACTTTCCTGGAACAGCATGAAAATTTCCAATTAAATAACCTTTCAGATTCAGATGCATCGCCCGGGATTTTAACGAGCCTGGCAACCCTGAATTGGTAATGTAAAGCCGGGTCTACACTAGTTAATCTTGCTTTGTACAAAATTCTCCCTTTGTATCATCAGAACACTTGACACCACGCTTTTGTGTCCGGGTTGTGTATGTGAAGTCATTTGTTATTGATATTTAGGCCGTTCGAAGCGAAACCTCGTTCAGGCACAACGGTGTAGGTAAGCTACATATAATAATAATAATAATAATAATAACGTTAATAGTAGTAACGTACCTTTTTAGAATTCACATATTTGCTATGTAATTATAGTTTATTTAAAGCCTATTGTGTTAATTTCACATTATCTCTTTGAAAAGCCAAATAAACAAAAGTTTATCTTGGTTTTAGAACATTATGCGCGTTGCTTGTCCGTCATCATTGTTTCATTGAGGCAGGCAGAATAGTATGCTTTGAAAGCATATTTTTTCATGGCCATTGGCTAGACTGTGAGTCAGAAAGACCCAAAGGCTGTTGGAATAAATTAACTTGAACATACAAAACATGACACATCGTCTCATTAAGTATACGAAGTGCTGATCTAAATAAGTATGATGTCACCATTGTGAACAGTAAGTAGATGCCGATGCTCAGATTTGTGGATAACTATTTTTTCACGACACTAAATTATGACAATAGGTCTCCAATTCATATCTACTTAATATAAAACTGCTGATCTAAATAGGTATGATGTCACCATTGTGAATAGTAAGTAGATGCTGATGCTCAGATTTCTGGATAACTTTGTTCACGACACTAAATTATGACGATAGGTCTACAATTCATATCTACTTAATATAAAACTGTCTACTTACTCTAAATGCTGTAAAAATGTTTTTGAAAATAATTTGAACTGTATAAAAATCAAATGGTACAGAAAGTAAGTCTTGGAATAGCAATACATCAAATAATTACAACTTAAAAGAAAGGAACAGCTCTGAGTCAGTCAAATGAACGTTCCGTTTGGAATAGCAATTTCTACATCGGAATCAATTTATGTAAACGGGTTTAGCCCAGGCTGTCTTTAATTCTACGTATTCAATTCTGCCTTCATACGTCACCGTATATTATCTAACATTTTTATCCAAAATTAGGTAAATATAGGTTCGTACTTGCCGAGAAGTTGTCTATCTTTCTATGTATGTAATATAGCTGTAATTCTTTTGTAGTCAAAGTTACAATTAGTTAAAAGGTCATAACTTAGCCCCGAAGGCATTGCTCTCTAAAATGAAAAGCCATAATTTCCACGTTAAGCCCTTTCTTATTAGTAAAGCCAGTTTGCATATTTGAAAAGTCGTAACATCAGCCTTTTCATATTATCACATTTATCGATCGTGATTTCGATATCCTACAATCAAAAGCAATAAGAAAAGGCGTAATATTTCAAGTAACCCCTTACAATATATTTAATAAATAAATAAAAGTAAGGATAAACTATACATTATTTAACGAATAAGAGTTCAATCAAGTGAAGTCCATCGACAGTGTTTCAAACCAAAATTCAGACAAAACTGTTATTTACTCAAAATACACTATCTACATAGTAACTACTTACGGCTATTCATCGTATGACAACGGAATTGGTAGCAATACAACTGTCTGTCACAAACTAGATGTCTTTTGTTATGTCAAATCTCAAGTTATTGTTAGTAATGGGAGCTCATATATTTTCTCCATTAATTACAAATTCAATTAGCCTACGATTTATTGGCATTAGCCCCTTCTTCCGATTGTGTCGTATTACATTATGCTTTATATGAAGTAGTCCACATAGATGTAAGAAAAATCTCCTACCTATGAAAAATATCTTGGATCAATCTATGCAGGACAATTTATACGTATCTGGTTTCTAATTAGAAAACTTAACACTGAAGTTATTATGGTCTTGTCTAGAAGCGTCCTCTTCTAGTAGTACATGCTTCAGTGGCCAGGTGCGAGGATATGCCGCCATTACACTCACCTTTCACGTCTTATGTTTACGTTAGTAGACTTGGTAATGTGTAAGAGCCGTAAAGTGTTAGGCGAAGGCAATTCACACTCTATTTTTACCCACAAGCACAGTTAGGACTATTCTGCAACGAGCGCTCGAGAACAGATTACTTTACACAAAACGATTCGAATATTTTCCGAACACGATTACCTCAGCAGCTGTTCCAGAATAGTTTATAAACACTATTGTACAAATTTATACAATTTTTTATTGCCTTCCAAAAAGTAAGAAAATTAACAGCGAATGGAAGGCTTGCATTGTTTTCAAGATCCTGGCATCGAGCCAGCTCTCGCTTCCATCGATAATTAATAGAAAACTCAACTCAAGATGTAGGTCAATTTGTAAAACATTTCCTAATAGAAGTTCCTGAAGATGCACTGCATTTCCTTTGAAAGCCTTGCACGGTAGTCTAAGGAGAAGTTATTTTCTTGATCTTAACTTTTTCTAACTTGAATGTTTCTTGCTAATGAACTTTTTATACATGCTAATGCGAAATTGTTTGCGAACTTTCCAATGTTCATTGAACTTATCAGGAGACTTTAGCAGTCTTGCACTTGGATTCAATTGAGTAGTTATAATACTTATGAGTTTATAACACTTTGATAACATTGTTTATCTAATTCCTTTGATTATAAAGTGGTCCAGACAAAAGTAGAAAGATAAAACCACATGCTTATCAGAATTTCATGATGTCTGAAATAGATTTCACTGACCTGGTAACATTGATCTGTCGATTATTTAACGATTGAAACATGTAAAAGCGAGGTAGCTGTGTGCTAAAGATTATGTTTCACGAGCGAATCAGCCAATCGGAAATGATCCCAACGATAATCAATGTGCTATTTTTTAATCAGACTATCGTAATGCGATAATTCGAAAATAATCGATGTCGGAATCTAACCTTGAACATTAGACGGGCAATTAACTGGAACCAAAGAGAATTGTATTGTCACTGACTGGAAACCTAAACAACTCTTGCGGTTTAATCAATATCAAACAGATAGATGAAGTTATTCTTCTGTTCCCATTGTTTATATTTATGAGCTCAATAAAACGAGTATAGCCACAGTAAACACGTCGATAAAATGATAAAAATGTGCGTGGCTGGTTTCAGGCAGGTATTTCTATGGTTTTCTAAGAGTTACTAAGTTTTGTAATTTTTCTGTTCCTAATCCACTCGTCCTAGTTGGCTTGACCTCGGCTTTGACATAAAGAGTCAGAGACAGAGAGAGAGAGTAAAATCATAAGTGAAGTGAGCACTTAATAGTGTTAATCCCTAGCGAATGACAGCTCACTCCACGCTCACTTCACCCAAGCTTTCACGGTGAGATGGTTACAGAATCACACGGCTGTAACGGATACGGCTTCGTAAGTAAGTCTGGATCAGTTTCAGTTATAACAAGCTGATCTAATGTAAATATGCCTAACAGGGAGAATGAGGAACTTATCTATGTATATACCTACACATATTCTTTACCTTTGAAGACCATCAACGACTTAGTTTATTTTTGTGTTTATTTATCTAAAAGAAAATTGAATGTTTTATCTATTGCTGTTTATGTTACGTTTGTTTGATGGTAATAGTACATTATGATATAAGTGCGGTAAGTTGAAAATTACAGCTGAGGCGATATTGCTAGCCCGAGCCGTAGGTGAGGGCTATAAAAAAGCAGAGGCTGTAATTATCAAACCGCACGTATGTCATACGACGTTTTATAACACATTTGTGAGGAAATAAATAAAACTCGGACTTTCTTAAACGAATAAATCAATACAGCGAAAAGAAAAAGCGCGCGGAATAATTTTTACTTTTTCACAAATTAGCGATGCGCGCGCATCAGCGTCTTTTGTTTATGGCAAAGGCACAAAAAACAGTCAGTATTACTAATAAATTAATACTTTTGTGTTTTTGTTACAGATAAATGGTTGTAATTAATTGTCAAAATTAATTGAATTAAACAATTCAATGTTTATTTATTATATTTTATCTCCCAAAGTTAATTTTATTCATAAAATGTTGACCATTTTTCTGACATAAAAACTCTTTGCTAAGATTTAAAAAAGTACCGTTCGTTTTAGACGGAGCATCTTGATAAACCGTGCGCTTTACATTACAATTATGCACAAGTACGTAATGAGATACATTACGATATTGAAATTGGTGCAGTAAGAGACCTTTTACGAGCAAATGTGTTATAAAAATTGTTCCTAATGTCTTGTTATATTACGTCAGTCTACTCCAAATCTGAACAAGTGTACCTTTCGCTCTGGTCTGGATCGGGACTATTGCATTGTACAGAACATTTGGCACCGGCCCAGCAATGAGACCACACTTTGTTGTTAATAGTCTATCGTATATCTATCATCGTTCTTAATTTTATTAGTTTATTCACCTGTGTTGCAAACGTACCTCAAAGAAACATTGCGGTATGCATCAATAGAAATATAAAATTGTAAACGGTCCGGACCCGTGCTTCACATAGGCTCTCCACCTGGGTAAAGCACGGAGACATGATAAGGTCCCGTACTCCAACTGATGATCAGTACAGTCAAGTAATTAAGAAAAATAAATAATTTAATATTTATAATCAACAGGATTTATTTTAACGCATGAACTAAAATCCGACAAAGTTAGTTCTTATAACAAAAACTGAAGTTAAACCCGAGTCTAAGTTACCAATTTTGCATTAAGAACTTTACGTCTGTCGGAATAAAGTTCAAAATATGTTTAGGCTAGGTCTAATGTAAGAACTCGTTTTGTAATAAGACGGAATATGTTAGTTTTAAATTTTACTTAAGTACAGCCGCTCGCGCATCGCTGTCTGTTTAGAAACGAGTCTGATTGATTTCCGATCGTAATAAATGTGTTCTTGCGTGTGTGTAGGAAACCATTACATGTCTACTGAGTTTGCTTTAAAACAGATGAAACTCGCTCCAGATTCTTTAAAAATAGGTAATATTTAGCAAAGTTGATAATTAAAACATTTAGGTAAATATCCACAGTGGTTAGTTGGCGAGCTAACCAATGTAAAATCAACATCGTCTGGCATAAATTGAAACCAAAATAGTGTGAGAAATAAAAACAAACAGGACAAGACACATTTGTATAAGCTTGGACTCCTACTGCTGTTAGAAACTCCCATGAGAAATACCCTCTTTCGGATTCATTCGAGCGGTGTGAACGACAGTACGAGGACCGTGTGAGAAACAAAACAGTCTATCTATTAAAATATCAAAGTTCGTGCAGAGAATACACAAGTTTCGCTTTAGTGACTCACGTTATCTTTCTGATGTCAGCGTTGGCGTGCTGAAGCGTTAAATTTTTCACTTTGTCGCCGGCCGTCGCCGCTGGACGCCTGATGTAGGCGCTCGGTAAAAGCTTAATTACCGTCTAAATACAGAGATATAGGTACATGGAAGGTTCCGGATAGAGACACCTATAGAATGTCTGGCTGTGTATAACAACGTACCCACTCTAATTCGTTACGTAGACAAACCGGGACCGCACAGTACTTTGTGCTTATCTCGTATTTTTGCGAGAGTTTTATGAAAGTACTTTATCAGCGGGTGAATGTATCCGATCTGAGCCGATAACTTTACAAGATTTATATGCTCGTACTTAATTTAATAGATCTGTCATTAATAGAGCTGGTATCAGTTGTACGATGTTCTGTATTAAGTGCATGTGGGTAGTAGTAACTTCACCGCTATTGCATAGATATTTTATAATGAGGTGAGTCAGTGTGCGCCTAGCCGCTATCAAGCGATGCATTCGCTCGAGTATCCTATACGCCACTGAACATGATAAAGGATTTATGCTCCTATTTTCGGTTATTTTTACACCAAACATTTCAGTTTTAGCGAATGTTTATTTATATACATACTTCCACATTTGAGAACACAATATCAAAACACTTTTTTTTTAATTTCGCGACGATCGAATAAAATATTAAGGGTTTTATTTATATACGATGATTAAAGTAAAGTAACGTTTAAACGTCAAGAATGTATGTTTAAGCAGTCGCTAATCACTGCTTAACTTTAAGCAACGTTTATGAATAAAAGGGATATACTCGTGCTAAATTCTATACTTACATATTGATTAACCCTTTAAATAAACGTCACTCTCCGAAGTTAGAAGTAAGTACGAGTATAAGGGTCATCTGAGTTCTTCCCGTTAAACTCAAACAATGTGGTCGGTTTACAGGAATCTGTGAATTCTTGAAGCATAGCGTCCCGTGTAACAGCAATTGTTTTGTTCTCATTTACAAAATAGTGAATTTTTGAAGCATGGCGTCCTGGATGGTGTCCTGTGCCCTACAGGGTCCATAATGATCTAAATTATATGTATTACCACCTAAGTACGCATTATGGTAAAGCAATAAAGATATTGAGTATTGAGTATTGGATAAGGGGCATTGTTTTGTTCTTTTTAACAAAATAATAAATCAATTAATAATATAATAAATAAATTAATTAATAATTTTATTTTAAATTAAAAAAAAAGTCGTAGAAAACTATTGGGAGATATGACTTCCGAGGTAATAGCTAGTTATTTTTTCCTGAATATCTCTGCTTTGTATCGTCTGACACTCATTAAGAAATAATAACTTACCTACTTTTAATTATTGCAGTTGTAAAATTTTTGGCACTGTCACAAAACAAGATCAAGATAGAATAAACCTTGTCTTTGATGTACCAGTCAGACTCTACAGAGACTATTGAATCTGTTTGATCACCTACAGTAAAGTTGTTCAGCGTCAATCTGGAAACTAAACAACCAGATATTGACACTTTCACCTTAACGAGATAAATCAACTAGAAAATTACTTAATCCAAATCATAATAGTTTCTCGTTCAGAGGTACCTACTATATCTACTGATATCTACTGCTGTATACAGACAGGGTCAAATTAAATTAGCTAGCAAAACGTTGCAGGTGTGATGGGTATCGAAATCTAAACATGGTAAATATTTTAAATAAAAATTGATGGCTTTTTTTGTGCGTTCACGAACTGCTGTTAGTTTAGTCCATTGGTTCCCAAAGTGGTCCAGGTGGGCCCCCAGGGGTCCACGGGAGACTCGACGGGGGCCTACGTTAGATCTAATCTTCACATATTTTGTTTTTTTTTTTTGGGAATAAGGTAGAAATGTCGCTGCAGGGGGTCCATCGGAACCAGAATTTTTTTTAAAGTGGTCTATGAGAAAAAAAAGTTTGGGAACCTCTGCTGTAGTCACTTGAAATATCAGTTTAAAAATCAGTTTTTTATTGTGTAAACTTCACAGACGTGATGGGTATTTCAAAACGATAAAACAAAACAAACCAGATTTTCTCAACTCGTACTTCAAGTAACAACACACCAGCGGTCGTTGAACACCAAAAAAAAAAACCATCAAATCCTTTCTTTTCATTTTATCGTGTTTAAATATCCATACCCATCACGTCTGCAGAGTTTCGCTAGCTAATTCAATTTGACCCTGTATAAAATTACTATGTATAGTTAATCCATTTACTTGAATTGTTTCGTCGGGCAAACTTTAAGCAGTGGTCTGAGCAGCTTTGGAAAAGTTTCTAACTTTGTAACAGGAATTTAATCTGACCATCGCTCAATTAAGATTTAGACGGACGGACGTTTCATTGAATATAATATTGATATTGTTGTGGCAACATGTATCTGACTGACTCCTCTTTAAAACTTGAAAGAACAGAAGCCCAATTCTCGTAATTAAAAACATTCAAAATCTGGTTTCAATCTCATCTCAGCGACAATCAATGTCAAAAACTTGTCAAATTTGTAGGGAAATTACTAGGTAATTTTGACATATTCAGGCTGAAATTAGAATGCATATGTTCCTAAAAATACGGGAATCGCCCTTCAGGTTAAAATATACCTAGTTAGGTTTAGCTTAAGAAGCTCAGATCTTGTTAGCGAGAACTCGAGAAGAGAGCAAAAACCAGAACCTACTCGTACCTACTTCAAAATCGTTCAAATTCAAGTCGCAATCTCATCGCAGCGACAATCAATAATCAATGTCAAAAACTTGTCAAATACGTAGGGAAAGTAGTACCTCTACTTGCCCCTCAGGTTAAAATAAAGTTAGGTTTATTTTAAGCAGCTAAGAAGCTCAGATCTTGTTAGTGAGAAGAGAGCAAAAGCCAATTTCCGTACTTCTAAATCGTTCAAATTCAAGTCGCAATCTCATCTCAGTGACAATCAATGTCAAAAACTTGTCAAATATGTAGGGAACGTAGAGGTGTTTTCGACAGATTGAGCTGAGATAAGAATGCGAATGTTCTTAAAAAAAAGTTGGAGATACTTGGTTGGTTGGTTGGTTGGACTTGAGCAGGTCTGGCAGTCTGGCTCCTGTTGCAGGTTGTGAGGACAAAATCAAATCAAAAGTCATTTATTCAAATTATGCTGAGGATCAGCAGTTTCCGGATGTCAAAATTACATAAGAACGTTCCTCAAAACGCCCGCCCTTCACCACTTCCTAGTGCTCTCGTTGAGAAGAAGAAGTGGCGCAGCAAACTCCCCACAGATTCGATATTCGATTCGACAACATTCGATCAAGCTTGAGTGCTGGGGTTGTCGTGAGTGACCGGGATCTATTGCGGTCCTTACTTCCCCGGAGTCGATTGTGAGCTGGAATTACCTATATCTATAACGCCTTTTCTGTTATCCAGATAACAGTGGGGCAATACTCGTAATTTTAAGAACGTTCACAGTCTGATATCAGTCTGTCAATCATCAAAAATACCTGTTATTTCCCTCCATTTTTGACAAGTTTTCTACATTTGTTTGTCGCAGAGGTGAGACTACTAGATTTTGAACGTTTTAAATTACGAGGATGGGCCTTCTGATTAGAAGCCCTTTCTTCTGGTTTGTTCATAATCTGAAAGTAATATCCAATGTATATTGGTGGTACCTACCAATAGGTATTTGAATATCGGATCGTAGCTGACTTATCTAAAAATATAAGAGTGATATGCGTTTGTTATTTGTAGACGTAGACAAGTTCTACGAATACACGACCTATAAAATATATTTACCTAATACTAAAAACGGTCTGACATTTTATTTTTATTTTCAAAAGAAATAGATATGAGAGGTGTTTTTAGACGGCGTGGCATGTATGCAAAAATAAATTCAAATGAATTAATGATTTAGATACATTTAATACTTAGATATTAAAGTTTCATTGTTTTCCATAACATCGGTGCTGTATTAATATTTTACGATAAGCTAGGAAACGGGGAACCTAATATTCTCCAAATAAGTTAAATTTTAATACGGATTAAACGTGTGTAATTTACTGCAAACTTTTTAGGGAGCAAAACCTTTCCGCTTAATAATATTTGGTAAATTATTCCCCGGTGGATTTACATTGTACCTTTTTTAGGGAAACTACCGTAGATAACTAATTTTGGTGGAAGGGTCCAGGGACCTTTGGCTGATTTATTTGTTAGCAAATTTTGGAAAACGGTCTTAATAATAACGTTTCATTATTAACTCATCATTCTCCTGTGTTTATCCCAATTTATTAGGGGTCCGCGCAGCATGTCTTCTTGTTCCGTACTTCTCTGTTAGATTCGTCATCTAAGTAGTCGCCCTGTTTCTAGTCATATTACCTTTCACAAAGTCCATCCAGCGTGTATTTGGTCTACCCTTACTCTTAGAGCCATCCACATTCGTCATTATTTATTTTAATGAATACATATAGAGAATATAGATTCGTTGACGTCACATCGTCAGTAACCGTAAACATTGTAAATGCTTCTGAATTCCCTCGTTAATGCCAGCAAGCATAAGAATCGCTTGTCCGGTACGTCCACTTTCCATTCCCCCTCAATCTCCGCCATTGTTTGAATTCTATAGATTTTTACATCTAAATATTGTAAATTAGTAAGATTGTATTAGGTATCTGTTCTATGACGTAGTACCTGTTTGCACTTACATTTTGAACCAAAGTTATAATCCAGTAACGTCTGTTTATGAAATTTCGAGAATAAAGTATTATTGTATCGTTTTGTTCTGCCGTTCACAGATTTGTTTCCGTTTTGTTGAAATGCAACAAGTGACCACTTATACGAAGACACATGTGTTACATGAAAACACAATTCATTACACGATAGTGACGTCCCCTCGCCATTTTCCCACTCGGCCGCTTGCTGAAAGCACCCATAATAAAATATAAAAAAAAAAAAAAATGTTTAGGTGTGACTGTGAAAATTTACAAGTTCACACCTAAAATGACATTTGGAAACTATGCAAAACGGACGATGCTTTAAAACCATATAATGCGAATCAAAGCCAAAAACTTCCAGACGTAAGTGGAAATCAATAACACAATATATTGCTGAAGAAAAAAAAAATCTGTGATAGGGTATAATACAAAAACTATAAAGTCATAAATATTCATATCTTAGTCATAATTCAGCACCAAATGTCCGCACGGCTGGACACTGGTACAATAGCCTATCAGAGAGGAAACTGCGATAATCATCACATTTATCACGCTTGGCGAGCGATGATCGCAGGTTGCAGGCAGGAGGACAAAGCTATCCATCGCCTTGGATACACTTTACATTCATACACAGGTACTAACATATTTTTCCCATGGGACTAGGTAGAAGATACAGAACACCATCTGCTACGACCCGTAGGCGGATCACATACTACAACGCATCGCGCGGCGGGGTGCGGGGATCATAGCCAAATTCGCCGCGTTTTTATTGAAATTGTATGTAAAAAATCACGCGTGAGGGCGCGTTATTTGCCCCGTCATGTGACGCGTTGTAGTGTGTGATCCGCCTTACATAAATGCCCCTTTGCTTCATCTACAAGATTATTTAAATCCACGTTTAAAATTAAAATTAGTGCGCTGTGAGAATTCTCAACTACGTTACTATGTAGAACTCCTAAAGCGGTATTTAAGAGGATTTAATAAACTCATCTCTTAATGAGAAGGAAATTATAATTAATCGGAACCGCGGGTATCGTCAGCGTTTGTAATTAAACTCTTTAAAATGAGCTACAAAGCACTTATTATATAGAAAATATACTTTTACATTTTTGACATGTCGTTACATGATACGGTTTTTGAAGATATTTCTTAATAATATTTCTTTAAGTTAATGTGATTTAATCTCACATTCTTCCTCATTAAGGTGTTAATCATCAAAAGCACTGTAGCTTATTATTGTTTTTAAATTGTTTAGAAATAAAGGTGAAAATTTCACTCGGTAAAATATAAATATAATTAATTAAATTTTGTAATACGGTTGAATAAATCATGATCAATTTTACCTATAAAATGTATTCAATGATTTTTTTTTCTATAACTTATTAGATTCTTGAATGGCAGCGACTACGCCTTAACGAGCTCGGGGCTCAAGTTATTATGACCTTTCTCCGGTCGAGATATATTGGCAGTAATAAATTACCTCAGATTCATACCCGCTGAATGTAGGGGTGATTCAATTACACAAATATAGATCTACTTGTTATCGACGGCCATGGCTCCAAGTTTCTATCAATAGGAAATACGGGCAGCTTATATGTATGTTTATCGTAGGTAAGTATGTCTTGTCTATCTCTCACATATACGGACCCAAATCAAAGTCATGACATTTCGAACTATTATTTCAAGTAAAATGATAGCTTAGAAATTATAATAGCGTAGCGTCTATTCATATTTGAAATGTAGAAGACCAAGATATTATTTAGATAACTACTCTATTTTGCTACATTACTTATGCAAGATACCTATCCTTCAAGCTTAGAATGTAGATAGTTTATTGAACTATTATCTTGGACGGTATTATCAAGACCAACTGTTTTGACAAATATATACGACTATTTTATAGCGAGCAATGAATTTAAACTCTAACTTTGATCATTACACGCCCAATGCTAATATATGTCATGTCAATAAAATAAACTAGCCAGTACTTACGAATATTTCAACATTCTATTCAGCGTTCTGATTGGTTAAATCATGGGTAAAACAAATGCAACGCAGTTTGCAATGTCCACGTTATTTAAATCTGTAATCTATTGTAAGACACAGATGTGGGTCTCAGCAGTAAACTGTACTTTATTTTTGGATGCATGTGTTTCAGCCTATAAGCAGACAATAAAACGACTGTGTTGACAAATATAGCATCCGAGAACGTCTGAGTAACCCTCTGTATACATCCTATCGCTATCTGGAATTGTGCGGGAATATTGCAGACTATTTGGAGCAAAGTTCTCGAATATCGAACAAGCATCACATGCCAACACTAGACTTGCAAATACTAGACGTTGATATGAACGATATTCTGTTGTTTGTTCTAGTAAATAACTGCAAGTATTGACAGACGTGTTCAATATCTTCTTTGATAGCAAAGAAGAGATTGAATACGTCTGCCTATAGAGGCATGATAGTCGAATGTGTTTGTTTAGAAAAACAAATGAATTTGCTGTCACATATCTTTCTATCAGTATTTGTATATCTTTGGCTCATCATCTGCCGAGCCTTTTCCGAACTATATTGGGGTCGGCTTCCAGTATCCACAATATCAGTATTTTACATGGAACGACTGCCTATCTGACCTCCACAACCCAGCTGCTGGGTAATACTGGTAAGACCCCCCCCCCCCCCCCCCTTGGTAAGACTGGTTGTCAGACTTTCGGGCTTCTGACTACCCATAACGAGTGTCAAAGATACACGAATGACAGCCGGGACCAACGACTTTACATGTTTTTCAAGGCACGGGGGTCTTGTTATGTACAGATGGTCACCTATCCACGAACCAACCGCGGCTACCGTAGCTCAGCAGCTGTTATTACTTAGCCACAAGCCGCTTTTTCGATATCTTTATATCTTAGGCTATTTTGGAGAAAGTAATCTGAGACACGATCCATATCCCTTTATCCTCTTGTTCAGCCTTCAGTACGTGTAAGGCTTCAGATTAATGTTCCTTATTTTCCTTTTTGATTGAACGAGGAAATTTTCTGACTGTACAAAACATACCTGAAAGGGTTTGATAAGATTAAAATACGCTCAGAGCAGAAGCCAATTAAGGGTTGTAGACACCGATATTGTGAGAGCAAAGCCTCGTTACATTTAATAAACATATAGCCCAAGCTGTGAACCATGTGTGTAAGACGTAAGTAGGTTACAACAGCTGTTAGCGAACCATGTTTCAACTTAGACATTATCTATACATACATACAAATAAATAAAATTCAAGTATCTATTTGTAATGTCTAAATAACAGCTTTTTACTAAATGTTCACGAAAGTATATACGGTACTTATTAACAAAAAAACTATTTTCAAAATGTTTGTCTGTCTGTTTGTTCCGTGAAATCTGTGAAGCGGCTGGACCGATTTTGACGGGATGCCACTGGCAGATAGCTGATGTTATAAGGAGTTATTTAGTTATTATTTTAGAAAATAAAAAGGATTAGTAAAGACACACATTTTTTGTCCACACGAACATGGTCGCAGGTACAGCTAGTTGTTTATAAAATCTGATAAAAGGGAAAATAGCCGTAGAATAAAGAAACGGAACACATTATGTACTACGCTTGTATTTATAATTCTATAGAAGATGGCTTACGGGAAAACCGTGAGCATTTCCGTTGAATGTAATTTAAGGAATCTCAAGCGTATACAGAATTGTAATTCTAAGCCAAGATTTATCCCTTTTGAAATTATTTCTGTTTTTCTGATTTCGAGGTCTAATCCAATAGGATTGTGGACAATAACTACATGAGATAGAAATAGATTAGATCTCTTCAAAATAAATGAATTGACTTTAATTTATTCGATGCCACTGATGCTGCAATCAAAGTGGCCACCTGCTGAGTTCAAACTATGTATATAAAAAAAAAATAAACAAGGAAGTACCATCGACACGAAAAGAAGAAGAGGAATTTATTCGATACCATTTTTTCAGAGAATAATTTCCAATTACGGCAATACCGATAAATTATTAACGCAATCTCAAAACAAACAAACACACAAGACGAACAGAAACAAACTTTATCAATTATAATTTTGAATAGACCGACTGATTTTCTGTATCATTTACATACAAAATCGATATTCAAAATCTTGGATATATATTTTGATTTAGGTATAAAAGCAGATAAAAACAGAGATCGTCCTTTGTGACTCTGTTTTATTTGTCTAGGTTTTCCCTAAACCATATTCATACTTAAGCGGGTCTCCGTAGCTTATCTTTCGGTAAGGTAGGTAAAGGCCATCAAGTGTCTTCTGGGGTAAAAGGCTACTTGAGATAACCCTGAACGTATAACCCCATAACCTACAGCGTTAGGAACTGTACCCGAGTATTTGATTCACTAAGGAAGGGACCGTCGTTATCTGTTTGTTAGAACTTCAAAGGGGTAATTACTGTGTAGTGTGGTCAATTGAATCATCAAATTGGCCATCTTCGGTATTATCCGCTTAGAACATTTATCCAATTGGAACTTACTGATTAGCCGTCGTTTATAATTGATTGGATTGTAATCCTATTGTCTTGAATCGGCAAAGCTTCCAACTGGTATTGTTTTGCGTTGAGATAAGTTATGAACGCCTGAGCTTAAGTTACTTCAGTGCTTAAAACATACGCAAACACTTGGTTTGCAAAATATTATCGAAAGTTTTCTGATTTCTCGATGATATTCGCTTTTTAATGACGAATTGTGGCGATAAACAGAAGACCAATAAAATTATAGTTAATATAAACGTTCAAAATCTAGCCGCAATCTCATCGCAGCGACAATCAATGTCATAAACTTGTCAAAAATGTAGGGAAATTAGAGGTATTTTTGACAGATTGAGACTGATATTAGACTGTGAACGTTCTTAAAATTACGAAAAATTCCCCTCAGAAATCGTTGAAATTTCGAAAGACATGCCATGCTCAATAAACAGTCAAGCGGCTTGTCCATTCCTCCGAAGCGAATAATTAATTAAACTGCAAGACATAGACAGACTGATTATATTTTTATCCGAGCGTTAAATTAGTTTTCAATGAAATCCAATTAAAACCCGTCCATCAGTTGTCTCATGAAACTGGAACAAACAGATAATTTATTGGAACTGTTGTTTGTGATGTCTCTGAAGATAACATTTCTTTTAGAAAATATTTTTTATTGAAATACTTCCTCTTTTACGTCAGTAAAATGTTAATTTATTCGGGGTAGCAAAAATATATAAGATACCTACTAGTCTAATGAGTGTCAAAATTATATTTTATCGTTGTGCTCAAATATGACTTTAATTAGTGTTAGCATGCAGTTCTAACCAAGAGAAAGCTTAGACTGATTTAGCAGCGGTCCCAAACTAGGCACAGCCTGTATCTTGGTGACCCAAACTCTATACAAAATTACTAGTTGAATCAGTTCTGCTAGCGCAAGATTGGTATTGAAAATTTCATAATAATATACTGTTAATAATTTATAATTTACATTTTTATTTTTATAATTCATAATGAGCTATAAAAAGCAGGTAAGTAAAATAAAGCTACTAATAAATGTTATACCTTTTTCTACATAGAATAAACATACAAAAACAGTTGAGGTGAGTAAATTTGGGGTGTAGTGTGTGTGTTATGAAAGAGTGTTGTGGGTGTTAACTTAAGCAGCTGAGTAAGCTTTCTGTTTCGTCATAAGTCCGGCCCAGAAAACATTCCTTAAGTTTAGTTTTGGCCTCAGAGTAGATTTTCGGTACAGTAAACGTTATGCTTATAGCATTGAACACTCGTATGGGTAAGTACGACGAAAACCGGGTCGCAAAGAGGGTTTTTGTTTTTGGAAGTGGGTTTCGTTCTGGTATTTTTCTATCCATCTTGCTCTAGCAAGAGCGACTTCTGTTGAGTTTTAACAGGTTTAGTAGTGACCGTAGGATGAACAGTTGACGTACGCGTAAAACCCCAGATTCCTTATATAGTTCGTCTGTGGAAAAACGAAAATTAAGTATTGGAAGTACGGACAAAATGACAGGGTGTTTTGTATTTCAATCATATTTATTTATTTAATGGCATTATAATCAGTCACAATCGCTTATAGTCATATTAGGTTCATTGACTATCAGTAACATAGTCTTTTAATTAAGTAGGAACTATAATAAAATATATATTAAGAAAAAATATAACTAATAACAAAAACCATTTTGTCCATATAGTATGGACAAAACGACATATAAGGTAAGGACATGATGACATACAAATTTTTAAGAACAAAGTTCACAAATAATCCTTTGGTCTTCTTTGGAACATCAGCACATGACGCATGAGCCCAAAGGGAACAAATCATACATCGTAACCAACCTTCGTCGGGCTTAGGACGGGAAAAGAGGTCATTGCGCAGTCGCTATCGTCGTCATTTGTCTCGTGTGAGAATACTTCGCTTCCTGAGCTATCATATATCAGAGCAGTTGTAAGCTGCCTCGATGCTCTCAATTTCTTCTCTGATTCTCTTCTCTGAGCGTTTTTGGAAGCAGAAATATTTATTTCATCCTCACCACAAATTTTTCTTTTCATCTGTCTCTTCTTTTCTACCGGTGGATCCTTTGGTCTATTTTTAGCAATAATTTCTTGCATATTTGGAGAAGAAGTTAAAAGCCAATTATCTTTGACAGGTTTAATTTTTCTTTTTCCTTGGCCTCGAATGAACTGCCCCTGTGGTACTGGCGAAATAGTAGCAACTGGATATGTCGGTAACTGCTTCGATGGACCAGGTCTCACAACATCATCGTATGCTGCTCCAGCTACCTCAACTGTATTAGGCTCCTCTTCACATATTTCCAAACTCAGGTTCGTCACATCAGTAACAACATCTCCAATATCAGCGTTGGTGGTGGCTTGCGTTGTGTTTTTTGAAGAATCTACTTTATCGTCACTATGGACAAAATTACATACCATGTCGTTTTGTCCATATTGTATGTATGTCATTTTGTCCAAATTTACCCAAAAGCGAATAAAAATCATAATTCCATCAAATAAATAATGATTGCAATAAAGTTAATCGAAATCATTGGGTACTAGCATAGTTCATCGATTTTAATACAAATAATTACAAATAACAACAAATAACTCACCAGAAAATAGGAGAAAACCATCTGTAAAATAAACTTTTGAAGGCGAAATGCACGTTTGAACTGGTTACTGCGGCGCAACTGTGAGAATGTCGCTCAACGTCTGACAGGATTGTAAATATGGCTACCGTCACGTGATACAGTCGCGGAGACGTAGCTAAAACCCGCCAATTGTGAAATAAGGGGACTATGTCATTTTGTCCATACATGTCATTTTGTCCGTATTTCCCCTAATATATGGAGTGGCGTCATATCATTATACAATTAGGCACCTACATACTAACCATATTTCCTAATTGCTATCCTAGGATAAAAGCAATATAGTGTTCAAAATCCACGTAAACAAGAGAAGTGATTAAAATTAAATGGAAGCTTAAATGAAAGGTGCCAATTTCAAATAAATTATTCGTATCTCTTCGCTCTCAGCTCTTGTAATTCGAGTACTTTTTCCGCCCATTTCGAAATCAGATTTCAGTTCATTCCGACAAAGTGATAGATTTTCAAGACGATGTTTAACTAACAACTGCAAAGCTTTTACCTATTAGCAAGTCTAAAGTCAGTAACAGCGTATTTGATGAACTGGAATATCAACTGTTGTCATATCAGTCTATATTTCATCATTCTTTTCGTCCTGGTCTACTTTACTAGGTTTTTTATTGGATAGAACAGAAAACCCATTTACTGACGGTCTAAATTTGTCATTTCGTTAAATGATTTATGAGAAACTGCTTAACGAAAGGTCTGAAAGTGGCGTGCGTCTAAATGGACATAAATATTTTACAAGTAAATTGAAATGGGAGCCGGGGGAGGTCAACTGAGGTCCACGGCGGTAGGGGGTGGCGGCTCCTTGATGAGTTGTCAGCAAAAAATGGTGTCAGTTGCCTTATTTTTATTGCTTGTTTTTCATTTTGAAATAAAAAGCGAGCAAAGGAAGAGGAAGTGCGCTACGCAAAATTAATGTATTCACTCAATTTGGATAATTTATTAGAGTTGAATTTGTTTCACCATTTGCTCAATGGCCTGTTGTAGATTTCGTGGTAGCCTTTAGCGTTTCAATTTCAATACGATTGACTGCCAAAGTGGAGTCACGAAAGGAAATTTCCTCAATTCCTTATTTTAATATTGAGGACAAGTTGTCAAGACCACTTGGAGCAACTCAAACAAATGTAGCCGAGAAAGCTGACGGTTATGGTAAAAGTTTGTTGATTATAAATTTCCAACAAAGGTTTTCAAACATTTTCTTTCGATAACATTTCGAATAAAGCTACTTTAGCAGAAATTACGCAATTAATAATAAATCTATACACGTTTTAAACAGTCCCTTTGGTTCACAGACAAATGCTTACACAAAGCGGAACCTAAACCACTAAAGAAGTTTTTTGGATGTAAAGTGTTTTCAAATCCTTTATATGGGCCTGAAATAGGGTAATAAGAGTTTCTTTTTTTGTGGAAATCGTTTATTTGAAAAAAAAAAACCCTTATAGACACGGGTACATAAGGGAGCGCGGACGAAGTCGCAGGTAAAATCTAGTTTTGAACAAAATGTTTACTTGTGTAGTTTGTGATAAACACCTACTTCGTAGTCATAAGAGGAATATAAATCAGTAAGACCCACATGATAAGCATTTTCACAAATATTGGTAAAATATCACATGATATGATAATCCTTGTTAGCTCAGACAGTATGTACGAGGCTTGAATAAATTGGGACAGGCTCGTATGTCTGATTCTAGGAAATTGATATTTTAGATATTTGAAGAGCATTGTTATTTGATGGCAGGATAACTGTTAGCTACGGATCTACTTGTTCAGAGATAAAATAACATTCGGTTATATAATTCATCTGTTATTTTTGGAACTTCGTGTCAGTATAACTATCGACTACTAACTTCACACGTTTCTCTGAGGCCCTCTTGTGATTTATGTCTGTATATACTATATCACCTGAGGCAAAATATACAAAATATTTACTTGTACGAGTATTATTTAAATAATGTCTGTCCAACATACAAAATGTAAACTAAATGTTGGTGATGGTTACTTTGGGAGGAAACAACTAAGTGTACACACGAGTGACACGCATCGACGGCAGAGGCAACTGTGTCGACGGCCGCCGTCGATGCGTCGCCGGCTGCCGTCGACAACGTGCCGCTCGTGAGCACCGTTCTCAAATACACTGGCACGTTATCGCCGACTGCAGTTGCCCCTGTCGTCGACGCGAGTATTGTATATGAACACTAACTATAACACTATTCATTACTTCATCAAAATTAGGATACAATGAGTGTCTCTAAAATGTACCTACAGACAGAATGACGTGTATGTCTTTGAGACAAAGAACTCCTCGCTTGAAGCTACTCACTAATATCCTCTTTGTTAATAGAATTGAGTTTAGCTGACTAATGCTGATTTGGAAGTAACTAATTATTCCGTCAATAGGCTTTATCGACAAGGCCACGAGCCTTTATGTCGTTTCTTTTGTAAATAACTTATGAATCAAGAAAAAGGTAAGATTATCTCAATGGTAAAAGCTTGCATTAACTCTTTGTGGCCATAATGTTCAGTGAGTATACAGTGTGCAGGGACATGGACGCGCAACCTGTTATTCAGTACATGTTTCTGAATACCTTTGTGTTGAAATTTTTCGTCAGTTATTTAAAAAAAAAAAATAGCTCTGCCGTACATTTTGGCTGCGTAGGTACTGTATTTGTCTCTGAAACAGCTAATTTTTTTCTTGATATCCGAAAAAAATCTACGCTTGGGGGGATATCCCTGCCACGCTCTATTATGTCAGCTGTTAATAGTGCGGGAGCGAGGTTAGTTTCATGAATTGTTATTAAAACAATAGCACAAATATATGCATTCACGCCTACTCCACATATAAATAAGAACATATTTACAAACTTTGCGTTTACCTTGAAAGTGAACAGGTGTACGCTAACCGATGTTTTGAAATGAAAATACAATTCGAGCCAATTAAAACTTTGAATAAATTGGATTATTAATAAATGCCAAATCTTAGGCTTGATTCTCAATAGCCAAATAAAACTTTTCAGAACTCAGAAGGGCCATTTTGAAGTATTGAAATCTTTTCTAGGGAAATTCGGTCAATAACTCAAAGACCACCCCGCATTAGTAGGTAGTTTTTCTTTATATAATACATATTTACGTGAACATAAGTTCTGTTTCACAAACATTTGTTACTAATTACATATTTAATGGCGCCGGTTTTCTTGTTCACAAACGAAACTAAATTTAAGTTCAGTGCATCTTTTTTTGTCTATTTCATTAAGAAAAGGACAGAAGATAAATATTAGTTTAGTCCTGTCAAATTAGTCAGCGCCTGACGCAAATTGACGTAAGTATTTTTAGTAGCAATTTTTTTAATCTCGTCTAAAGTTGCCTATGGAGTATCATAATTGAATAAATATATTTTTTAAAGGTGCTCACCAGGAGCATTCGCCTGTAATGTAACACTTCAAATTCGATTTTGAGCATTACATTACAATACTACCTCCCTGACTGACGAGCATTCGCGTGTTATGTAACATTAAAGATTGCGGGGCGGGGAGCGCTCCGCGGCCCGCCAGCCAAATTACAATTGGAGCGCATTGATGTTACAAGTTGTATCAAGGTATTACACATTTTATCATTACAAGGTGCGCGCTGTAATGCTCGATTTTCCTCCCTCACTGATATAATGCTCGAGTCTGTAACGTTACATTACACGCGAATGGTCCCGGTGAGGGAGCGCCTTAATATTTTATATTTAGCTGTTAGTAATCACCATATTAAATATTATTGAATTATTGCCTATTGTTTTAGATATTAACAAATTATTGACTACTTTATCAATTACTATTAAATTTTTGACTCTTTTTAAATTATTGATTATTATTATTGACTAATATATTAATTAATACTAAATTATTGACTGCTAATATAATGTTGCAACTTTTTAAATTATTGTATGCCTAAAGGTGGGTCATAGATGTACTTCGCTTTAAAAACTGTAACACCATATTTTTACCCGTGTACCATAATAAACAATTTGAATTTGAACGTTATTATCTCCTAATAAAAACACTATAAAAGTATTGTACGATTCATCTTACAACTACGATTAAGTTTATTATCTTTTAATATTTACATAATTTATTTATTTATTAAAACTTTATGCACAAGTAAAAAAAGTACTGTACAAAGGCGGACTTAATGCCTGAGGCATTTTCTACCAGTCAACTACAATTAATTTACAAGCTAGCAGTCTTAAAATAATAACATGTACAAGTATAATTATAAAAAAGAACCAATCATAGGGTATCAAAAAACTCGTCCGCATCGTTGTCAACAGGAAAAGTGCCCAAAAGGCTAGCAGCATGGCCCGCTGGTCATGTGAAGAGTCGACCAATCGCTTGTCAATGTCTCGAGAAACTCTAACAACTAAGATTGAATGGAATAGGATACATATGTGCCAATGGTATTTAATTTATGATATTCGGAAATAAACACAGAATTTATAGCCACCTTTTCTTGGTATTTATTTAAAACAAATGGCAAAATCTGCCAGAAATTGTGTGAAAATCTGAAACAACCGAGACAAGTGGTCTGTAAACTGTGCTCCAACCGCCGAAAATAAATGTGGGCAATTACGTTAATATAAACATTATAGCTATACAAGAAAATAAATGTTTCTGTTCGTCTGACACTGCTTAAATTAATTTCTCCGCGATCAACGTTCCGATATTTCATAGCTTGTGATTGGCACTTTTATTTATTTCTGGGTTTATTTCTGTTTCACGGCGTATTATTTTTGTGAGTGCGGTCGAGTAGGATGGGGCGGTAGGCCACACTGTAATTATCACATAGTTGTTGGTCTTTGTGTAGATACAATAGTAGAACGACGTGTGCTTAATTAATTGCCACTGCTCGAGGCCCCGTGTTTGCTTTATGAACGTTTCTACTTTCATAAAAATTTTTGCTCCTCTTCTTTCAATACAAGTATTAATTTTTATAATGATGATGAGTGCCCAATTGGTCTCATGGTCGCAAGTGCGACTGTTGAGCGTGGGGTTCTAGGTTCGATTCTCAGTTCGGTCAAAGTGATAATGGGTTTTTTCATTAAGAATTTCTTAGTAACACCCCGCAGTTAGGAAATTGGCGGTGTGATACCCTCGTGCCTCGGAAACCAAGTTAAGCCGTTGGTCGTGCGCCTGATCTCTCTCCGGCCGCGTCGGTGAAGTGCCGTCCCATCGGACTATGAGAGTGAGGGAACAGAGAGTGCTCCTGTATCTGCACACACACACTTATGCACTATAATATCTGCCGCGCCGAAGACTAGTCTTCATTAAGAAAGGCTTCTAGAGGTTTTTTTTAATATATTAAATAATTTATGTACACACATATACATATAAACAGACCAGAAGAAAATAACAGAAAAATAGGTACAAAGAAGATGCTTATTTCTAAAGAAATCTCTTCCAGCATACCTGCGATAGGAAAGTAGATGAAGAGATGTAGACAGCGTGTGTAAAAGTAAAAGAGAAAATAAAATATATACAATAAAAAACTATTCACTTAATAAAATAAAACCAATAATATACTTACATACTTCTAAAATAAATATCACTAGAATATTAATAATGACAATGTATTCTAATTAAAATAATAAATAAATACACAATTATGACTATTATTAATTATAATGATCTACGAATAGGTACACTAGCCAAAATTACCTACACCGTTATCAATATTGACTTATCCTACCTATCAACATTACACCAATACTATACCGATGTGATCTTGAAGCTCTAGGGAGCGCTTTGCCGTAATCGCTCAGTTACGAGACTCTGTATCTAAGATACAGCAAGTGAAACAATCAGAGCCGGCTTAAGCATATTGGGCGCCGGGGTGCGAGAATCAGCCTGCAACGTTTTTTTTTTCTTTGTCAAGGAGACAGCTTTGACAAAAAAAAAAAAAAACAAAAAAAAATGTTTAGGTGCCAAGTTGTCACCTATTTAGTTCATTAACTCAAAACTGACTAACAAAACGTTGTGTTAGTAGCAAAGGTTTTACTTGAAAAGCTCTTTTTCTTGTAGTAATAAGGTGCTTACACATCGCAAGTCACAACGCGAATATGCAAAGCTGCATGAGGCGTATATAAACAATATTGGTGCCTACATTTTTAAAGGTGTAATGAATATTTGTTCAGTAATTTTTAAAACAGATTATGCATGGTATGTGTAGGTATAAGACGATTGGCTTGCGCCCCCTAAAACCCGGCGCCCGGGTGCCACGCACCCCTTGCACCCCCTGGTAAAGACGGCCCTGGAAACAATCTATTACTTCCTACCAGATGTTCTGTCAACAACTACTTGTTGATAACATCATTTCATAAGGAAAATGTTCGCCCATTCCATTCATCAAACATAAGTGAGTGATTCTTCGGCAAGTTTACACAAAGAAATATTAAAATACGGGGTGCAATGCCACGAGCCAATGTAAAGAAATAAGTTCCTAAAACCGCGAAGAGAAAACAAACAAGTGTACTGTGTAACTTTGAGCTCGTAAATCATAAAAAGTCGTATGAATTCCTATGACGCCACTGAGAATAGAAAACTTTCACAAACTTGAAGGAAATACAGCTTTATACCAAAAGGACCCATATTTTAACAGCATTATATATCATTTGCAAAGTGCGAATTGATATATTATCCAGTAGGGTAGTCGGGATGAGAAAGAAAAGTCTCATAATTATTCACCGTACGTAGAAGGAATATCAAATGAGAACTTATGCATTCTGTGCAGCTTATTAAAAATAGCGCGCCGTCACTTGTTATTTCTGTTTAGTATCAACCGTGCTACTTACAGCTAAGTACTTGCTACTGAAATACAGGAATCTACTCTAATTATGAAATGAACGTGATATTTTACAGGCTACGTTTTAAATAACAAGTAGATAGGTATTTAAGACCCCGTCTTACATTATTTACGTTCCTAAAATTATAAGGTTTCATTGTTACCGAGTATAATGTATGTGTATATAGTAGAATGGCAAAAAATGATACAAGAATAAAACTAGACATTAAGACGAATAGGTAAAACATCAAAAAAAATATCTGTACGTAACAGATATGTTCGATATCCGCCCAGCTCAGAACAAAAGGCACTTGAAGTAACAAAATACTCCCACAAAATAAAAAAGAAATGAATCCGCGCAACGAACAAAGAAGCTTATTGTTTGCAATAAAAAGTTATTCCTAATAAAGGGCGCGGATTTCCAGCTTAACGTTCAGCGCTATTCAATCGAGAATAAAGATTTAAATTGTTTCTATGTGCGGCTAGTAGCGGTTTATTGAGATCAAAGAAAATAATAGCAGCTATGGCAGCGGCGGCGGCGCAACGTACGGACGCTCATATACAGACGCACATCAACCTACTACAATCTGTGAAATTTATTTAAAAGATTTTCAACTTTATCACTAAAGAATTGGGTTCAAAGTGGATTGGGAAAATTTTACAGTTTCGGGTAGCTTGATGTGCTGGCGTCTGTACAACGCTTAACGGTAAATTATGCACGTACAAACAATACGGAGACTGATCTGTATTTTATTGTTCTCCGTACATATATACAGACGTATATTATACTCAACAACTGCCTAGCCTTTTCCCAACTACATATGTTAAGGTCGGTTTGCAATCAAACGGAATGCAGCTGAATACCTATATTTTTCATGGAGCGACAGCCTATCTGACCTCCACAACCCAGTTACTGGGTAGTACGAAAACTTTTAATAAGTTTAGTTATTAGACCTATATTCTACTAATAGACAGATATATACATATTTCATTTAACAAAACGAACTAAAATAAATTTTGAATTTTTCTGTGCTGGTAAAAATAAAAAAAGAAGAAAACTAGGAATGATTAACTTTTGTAATCCTGCATAAGTTGTTAGTTTTAAACTTGGAGAAATAGGTCATCACGAAGCTGGCAGGCGCTCCACTGTGCGAGGATTACGTATACCTACCTATGTCTGTATAGTATATACTTATAACCATTGAACGATGAGCATTATAATACACTTGCGTGCAAAAAATCAATCCACCCCACCCCAATTTGAAACAATACTATTCAACAAGATTTACTAATAACAACCAAATATATTGTATATTAAAACCTTCCTGAAAGCATGTAGATTACGTTAGTGAAAGAATGATCAAAACTATTTTATTAGTTTCTGAGAAAACCGCGAACTCACAAATATAGGGGTTGAATAAAGAACCTCCTTTTTTTGAAGTCCGTTAAAAAAATCAAGTTCATTTTTAATTAAACAAACGGAAATAAACAAAATTTAACGTTTTTCAATTTCATTGACAAAAAATTCACACTTTTTCCGAGCAAAAGTGAGTAATGAGGAGATCTGAAGGGTAATTGCGTAACACACTATCAGTAGCAATGGGTTTCATTTTGATAGTTCAATAACATTCATTGCGTTATTTACGTTGCTGAGCAGACACATTTTTCGAACATATGGAGCAATGGATTAGCAGTATGTTACAAAATGATTCAAATTGAGAGTAATAGTGTGTTATGCAATTAGGGTGCTGAAGTATCGAGTCGATCTTGGCAAGATTATTGCTTTTATCAAAATATAGTGTATAATAATAATAATAATAATAATATTCCACAACTTTCACACAACGCCATCTAGTCCCAAACTAAGCAGAGCTTGTGCTATGAGTACTAGACGACTGATAAACATACATATATATATTTCTAAATACATACATATTATAGATAAATTACACCCAGACAAAGAACAAATGATCGTGCTCATCACACAAACATTTGTCCTAGGTGGGAATCGAACCCACGACCTTGGGCATAGCAGTCAGGGCCGCTGACCACTAGACCAACAGGCCTGTCTGTATTTTGCGTATTTTCAAATAAACTGTACCCTACCTACCTTCACACAATATAAAATAATAAATTACATTCATTACGATTTTTGAGATATTGTCTCTCAAATGGAGAGCATGGAGTGGGCTGCGGACTGCTTGTGGAAGCATTATAGGCTAATTATGACCTAGAAATTGATGCCAAATAAAAAGGCACTCCAATAAATACTGTAGAAGCAATTTCCTAAATATCACATATTTCCAAGTCATAAAGATGAACACCGTTGACATTTTCGTTCCCTGTTTATTCTGACCATAAATAACGGATGTTATGTGGTTATAAAAAACGGCTCGTAAATTTACTATCCAATTCCTACATCGTATGTATGATCTACCTATATATTTATGTGCCGGGAGACGAGACGGGACGGAGACATGTCCGAAAGTCATCATCTGCCTAGCCTTTTCCCAACTATGTTGGGGTCGGCTTCCAGTCTAACCGGATGCAGCTGAATACCGGTATTTTACATGGAATGACTGCCTACCTGACCTCCACAACCCAGTTACTGGGTAATACGATAACCCTTGGTAACACTGGTTATCAGATTTTTCGGGCTTCTGTCAACCCGTAACGACTGGCAAACATCCACGAATGACAGCCGGGACCAACAGCTTAATCTGCTTTCCGAGGCACGGAGGGGTCTACCAATGCAAAGATGGTCACCCATCCCGGACCAACCGCGGCAAGCGTAGCTCAATCTGATCGATCGACCCGTGGGTCTGTTATTACTTAGCAACAAGCCCCTCATGTTCGAAAATACGTAACAAAAACAAAGTAAAGACGGCTAGCTTTGACGGTTTATTTATTGATCTATATTCGTAATCACCCCCCCAGAGAGGCCTGTGTCCCAGCAGTGGAAACATTAAAGGCTGATTATGTGTGTGTGTGTGTGTGTGTTTGTGTGTCGTAATATAATCGAATTATGTTGAGTTAAAAAGCATCGTTACTAAAATTCTTCTAAAAACATTACTAAAATTATTAAACAATATTAGTACACCCTTCAAATCTCTAAATACGTGGGTGGATCAAATATAAGCCGGACTTAAGTAAAAAAAAATACGCACGTATTATTATACTCGTAAAAAAAGGAATATATTTTATTTTTCTACATAATCTCCCCTTCTATTAACACATTTTTCCCAGCGCAGGGGATGATCTTGATGCCAGTATCGAAGAATGTAGTCGGTCGTGCCTTTAGCCAATTGCACACAAATGATTCCACTATCTGGTCAGTCTGAAAACGGCGTCCTCCACTTGAATTTTTTTTTTGTGCCATACCTACGCTTGAGTTCTTGAAAGCGTATTCTTATCGAACTGTAGAGTCAATGGATGCAAAATTTCGGAAGGTTTTATGCCCTCCCGTGTTAAAAAAATGATGATAAGCCGTTGCTCAACAGACTTAGGTATATACCTCCTGCTCATACATGATGCTACTGGCGCGCAATAAACTAAAGTGAGCCGGAGCAGTATACCCCCTCCCCTAGATGATCCCCCTAACACATACAACAGCACCAAGCGCGTCACTTCACTCAGCGACCAGTAATAAAAAAAGTCCTGTTTAGATTCACCTAATATTTATACTGACGGGACCCGGATTTTTAGCCACTGACATATTATAGGATTTGTGTATTAAGCCTCATTCCTCAAACTTTTGGTTTTTCCTTGTGTTATTTTCTTTTTAATAAACTTATTTTCTTTCCTTCTTTTTAGTTAGGCGACCCTTAATTCAATATAAGGCTGTCAGGTATTATCTTAAAGTCTTTATTGACATGGGAAAATCTTGTCTTCAAAATGGATAGACCTCAATCAATATTCATCAAAATATTCTGCGTAAACTGAAGAAGAAGACTTTGATCAATATTGATTACTCGTATTATGAAGTTTGGTACAATTTTCTTACATGATACGGCCTCATTGAAATTGCGGGTGTAGGCGTAAGCGTATTCGCTGTAACGTTGTTATCTTATGTTTATTCTTTGGCATCTGAAACAAGTCGATCGTTTACCCGTTATGCTCTGTTTTTATGACATGAAATACCTGTTCCGAGAACGAGGCAGGTAGATAAAAGTAACTGGTTGTTATCTACAAACATTATGTGTTGGAAAACTCACAAAGCTTGCATTGAGGGATTAGGAGAGATTCGCGTACGTACCGCCGGCGTACGAGTTTGAAATGACTTACAGAGAAATTACATTAATGGAATTATCCAGCTGGGAATTGTTCAAGGATCCCTTGATCCCATTTCTAGAGTCATTTCGATTTGTTTCTTTTCATCTTACTTTCACTCGCTGAGATTCCGATCGATGATTGATTAATGACTAAAGTAATTTATGGATTGTTCCCGCAAAAATAAATCAATCTACTTTTTCACTACGACATGACCATGTGCGACCGACATGTTCTATTTTAATCTAACAAAAATACCTACTGGCTAGAGTATCGAAAACTCCTTTACATTCTGCAATTCCTTTATATTCTCCAAACATTCTGAAATTCCACGATGATAAAACTTTAAATAATCTAACTGAAATTACGAAAACATAGTCGGTATCCGAATAAATTCAATCCAATTGAGAGTTACAAATTGTTTCCGACATATTGTAGCGAAATAAAAAGATTCACTGACATTGAAAAGAAAACGTATAATTTTCAAATCAAATATAAAATGTATAAGAAATCTAAATATATAAAAAACGGAGGTTCGTTGCTTGAAAATTGTTGGAAAAATAAATATTAGGAAAAGAACAAGGAATTAGGAGAGTTTAACAAATTCAGGATATTTTTTTGGAATAAAATTTTATAAAGAATATCGCGAATTTTTTTACCTGATTGCAATCGGGTTTTAGGCTCGTTAGCACAGTTTTTTTTTTTTTAATGAAATACATTGGCTATATTGTCCTGAGATAAAAGGGTCAGAGAGCTCTAATGTTAATAAGAAAAAAAAGGTATTCGATCGTAGTTTCCAGAACACAGCCGAAGGTGGTCACGAAGTTCAGCAGCCAGCGCCGCGCGGGACTCGAAGTACAGGAATACTCTGCAGCTAGGTTGGAGTATGCAATAACTTGTGACTAGCAAAGCAGTAGATGATCCGGTATCCGGGAAAAAGGAAAATAGCCCTTTTCACTGGCTCTACACCTCCAACAAAAAAAAAAGATGTCAGACCAGAGAAAAAAGAGAAAGGTTCGCTGAGAGAGAAGAGGAACGGAAATTAGAATAAAATACATACCAGGTTTGGAGAATATCGCTACATAATATTATTATGTTCGGCTTATGATCCGGAGCTCGACATCATAACTTTAAACATGGCACGCTGGCAGGAATCAGTACGTAGGTGTTATAACAGAAATTTGGGAGTAGATTATTAGGAATCTTCAAAATATATAAGGTGAAACGGTCAACAATTATCAAGCAACTAAATGAAAATATTCCTGATCAAATATGACTTATTCGCATCTCAAAAAAACGAATTCGTTTTGAATAAAATATTAAAAACAGACAGTCATTATTTATTTATTAATTTAAACGTACATAAACTAACATAGTTTTTAAGTTTACTAACACAGTGAGTCCTAGTTACTTGATATTATTATTATTATTTGAAAAAAAAAAGGTTTCAACCAAAGAGGTGAGGGTTTAACAGCAGAGGTAACGCTGTATTGACCAAAGCGAAACAAACTTTGCCCGGCTCTGAAAACTACCCATTGTCAGTCTTAAATTATCCGTGTAGCATTTCAGTAGCAACGCAGAGTTAGTAGGACTGAAATTCCCAACATTGGTCAGAAATGCCTGGAAATGACTGTGTATGTGTAAGACTGCACCGAACACTTTAGTTGCTTGCGGTATGCTGGTTCACGGCTCGTTGAATCGAGAACATCGCCTTTAATCAATGCCTAATTAATTAAATTTAACGAAGTTTACACTTGATGCTGTAATGAATATTACTCGTAAATAAATTGACGTATTGATTACTAATAATCTCGCTTTTAATTACGGTTCAGTATAATTTGCTTCCAGTAGTGATTGACGTGTGATTGACAATGTAATGGACTCTCATTGATGGACTTAGGGAAAATTTAAATACAAATTTAATTGAATAAAAACACTTAAATTGAATCAAAGAGTTTAAACAGTTACTAAAGTTGTCTATGGTAGCGTTGAAATACATGATTTTCAATACCATGTTTTGGTGCTTTAGAACAAGTAAATAGAGAGTGATGGACAAGCCGATGGCTTGATGCAACATACATATGCAGTTTCGTTATTAGTAAACATGACCTATGACCTATTGATATATATTACTTCCGTGGCTCGCGTACCTAAACTCAAACTAAAACCATTTATTTAAAATAAACCAATTACAGGCACTTTTGAATTTTCAAAGGGTCGGTCAGGCAGAATGATAAAGTAAGTTGCTAGCTACATAAACAACCTATACCGCGATCCAATATAGTCAAGAAAGGATTCCCACCAAATAAAGATACGTCCCAAGTTATTCAAATGTTTTCTTTCTCGTGCACAGTTCCATTCAAATGTATGGGTGGAATTTTTCAATATCGGTCTGCCTTTGAATGCGCTTTACTGTTGTTCAAGAGAACACATTTTATGGAAAATTGAATTTTATGTAAAATCATTCAGAATTTACCTAATGTGTTTTGGACAAGTGTAGGATTTCAACGTTTTTACAGCTGTTAATTGGGCAGATTTATCGTCATCTCTGAGGTTTTGACAGCTGCCTTCTGTCTCATATTTCTTTTTCAGAAGTTTTTTTTTATAAAATATATCTTCAAGGACATCGGCTCATTCATCACATACGAGTAAAAAAGGCCTCGTCCGTCTATTACAGACGTCGACGTCATCACTGGCCTCATAATATATCCAATAACGTTTATTTTTAATTAACTTTTTAACTTATTTTACTTTTAAGTTCACGCTGTCTTACACGGGCTTTGAACCAAAGAACGAATACTTGCTAACATACTGTCTCCTAAGATACAGGTTTTGCCTAGTTTGGGAGACAGCAGGCTATGTACCTCTGTTAATTTAAGTGTCCGTGTTCTAGCTATTAAGACACAATAATTTATGGTTGTGTTCCAAATAACATTTTATTATTATTATTATATTATTATTCTATGAAATAAGACCCTCTGACGAGTCCAGCAGATCCCTTCAGAGGATGATATCCGAGGAGGATTTCCAACAAAAGAACGAAATCAAGTATATACCCTCGTATATACTTGATTTCGTTCTTATCCTCATAAGGCGGAGTTGAGTGTGCTTGTGAAATAGAACTCCCAGGCCAATAACAACGTTAAATGTCCTTAAACTTACTGCTTATGAACGTTGGCTTATCTGTAATAATCATAATATATTCTATAATATTATCTTGTGTCTCGTATTCATGTTTATACAACGTGTAACGCTAAATGCGCAAAACCTCAGACACCCCAACTGATTTTTAATTCAATTGACCTATTTCAGAGAGAAAATAAGTCAAAAATTGTAAAGCGTTTATGTGCTGTTTTAGATTTACTGGCCATTCTGATCGTTTCTTGCGTCTGCGACGATGCTTTATCGAGGGAGGAGTCGTCACCGGGCCGCTGCGCCGCGTTGACATTGGGTTGCTTGACTTATTAATAAATAGACACGGCAACGTTTTTAATGAAGATTTTTCGAAAAATGTTACCTATATCAAAAAGTGGTTCAATTAATTCTGCACGTTATTCTGATCAAACTATTTTCAGGTTTTGCGCATTTAACGTTACACGTTGTATATCGGGAATAACGTCAAATTATTTGTTAGGTACTTATTGCGACAGTATTTTTTTCACAGATGCCTGCAATTTGGCCATCGTCATTAGCTTACAGAAGTCCTTAGGCTGGACTTAGGCCTCTCCAATATGTACGCCATTCAGCTCGATTCTTTGCAACTGTCATCCAGCTGCTTCCAGCTACTCTGCGAACATCATCTTCGACCTAGCCTGAGGGCATCTTACCTTATACGTTTGCCGATTCGCGGTTTTCTCTCAAGAACACGTCTACCCCAACCGTCATCGGTTCCACTGCTAATAGGTATTCTGTGAGCTATGTCGCCAACTTTGGTTCTTTGCCAGTTTACTTCGTTCTGGATTCCATCTCACAGAGAGATTCCAAGCATAGCCCGTTCCGTAGCTCGCTGAGTGACCTTAATTTTACGAACCAGCGGTACCGAGAGACCGTACACGTTTCGACTCCGTAAGTCATATCAGGCAGATCTTTAGGCTCTGTGGAATGAGTGACGAGAAGACTAGACGAAACTTTACAAATGCTGCCCAGTCCAGCTGAATTCTTCTGCAATTTGGCCAAATGCGAACAAATCCTGAAAAGGACTAACGACCTTTCCAGTCCAAAAAACTCGATTCAATTTTCTAAATTGAATGCTAGACTTTTTTTCGAAAACGCGTTAGTTTTTTATGGGGTTGTCTGTAACGCTAAAGCTTTCAGTTTTTAATGGGTTTCAATAACGGTACCTATCGTAGCACTCGTGGTTTTATAGGAATATTTTGAATAAAAGGTTTTACATACGTTAATACGACATAAAACTATGTAGTATTAACATAAAACGTGTTGGTAATGTAAATATCGGTAAAAAATATGAGTTCTCGTTACTAAAGGGATTCTTTTACCTATTCCTAATGCCATGCACTTGAACAATAGCTTCAGCATTTATGCCAGTCAGCCCAACTATCTCAGTGAGAGTATGTCAGGATTTTTCGGGTTTTAGTTTGTAGATTTTAGCGACTCTGACGGTAAACTAGAGAGAGGTACAGACGCCAGCACATCAATCTACTACAATCTGTCGCATTTCTTTAATAGATTTTCAACTTTATCGCTTAAGCATAAGGTTCAAAGTTGATTGGGAAAATGTGACAGTTTCGGGTAGCTTGATGTGCTGGCGTCTGTACGTACGGCACGATACGTCTGTCAAAGGACGCGGATGTTTGACAAACGGGAATTAATAAATTCCACACGGAAAACCTTACCACCTTAAACTAGCTATGACCGTGCCTTGATATAGCAGAAACAACTTCACACCGAATATTTATTGTCATAAGAATCTTTGCTCTTACCCTAAGGCTCAGTTCTAATCAGTTACTTGAATTTCTTGCTATTTAACGCGTTCTGTGATATACGAAACTGAACACGGCATAGAAAAACACGCACTTTATATGACCCACATAAGTCCGTAGGGTTTATACCACGAAGTAAATTACTTACTGACATACTTCGTGGTTCATACCGACTTACGAGGTTAGACCGTAATTAAGGCACTGTAAATCCGCAGTTTTACCGGAAGTGACAAGATACAGGCCAACAGTAGGTAACATGTTATGACATGACCAGTTTACATTTGCCGCACTCTGTGAACATTGTTAATTTGCATACATACATACATTAGGGGCTTTAGAGTGGACCGGATCATATAGGGCAGCAATTAGTACTCGGTTATTAACTTCTAACTTCATTTGACTTAAATAAGGCATTCAAAAAATATAAGTCTTTATCAGTCCACTGCTGGATATAGGTTTCTCCTATTTGTAACGTTTAAGTACCTACTGGAATTCCTTGAAATTAAGTAATTTCCTATGCGTGTTATCTTTCTTGTCCCATCAATTTGTCATGTAGATATTATTACATACCTAGTTACCTACATAGACCTACGCCAGCTTTAGTTGGGAGTAGGCAGAAACAGGTTTGGATATCTCAGGATAGTAAAGTTTTCAGAAATTTGAAACAGATTTAAATTCTGTGTTCTCTGATTCGAGCGAATCTACCCACTAGAGCTGACTAGGGTGTACACACCACAATGTATAAAGAACAGAATACCACAACAAAGAAAATATAAGCCAACGTTGTGTGTGGGTGAAACCAAGTGTTCAAAATGAAGTGCTTTCTCCTAAATCACAACATTCCCGAGGCACTCGCGCTTAACTCCAGTTTAATTTCGCTCATAATAATAGGTATATCGCGTAAGTTTAAATATAAATAGGCATATTTAAGACGTTAGAACTAATATTTGTGATGCTTTCATACTCACTTGTGTATTTTCGTTCTAACATTAATTGTGGAAGCAGTAGGTATGCCTACTGCATTCTAGTCGCTTAGTGCCGACTGTGCCGAGTATTTAGCGCACAGTAAAGATTATTGTTAATTAGTTTCTGAAATACTGTTTAATATTTCGTAGGTAGAGTTTGTAATTCTATTAGGAATATGTTCCAAAGATTAATACCAAAATAATGCTCCGCCTCGCCGGGTATACTAGTACCTAAACAAATACCAAACCTGCTACAAAATTGTCAGGTCCATGCAAATACCTACGCATTTTCGATTAAAATCGGTATGATTATAACAACTCACTGGAAATACATAGTTGGGTATTCCTGATAAAATCTTAAATGAGTTAAAACCGGACATTATCAAAATCCGTTTTGGTTAAGAATGGTTCTTTAGCAGTCTAAAGATGGTGAGAATTTATATCTATTGAAGTAACAAAAAAAAATGTTATGTAAATATAGCCTGATAAATAGATATTTTCGTGGTAATATATACAATTACAATTAGAAAATGTTACAAATATTTGTGTACCGCCGTTTACTTTTCATATTCAAATAACTACATTTTTGCACAACGATAAAGAATTCTTCGACAAACGAAAAATACATGCTACGAAAAGCTAAACCTTTCCGAATCTAAATCCGATAAAACTCGTCCAAAAATAACCGTAGTATATACTATTTGTATTTGAGCTGTCATCATAGATTTTCCACCGAACTTTCCACCAAGCAGTGCACTACTCTAACGATATTGCTTTCGCCCGTATTGAATCAAATCGGATAAGTTTGCGAAGAAAATACCACATTTCTTTCCACAACTTTTTCTTATTAAATAAGGACTAAACAACAGCCGAGAAAGGTAAATAACGAAATTAATGAAATTTGCTTCGTCAACGTAAAAACATTATTTCATGTTAAGCTAAATGAACTTGTGTAATAAGGAAAATCTTCGCTTAAACAATTTATTTATCTCCCACCAAAATATAGTGGGAACAACATTAGTTCACCTCACGAAATATTAAAATAATTCATCCTCAAAGGGCTTCTTGCTAATATGTAATAAATGGGCTTCTTAATAATGTGTACGTGAAATTGGCACTAATTAAAACTATAATTAACAGTTTGTCCTTTAGAAGCTTAACATCAAACGTAATCATACGTAACTTCAAGAAATCATACCTACATTTTAAACGTGTTTTGCTTCGTTTTTGCAGTTCAAAAATATATAGGTAAACAAAATCATTTTTCTCGAAAATATGTATAAAAAGCTGGCGAACAACACAACAAGATTTCTTCTTCGTCGTTTGCCCGTTAAATAATTATACTAATTCCCGTAACAAAAGACTGATTAACCGTCCATAATTAATTTTCTTAAGTATACAACCAAATTAGTACACAAAGGAAAAACTAAATAATGTTTGCATTTTTCACCATCAATTTGAGGTTAAAAATTATTTGGAGGAGACTCGCGCCTTTTTTGTAAAGAAGAATAATTAAGATAAATGGAACGAAAAGATAAAAAGTGTTTTACCTAGCGTGGCTCGTGACTAAATAATAACAGCCGCACTGGTCGATTGATCAAGTTAAGCTACGCTTGCCACGGTTGGTCTGTGGATGGGTGACCATCTTTACGTACCGAAACCCATCCGTGCCTCGGAAAGCACGTTAAGCTGTTGGTCCCGGCTGTTATTCGTAGATCTATTACAGTCGTTACGGGTAGTCAGAAGCCCAAAAATCTGACAACCAGTCTCACCTAGGAGTATCGTATTATCCAATAACTGCGTCGTGGAGATCAGAGAGGCAGTCGCTCTATGTAAAATACTGGTATGCAGCTGCATCCAGTTAGATTGGAAGCCGGCCCCAACATAGTTGGGAAAAGGCTAGGCAGATAATGATGATGACCTAGCGTTTAAGCTTTTTATAGAAAGTGCGGGTGAGATGTTACAGCTACATTAAAATGCCGCATTCCACAAGCCATCCAGTAGTAACATACATGGCATAACATGCAAATTGGCACTCGTGACACTCGACTCTCAAAATTTATTACCTTTGTACGATTATTTAGATTAGAAACGGTTGTGAATTTGTTTGTTTTCAGTATAATATTGGATAACGTTAATTAAATTGATGTTCCATGCAAAGTATGTTTAGCTTTGCCAATATCTTGCGGATTTAGGGCTTCCGAACAAAAGCTACGCTGATTTATTCAGGTTAATGGGACGATAACGCATTTTTATATGAATATTTTCGGATTTTTTGTTCGAAATCTGTATTGGCCACAAAGTTTGTAAGCTACATTATCAGTACCTATATTTTAGCTTATATTTTTAGAGACCAAACAAAATTAAAATAGGAGTAATGTTTTGCTTTGGATGATGAACGTTGTCTTAACTATAAGGAACTGCTGAAGTCCTTGGCTTTATTCGATAACTGATTCCCCTTATTTTACCGAGAAAAAAATAAACATAGATAGAATTTCACTATCCGTTACCATTTTCTAATACCTGCAGCTATCATATTTGCGTCATAAAAAGGCACAAACAGTCATGTCAGTCTGACGCGCGACATTACCTATCGTGATCGTACCTACATTGTGGATATTCAAATAAAATGACATACATAAATACACTCACACTCACAATTCTTCCCTCATATTATAAATATGCCATAATATTATGATAACTTGACGTTATTTTTAGCTGAAAGCACTCCGTTTTATTACGTCAAATGGTAAATACATTTAATCTGATGCATCAACATAATATGAACGTCAAACATTTTTAATGAACTGTACTGGGCTTACGATAAAGTGGGAAGTGACATTCAGTTCAGAAAGCCGTTCGCAAACTATCGCGCTACGGTAGAAGTTTCTCGGGTAGGTATGTGAGGGCCGGATAAATGTCGGAACAAAATTGCGCAACAAAGAAATATACAGTAGATATGGAATCCACATATATAATAACTTATACTCGTACCACATAATTGTTATCGCCTTTTCTGACGATATAAAAAAATTAACGAAATCGTTCGCGAAAAAAATTCAGCTGTTCCCTACATTTTGACGAGTTATGCGAACATACATGTAGGAAATAGCTGATTTTTTTTCGCGTTCGATTTCGTGCCCAGCTGGCGTGGTACCATAGTGGCACTGACTCAATGAACTATGTTTGTCAAAAGGCCGATAAACATTTGTGCAGATGAATTTTTAAGTGAAGTGGAAAAATCTGGCAAACCTCAAATAGGGCGCTTCCAGACTATAGTTGTAAATAAACCATTTTAAACAAAAATCCGCTTCAAAATGGTTTATTTCATCGGTTTAAAACAGCTTAACATGAAATGATGTAGAATCTAGATCACTTCGTGTGAAGCCTCAGTGCATTCTTAAAAAACAAACATTTGAAACCATATTAAACCGCTAAGTGTGGTTTTAAATCGTTTTAAACTTAAAAGACGTTTTAAAACCCAGTGCCTTATTTAGAGTTCTGACGACCCTAGGCTAATTATGAATATGCGCCCCAACCCCCACACCCCCCGCAAGCTCCTGTTCTGCCTAGCCCATGAATATACTTACAACATTTTCTATATTTTACTACAGTTAAGACCGCGGTTTCGCCCAGATTTGCCGGTGAAAATAAGGTATAGTTTTTTATATTCATTCATGTATATCACGTTACGTATATGTTAATTAATTATTATCAAGTATTTCTATTATGATTTGTACTAACTAATTAAATTTGAGGTAGAGAGATATTTAGTTATAAATCCAACTTCAATTTTATCGTGAATAATGCTTAAGAAAAATATAAAGTCTTAAGGTAGAAACGCGATAATATATCATAAATATAGGTACGACCTTCTAGCTTTTGACTTAGCCAAATTGTTCGCGTTTGCGCTTTTTTTAGCTGAAAATAGGGTTTATTTTCCAGTGTGGTTGAAGCATAATTTGTTGTCACTATAAAAATATTGTCACTCGCTTCCCACCAGGCAAGATCGGAAGATTCTTCATTTTCAATGAAGGAGTGGTAATTACACCTTTCCTAAGCGACATATCATTGTTTACCGACATCCATGCGGACGAAGTCACGAAAATTATAATAAGTACGTAAGTATTATTATTTCTAAGAAAATATTTTAATTACCATAGTATTAACGTTTAAAACATACAGCTTTTAAAAGTAACTGATGACATCCGCTGGGCAACGGAGAATAAGTCCCTTACTGTTCTTGTATTGCTTGACTTTATAAGCGCCTTTAACTCAGTGGATTTCGACATTTTGCTAGGTATCCTCAAATCTACTAATTTCTCTTCTTCCGCTCTAGCCTGGTTTAGTTCTTATCTTCGCGGCCGCTCTCGGTGTGTTCGCCGTGAGGAGTCTTTGTCTGATTAGTTTAGCCTCACTGAGGTCGTTCCTCTGGGTAGCGTTATCTCCTCTTCTCTTTTCTATTTTCATAAACTTTGTTACCAGAGTAATCTCCTCTAGATTCCATCTCTACGCAGATGACTTGCAGCTGTACCGACATTTTACTGTAGCTGACTCGGGTTCTGCAATTGCTGCAATGAATCATGTCCTGACATATATCAGCGCTTGGGCGAAGTCTTTAGGTTTGCAAGAGAACCCTATTAAATCCCAGGCCAGGATCATAGGCAGTAGATTCGTTCGCAATGCGACTGATATTGAATCTCTGATGCCTTTGTATCTCGATGGTGCTCTCATTGAGTATTCCGAAACCGCCAAAGATCTGGGTGTAATTATCGACTCCAATCTTTCGTGGCATGCTCAGGTCAATGAGGTCAGTAGAAAGGTAAATTTCTCGTTCCATTTGCTGAAATGCCTTCAAAGTATCCTGCCCTTGAAAACTAAAATTTCCTTGGTACATACATACACTTATTCGGCCGATTATAGATTATGCCGACGCCTGCTACTTGGGTGCTACTGAGGACTTATTAAAAATTTCAAATTCAAATTCAAATCATTTATTGTTTGTTACATGTCAATAGAGATGTTATAGTTATAATTGTAGTAACAATGTAACATACCTATAAGGTGTACAATATTTATGATGCTTAGTTGTTTAAAAAGTTTGAGCGCTTGCAAATCAGGTAAATACTTGATTTTGCGCGCTTTTCAAATGACCAAATTTTATTCTGTAAATAAGTCACCTCTTATTTACAGGATAAAATTTGCGATTGCTGTTTCAGCTTGCCCTTGCAAACCCCCATGCAAGGGCAAGCTAAGTGCTCCCTCGATGTTTCCGCCCCCAGCTCGAGCCTAATTAGCCTGTGGGTAAATCAGGCCCTGTTAAAACCAAATGGTTTCAAACCTTTAAAATCCGTTTCGCATCCATGTTCCAGACAAATAGATTAGGTATCTGAAAAAAATGTGAACTAGAATTCATAACAAAATAAAGTTTAGGACTACTGTGTAGTACGCTATAGATAGCTACAGACGCCAGCACATCAAGCTACCCGAAACTGTCACATTTTTCCAATCAACTTTGAGCCTTATGCTTTAGCAATAAACTTGAAAATCTATTAAAGAAATCTGACAGATTGTAGTAGCTTGATGTGCTGGCATCTGTACTATGATGAACTGAGTAAACTCCATTATTTTACAAGTCACAATTCTTTCATCTCAATGTCGGATATAAATTATTACTTTATTTGTATGAAATATTTCTGATGTAAAGCACATGTTTACAGCGTGTGGTTTCCCAAGATTCTTCGAATTCGAATGCTTAAATTATTAGATCATAAAAACAAAAATACTAACCTACAAGACATTACACGCTGTATTTACGTTAACTTTCCTGGTTTCGATATAAAAATAGGTGAGGTACTGAACCCGTTGTGTCTGTGTACTGTGCGCCGAAAATAGTCACAAGATTGATGACGACGTGTAAAATTAGTAATATATTAAGCATGAAAGTGGAATAAATGCTGTGGAAATGCATTCCTTGCGAAGCATGTTGATGTGACTAAGAACGATTGGCTGTGAATTGATGCGATAAGGCAACGGTACGGTTTAAAAGAAGATGTAGTGACAAGATTAAAAAGAGTAACTATGATTCTATAGACGGTTTGTTCATGTTGAGAGGATGAATGAAAGGCGACTAACAAAAGATATTTACAAGGTACCCGCAGAAAAAAATCTTAGAAAAATTACTGTGCTCGTCATTGTAAAGCGAATGCGTGTGACATCTACAGAAAATTTTCTGAGTGAGATTGGGAAAAATTCACTATTTGTCCAATAAATTTTACTGTGCAGCATAAGAATTTTTACTGTGCTAGCATGGTAATTTTTCCATTACCACTCAAATGCACTCAGATTATGACACAGCACAGTAATTTTTCTAAGATTTTCTCTCCGTGTGGATGTGAGTCAAAACGATGGGTGGGGATGCCCTAGAAGCACATATTACGAGTATAGTGACCTTATTGGTGATGTTCTTCAGAAGGGTCAGGTGCGTACTACTCGCAACCGGCGTGCGTGTGTGACTAGATGTATGAACGTAAACGAGGCAAAGTAAGGATCGTAGCAGGTGGCGTTCTGTAGTTTCTGCCTACCCCCACCCCCATCGGAACAAGTTATGACATTATGTATTTATGAATATTTAATTTCCTTACACATGCCCCGAAGTTTAGCAACATACCACGTTAAATGGCTAAGCTGATTCTCTGACCAAAAACAAACCGTTTATAACAAGACGCGAATTTTGTCAAATCTCTCAATATTTTTGCTTTGAAATGAAGACGTACTTAGGGCCCATGACCTAAGCTTTCCACCTCAAACGGTTAAAAGCTACTCAGAAGTCAGAACCAAAACCAATAAAGACGAATTTGACCAAACTTTTACCTAGAATGAGTCTTATTCTAAGAATTAATTTGGAATTTTTGTCAGTTTTTCCATAGTAGAACTGTCAGGCGTAGGTACATTTTATTCCACTTTTGTAAAAACATATTATAGTATCACGCTAAGTGTCAGATTTTTTAAAAATACCTATTTCATCTTCCATAAGGAAATCAGGACGGCAACCAACCGATTATTCTTTAAAGTTAAGGTTCACGAGCACATTCCCAAGAAGCTGGCAGTATCATAACAACGCTAATATTTTCTCATTGGTTGTATTATTTATTTCTAGTATATTCATGTATTTATGTGTATTTATTTGTGCTTTAAATGTAATTAGGTATATATACAACGTGTAACGTTAAATGCGCAAAACCTCAGACACCCCAACTGATCTTTAATTCAATTGACCTATTTCAGAGAGAAAATAAGTCATTAAAAAAATTGTAAATGTTTTATGTGCTGTTTTAGTTTTACTGGCCATTCTGATCGTTTCTTGCGTCTGCGACGACGCTTTATCAAGGGAGGAGTCGTCACCGGGCCGCTGCGCCGCGCTGACATTGGGTTGCTTGACCTATTAATAAATACACAGGGCAATGTTTTTAATGAAGATTTTTTGAAAAATGTGACCTATATTAAAAAGTGGTTCAATTAATTCTGCTCGTTATTCTGATCAAACTATTTTCTGATTTTGCGCATTTAACGTTACACGTTGTATATTATATTTATATTTAAAATATTTATTCCTCAATTTTCATGATTGCATCTACTACTATTTGGCTCTGCATCACCCAAAGGTTGACTGGTAGAAAATGCCTATGGCATTAAGTACGCCTCTGTACATTTATGTGCTTGAAGTATTAAATAAATAAATAAGTGTGTGTTCAAGGGTCTGTGTTCGGACCCACATCCGCTTTAGAGTCAATATCGTTCGCTCTAATAACAGCGTAACGAGCATTCCACTGCCGAGTGACCTAATTAAAACAAACTCATCTTGCATGATAAAACTCTACTCCAGCAACAGTTAAGTACACCTCTTAGGGTTGAAATAATAATTATCTACCACATCGCCCGCTCCACGTTATTAAAACTAAGTACAGGACTCCAAGCTGCCTTAAATTGAAAACTGCATAGCATCGCACGTATATTCACTGAAATGATAGACAGAGGTACACCTCAGCCTAACTTTTACCAAAAAAAAAAAAAAAAATAAGTACAGACGCCAGCACTACAAGCTACCCGAAACTGTCAAATTTTCCAAGTCAACTTTCAACCTTATACTTTAGCTATAAAGTTGAAAATCTATTAAAGAAATTTGACAGATTGTAGTAGCTTGATGTGCTGGCGTCTGTACAACCACGTTCCGCTAGTTATGTTTGAGTCCCATGTAATGTAGTGGGCCAACTTACTGCCATCAACAAACCGAGTATTTTCTAATGAAAAAAAAAAAAAACTCAATGACAAGGAAAAATAACTGCTGCCTAGAAAAGTAGTCTAACCTTATGAAGATCCCAATATTTCAGAAAGAATGCCCATTGCCCATTGAAAACTCGAACGTGGCGACGTTGTTAGACGTGGCCGGTCGTGAGATGGATCGATCGGTCTGCTCACAAGAGATTAACACACGTTCCCTCTAAAGTACCCACACTATCTGTGCTGATCCCAGATAAAAGGTAGAGAACATTGTTATACTTATGTTTCTAATATCGTATCGCTTTTGACACAGCTTCTGAAACAGTTTAAGTTATCTAGTTATAGTTTCGGAGGAAACTCATCATCATTATTCTTCTGTCTCTATACCAATTTATTTGGGGTCGACGCAACATGTCTTTTTTTGGCGTACTTCTCTATAAGTCATCATCTTGGTAGTCATCTCCTTTCTACCCATATCATAATTCATAATTCACATAGTCCACCCATCGTTAATTTAGTTTCGGAGGACACTAAAACAAAATAAATAATAATAACTGTTTCAACTAATATGATTCGCCTATTGAAGAACCAATTTTCAAATCTGTCCACGACAACTTTTGCTAGTAGATACTCGTTTCAATATATCTAATAACAATAATCTTATCAGACTTTACTAAGTCTACGAAGTTTAAATTCCATAAACAATAAATTTTAAAAGTATATTCCGAAATTCACTGGCTGATTTTATAAAATAGGTATTTACTATACGTGTGAGCTAGCATAACCTTGCAAAAACGTGAACATAAACTTTTTAAAGCGGATTAAAAGGATTGAGTACTCTTTTAGCAGACTCGCGGATAACATTCGTGTTTATACACACACACACACACACACACACTTTGCACACTCAACAAGTTACTTAACATATATAGTTTAAATTATAAAAAATGTAGTATGACGTTAGCAGAATATTTATCTAAACTTAATTACACAGACACAGAAAAATTGCTAGAAATTCTGGTATGATAATAATATTACTTCGTAATTATTTATATTTGTAAATAGCTTAATTTTTTAAAGTAGTTTTTAATTTTCTTTGTAATGTTTGCTTATTTTTATAGTCGATGTAGATGTATTTTTATTGATCTAGTTAAGATACCTGACCCATTTAATTTACGATGAAGTGATGGCCTGAAACACAGGTTTGAATAAACCTAGATCAGGCAGGTCGCAACATATAATTTAAATTTATAGTTAGTTAAATATACTGTAAGTACCTCTAATTAATATACTCTAGTTGTACATCCGTTTTACTAGACACTAAGTAAATCATTGTATAAGACTATACTATATATTAACTTTCTGTAGCTATTTAAACACACCTTTTTTTTGTAAAAGTATATGAATAAATTATTATTATTATTATTATTATTATTATTATTACTTTACACACTTTGTTATTTGATTTTTATTTGTTTTTATCTGATGTATGTCTCAGGTGTACTGTGTGTCTTACAGTCTGTGCTAAATAAATGTATTTTCTTTCTTTCTTTATACTATGTGTGTTTTATACAACTTATCCCATTGTTGGAATCAATTTTCCGCCATATCCATTTTTAGCGCGTCGACTTGTTAACAGTTGATCTGACAGAATTGCTTCCCCTTTTTCGCTCACTATATTTTTTGCCAAGAGGTCACATAGTCACTAGAAAGGGCCTATTGTTTAAATTTTGTCGAGTACGATCTATAGTACTGAGTACCTAAATAGTTTTAAATAACGTTCAACAGATAAAACAGATTTATTTTTCATAGAAGAAATAATTTATTGAACTGCCGTGCGATTCTGTAATCATCTCACCGTGAAAACTTGGGTGAAGTGAGTCGTCAATAGTGTCAATCACTATCATCAGCATGACTCACAGTTCACTCTAAGCTCACTTCACGTTAGTTATCACGGTGAGATTTTTCCAGAATCGACCGGCTGAAAGATTTTTGTTCACAAGCGTTGAACCCCACCCGCTAGCAATTATGTAAAAGAAGCGGTTCTTTACAAACATTCAGAAATACAAATTCATTCCGGTTTGAATGGGACTTTGATTTGTTATTCATATATTTTAATAGCCCCTCATGGATACTCAAACATCGAGAGCGGAAAGAAAAACCTGTCCAGTTCCGTTAATTATCGGAAGAACCCGCAATTTTATACTTTGAATGAAGCAGAATAAAATACAGCGCTGTTTGTTTCCATTTCCAGCAACCATAATAATTATCGCTCTTAAATGTACGAAGGTATAATAACCGTATAATTAATGTAAATAATATCTGCGATAGGTAACGTAAGTAGGTAGTCAATTATGTTACGGTAATTGTCTGATATATTAGTGAGTCAAGAGTGCGATAACTACGTTGATAAAATTAATTCTTCTAAAAATAACCGTTATGTGCAAAGCATTGTAATTGAAATTGTTTATTAAAATAATATTTATTGATAGGTATTTATTTTAGGACATAGTTTAAAAAGCTAACAGTCTTAAAATAATAATAATAATAATATGTACAAGTATATAAAAAGGAGGGCAAATAATCAAAGGGCATCAAAAAATTCATCCGTATCGCTGTCAACAGGAAACGTGCCCAAAAGGCTGGCAGCATTGCCAAGTTGTATGGCATGTCTTCGAATTTTTGATTCTAGGATATGCCGGTTTTCTCACAATGTTTACCTTCACCGTTTGGAGAGCAGCGGTGATGAAATTATTTATAACACCAAAGTAAAACGCCCGTCTGGGTCTCGGTCAGGGCCGACCCTACGACCTACACTCGTAAGTCGGAGCTGTTACCACTCGGCCACCACCGTTACCTAAGTAACGATTATTAATTTCGTAATAGATTTATGAGCAGACTAATATCTTTTGACCTGCAAACCAACATATCTTGTTTACGTGGACCGAAACAATATGGATAGCAAAAGGGCATGAGGCAACCTCAGAAAACCATTAATTCATATTTACTGCCACAGAATTTATGAAACATAAAAAATTTATGGTGAAGTAGGAAGGCTGCAGCAGTATTCTAACGCGCTCCCTACGTTTTATGGGTCACCTTAAATGGTGCTTTAATTAGACATATAAGATTTACGGATGGTTAATGAGAATCGGGACGTAAAACTTACCACCTACGCTAAGTTTATTCGGAGGATAGTGCTGAAATTCATCAATCAAAATCAAAACTTACTTATCATCAAGTCCATTACAAAGTTCTGTTTTCAATGTGTGGGAAGTTGGTTAATGTCTCATCGTTCACAATAAAACTCATGCAACAGATCCCTTTAGTGTGAAGCGGGCAGCTAATATAAACTTAAGACATAAATGCGGTTAAGTGAGGCATTAAGGAAAATTTAGCTTTCTTCTTGCGTTGCATGTTTGACAGATTCGTAAACAGATGTTATTAATGTAAGCATATATGTCATGTCTCCTTCTCGTGAGTTTCAAAGTAAGTTTAAGGGTAATAACAGCCTCAAAAGGATTTATGTTTCAACAACTTTCAACTGAAGTTTGGAGCGTTAAAGCATTCTAATAATCTTCATAAATCGTGAATATATACAGGGTGGCCAAAAACTTGTGGATCAAACGAAATAGGGAGATAAAGGAGGTAATTTCCAATAAAAAATCTTCTACAGCATGACCATAATTCAATTGCCCTAAAAATCATGAATATTTTAGCTGTCTTTAAATAAAATACCGAGTTCGTTTACAATTAGGTTAATAAAAAAAATGTGATATAAAACAATAAAACAAACAGTGTTGTATTACTACTAGATAATGTACGAGTATCAGCACTACAAAAGTTCTATTGCAGCTCTGAGTACCAAATTTCAAGAACAATTATTTTTTCCAAAAATTTTGAATTGTTACCAAAAATTAGTTCTCACTTTAAAATAACACTGTAAAACAATTGAATTATGGCCATTCTGTAGATAGATTTTTGTTGGAAATGATCAGCTTTATCTCCTTATTTCGTTTGATCCAGGACTTTTGGCCACCCTGTATATTATGTTTACTTAACTGAAATAAGCTTAACAAAAGCCATGTCCCAATCTTAACCAGTGAGTCTACAAATAAAAGTATCCTTATCTGATTTCAATTAGACTTTCCGTCAATAGAATTAGAGAAAATATCAAGCTTTGAATTTTCACGAGCAATTAGAGAGATATTCATAAAATATCCGTACCAAGGAAAATCAATTTGACTGTATAAATCCTTGAATGAGAGCAATTACTTCGTTTTATATAAGATGAATGTTTAGCCGGCTATATTGCTTTATCGTTTATTAATGTCCCGACATCCGCGTATCAGAGAGCCCTTAAGAAACAGGAAAATAAATAAGTTATGGACAGGAATTATCTAAAATCGGAACAAACAGCTGAGTCAAAGTGTTATTAGTTAAACACCAGCGATTAAAATTGACAATACATGACAAAGAAAAGTCTTGAAGAAGTGCTCATAAATAATAGCATCATTAGTGAGGATTTAACCTTCACACCATCTAACAATAAGCCTTCGTTACCGGGCGACGAAGACCAACAGCTACGTTATTTTAATTTTTAAAGCTTATTTTTTATTCGAATAGAAATAAAACATTCAGAACTCATATCTTTATGCTCGGCACATTTTCCGCTGGCAAGATTTGATGACATGAGTATTTTTATATCGAGCCTCATTCAGATATATGCTTACTCAGCTTTGAAAAGGAACCAATCCTTCGCTTAGAGCTCCTTCGTGTAATATTAAAAATGGGGTAATCTATCTAGCCGATTTCTACACTCAAAGTAGTAGAATAAAAAGATATACCCACATATCATACTTACCAGTTTTACACCCTTTCACTGTGATAATACACATGTCTCCAAAAATAAATAGCAATATTCACGCTTCATAAACGAAACCAGCAGTGCTATTCTGTAAAAATCTCACCGTGAGAACTTAGGTGAAGTGAGCGGGAAGTGAGCTGTCATTAGAGATTAACACTATTGACACTGCTCACTTCAAGCTCACTTCACTTATAATTTCACGGTGACATTTTTACAGAATCGACCGGCAGTTTTAAACTTATTTATGGGCCTGTCGGATGTTTACTCATTACCACTTCAGGGGTCACCGCGCCTGCCTTTGCCAATGTACTCGTAATAACACTGCTATTAAGTTAGTACATCACTGACTGAAAACTAACTGCCCCGTTGGTCTCGTGGTCGCAAGCGCGACTGCTGAGCGTGGTGTCCTGGGTTCGATTCCCGGGTCGGGCAGTGTTATTGAGTTTTTCCATTAGGAATTTCTTAGTAACAGCCCGGAGTTTGGAAGTTGGCGGTGTGATACCCCCGTGACTTGGAAAGCACGTTAGAGAGTGAGGGAAGAGGGAGTGCACCTGCACCATCTGCGCGCACACTTGTGCACTATACATCTCCCGCGCCGAAGGCTAGTCTCCGTTGAGATTGGCTGCCGTGGCCGAAATATGGTCTGGAGGACTATATATTAGGTCATCCCACTTCCAGTGTCATATTTTTTTATTATTATTATTTTACAAAAACTGACTACTATACTATATAACCTTGTGACACTAATCAATAATCTCCACCACTATTAATCACTCGCTCCCAGACTGCTGGCAAATCTTGAACACCATTTAAAGTACCACTTTCATGTAATTCATCAATTATGCTCTTTAGTTTAATATCTAACTCCTTTTTGCTATTGTATCGAGTACCCGACAATTTCCTCTTCACATGGCCAAAACAATTGAAATCACAAGGATTTATATCCGGGGAATATGGCGGCTGAATAATTTAAATCCACCCTTTATCTTCAATTAAATTCTGAACTATTTTTGATTTGTGCGGTCTGGCGTTATCATGTAAAATTATAGGACTCGTTATATTATGTTCGTCTGCCCAAATAGGAATATTTTCTTCTAAAAATGACTTATATCGCTCTCCAGTCATAGTTGTATTTTCATCATAAATTCTCCAAAAAGCAATGCCTCTGACATCCATAGCTACTATTAGTAGTATTTTTCGTTCATGTAGCTCTGCACGTGGTAAATGTTCAGCTGAAGTGCCCGGTTCCACCCAACATCGTGACTGATGTCTTTGACGAGGAGTATAAAATTCGACCCAAGTTTCATCAAGGCATATGAATCTATTAAGTATATTTTTCTTACGGCGATACCACGATAAATGGCTACGCGCAGTTTCATAACGAAACTCCTTCTGATCCGTGTTCAGAGTGTGGGGCACCCACACTGCACTTTTATTGACCAGACATAAATCCTCCGTGAGTACTCTATGTATAGTGGAATGAGGAATGTTAAGTTGAGTGGAGAGATCACTGACACTGACCCTACGTGACTGACGAAGTGCTTCCTTGATTTTGTCCCTTGCTTCTAATCTAGTCGATGATAATGATCGAGGTGCTCGCGGCTCATCTTCAGTTGTGGTTTTTCCTTGTTTGTACATTTCAAGCCATCGCTGTACGGTGCTTTTATTTAAGGCGTTACGACCAACAAACACACTTTACCAGTAAGTCGTGCGCAACTCCTCCAGAGTAGTTGAGTAAAGCACAAAACTTTAGAAATATACGTTGCTCCACTACATTAATAGACTTTTTTAAATCTTCCATTTTAAATCAATGCACGTCTTGACAATACAACACACCAAATTAAACTAACATGACTGTACAAGACAACACATGTATTAACTATTGCATACCATTGCGCAATACATAAATATTGGAAATAAAAAATATGACACTGGAAGTGGGATGACCTAATATATTTAGTATACTTCAAACCTGAATATAGTTTATTTAGAATACGTAACTGAATTGATTCCAATAGTTTTTACACCACGTTATATTTTGCCCCAAAAATATTTTGAAATGTTAAAAAGTTGGACACCGAGCGACACCAAATACATATCCGCAATCATATGCGCACAACACAGGTCACAGCCGGTCGGCCGGTGGCGCGTGTTAAGTGGTAACCAACTTTTTGTACGGACAATCAGGTAACATAAAAAACTTATAACTTCGTGATTTTTCATGATACAGTTTTGAAATTTTGTACATAGAATCTTTACATAAAAATAGTAGACACGTGTTTCGAGTTTGCCATATACTAAAAATATTGTTGTATTATTGGAGGTCGCATATTGTATGCCACTGGCTTGTGTATAATCCTATTTACACATGTCTGTCTGATTTTAAATATTCATAGTTACGAGTTGTTTATGTTTTATACTTGTCACTTGCACATAAAAAATATGGACCACGAATATATGTTCAACTATCTGACCACTGCTGCTGTTCTTATTATAATCAATTTTCATTAGGTTATGGGCCCAGAATAAAAGGTTAATAAGTTATTGCCCTTTTGCATGCTCTGATAGTGCTAGAGCATAATAAGTTGAGTGGTTTTAATATTAATTGAGTACGATAAGTGTGAAATTTACGAAATTTCAATTATGTCTGCTGAAGGTGGCATAAGTGGAATAAAGAAGCTGAAAGGATCGTCCGACTACCCAAACTGGAAATTCTTGGTGCGAAATTACTTGGAGAATAAAAACTGGTGGGGAGTAATTTCTACAGATGTAGTAAATGCTGACGTAGACCGGCAGGCACGAACGACAATATGCTTGTTGTTAGAACCAGAGTGCTTTACCCACGTCTACAATGCGAAGACTGCGAAAGAAGCCTGGAACAGCTTACAGAAAGCGTATGAAGACAAAGGTTGGGGAAGACGCATACATATTCAGCGAGAGCTTTTCAACTGTAAGTTACAGAATTTCGATTCTATGGAAAGCTTTATATCCAAAATTACATTCCTGACACAACAATTGTCCGATATTGATGCTCAAATCCCTGATGATTGGATCATATCGATTTTGCTGGGTGGGTTGACTGCTGATTACAGCCCTCTTATAATGGCTGTAGATAATAGTGGAAAAGAGATCACGTTAGAGCAAATTAAAATGAAATTGTTACAAGAAGGAAGTAGACAAAGTAAGTTGAACACAGAGTACGAACAAGCCTTAGTTACACGTAAAGTACAGAACGATGCAAGATCTAATATTAAAACTAACGATCGTAAGCAGAAGTTTGTCTACAAGTGTTATAAGTGCCACAAGCAAGGCCACAAGGCGTCCGAATGCAAGGAGCGGATCAAAACCGCGAATATCTGCCTGAATACAAAGGAGGCGATAAACAAAGACAAGTGGTATTTAGACAGTGGGTGCTCAAATCATATGACCCACGATAAAAACAAATTGTTGTCTTATACACCTGAAAAAGGTAACATGAAGATTGCAGTAGCAAACGGCGAGAAATTGTTGGTTAAAGGACGAGGAAATGCTGAGCCACAAGTCAGCGAAAACGAAAAATTAATTTTAGAAAACGTTTTACATGTTCCTGATTTATCCATGAACCTAATTTCGGTGAGCGATTTGACCAAGAAAAAATATTCCATGAATTTTGACAAAGGAGGTTGCATCATTCAAAATAAGAATCGAATGGTTGCAACATGTGAAGAGGTCGACGGAATTTATGAATTGACAGAAAAGAAAAATAACGTCGTGAATGTGACATTGTCAAAACAAAATGAAAATATTTCGAACATTTGGCATAAAAGATTAGCTCATTTATCGCGTAATTATATGAATAAAATGAAAGTTTTAGTAAGTGGTATGGAATTCAAGAGTACTGATTTATGCGAGCCGTGTATTCCATGTGTTGAAGGAAAGACATGCAAAAGTCCTTTTAAAAACCAAGGTACGAGAGCAAACGAGGTCTTACAGTTGGTTTTTAGCGATGTTTGTGGACCAATCGAGGAGCCGTCGTTCAGTGGTTCGAGGTATGTTCTTCTATTTATCGACGATTATACTCGGAAGACGCATGTTTATTTTTTGAAGAACAAAAGCGAAACTTTTGAGAAGTTCCGTGAATACAAGGCGGAAGTCGAGAATGAGACTAGTAAATCTATTAAATGTCTGAGATCTGACAACGGCGCAGAGTACTGTAATGGTAAATTTAAATCATTTTTGAAGTCTGCAGGTATAAAACACCAGACGACTGTACCGTACACGCCGGAACAAAATTCTGTTGCAGAAAGAGCGAATCGGACTATAATAGAAAAGGCCAGAACATTACTGTCAGAATCGAACTTGAGCAAGAAGTATTGGGCCGAGGCTGTTAATACTGTTGTTTACTTAAAAAACAGAAGCCCCACGAAAGCATTGAATAATGCAGTACCAGAGAAGGTTTGGACTGGAAAAGATGTGGATGTAAGTCATCTGAAAATCTTTGGTTGTTTGGCGTATAGATTGATACCAAAACAAAAGAGACGTAAACTAGATATGAAGACGGAACCGATGATTTTTATTGGATATCCAGATAATCAGAAGGGTTATCGTCTGATGAATCCTAAGACAGGTGAAGTGACAACTGCAAGAGATGTCAAATTTCTGGAAAACGTTTTTCTTCAGAAAGAAAACGTGAAAGAGTCGGAAGTGATCATAAACCTGAATACAGATTCTGTTCCTTCCAGTTTAACAAACAGATCAACAAACAGATCAGAACTCTTGGAGACTCACGATGATGCGTACCGTGATGCTGTAGAAGAGAACATAGAAGTATCGGAGGAGATAGGACCTGAACCAGTACTAACAGAGCAAGTACCTGACGACGTATTGACTGAAGAGGAAGTGATAATACCTGAATCAGAAAGAAGGTATCCTTTAAGAGAACGCAGACAAGTTGATCGGTACGGATGCAATGTTATGTATGCCAAGGAGAGCACTCTTGATGGTGATCCATTGAATATTAATGAAGCGTTGGCGAGACCCGATAGTGACTTATGGCAAAAAGCGATAGATGATGAACTTATGTCACTAAGAGAGAACCAAACTTGGACGTTGGTGGATCTTCCAGCTGATAAGAAGCCTATCCAGTGCAAATGGGTGTTCAAAATCAAAAGAGATAGCGATGGCAAGGTAACGAAGTACAAGGCTAGACTAGTAGCGAAAGGGTTCACACAGGTATGTGGTGTAGACTATACTGAGACTTATTCTCCTGTAGTTAGAAGCTCCACGCTACGATTATTGTTCTCGCTAGCTGTTGAATACGGTTGGTTTATTGACCAGTGGGACATCACGACCGCGTTTTTATATGGTAAGATTAAAGAGGATATTTACATGCTCCAACCGAAAGGAGCAGTAGTCAAAGGTCAAGAAACCAGAGTATGTAAGCTGCAGCGTTCTTTGTATGGATTGAAACAAGCTTCGAATGCTTGGTTCAAGGAATTAGACAAAGAAATGTTGAATTTAGGTTTTGTGCAATCAAAAATAGAACCGTGTTTGTATCAAAAGCAGCTTAAAAACAATAAGAAGTTAATTGTCGTTATTTACGTAGATGACCTTTTTATTTTTGGAAATTGTGAACAAGAAAAGCAAAAATTAAAAACCGATTTGCTTGACAAGTTTAAAGTGAAAGATTTAGGCGCGGCTAGGCATGTTTTAGGCATGAGGCTGAGAAGAGATAAAGATGTAATTTGTCTAGATCAGCAACAGTTCATTTTAGATATTTTGAATGACTTCAACATGACAGACGCCAAACCAGTTTCGACCCCAATGGAAGTCGGTATGAAATTAGAAAGATCGACAAATTCCCATAGCAATCTGCCATATCAAAGCTTAATAGGGTGTCTAAACTATTTAGCCTGTAATACGCGACCAGACATAGCACATGCGGTAAGTGTGCTTTCACAATTTAATTCGTGTTATGACGAAATACACTTTAAATGTGCGAAACGGATCTTAAGGTATTTGAAGGGTACGTCTAACCTTTGTCTTACTTTTAGGAAGTCAGGAGATTTAGACTTACGAGGCTACGTTGATGCAGATTGGGGAGGGGCACTTGATAGGAAGTCTTTTACGGGGTTAATTTTCAGACTAGGTAAAAATATTGTGTCATGGGAGAGTAGGAAGCAAGCGACAGTATCCTTGTCCTCCACAGAGGCAGAGTACATAGGATTGAGTCAAGCTTCGAAGGAAGCTCTTTATTTACGTAGTTTACTGAGCAGTTTGACAGCTGTGGATAGTAAAGCGGTAGTAATTTATAATGACAATCAGTCGGCGCATAAAATTGCAGCTAACAAAATGATGCATAATAGAACAAAGCACATAGACATCAAGTATCATTTTATTCGTGAGTGTGTACTGGATAACAAAGTTGAAATAAGGTACATGTCAACTGATAAGATGATAGCGGACATTTTAACTAAAAGTGTTCACAGCCCGAAGCTTAGAGAATTTTTAAAGGATTTATCCATGTCAAATTATTCTATTAAGAGGGCGAATGACTAGTTAGATGTTTTGATGTGTTATGTTTTTTAATAGTGTTTTGTGTAATAGATAATTTTTTCTAAATTTTATTTCGTTATGCATGCCTTATTTTGTTAGATTTCTTCTGTTTTTGTACTCTACTTTTGGGTACAGCGTAGTACAGACGGACACAGAAGTGTTAGTAATTTAATTAGTTTTATGTACCGAGTACTGACAAGTACAGATGGGATCATACGCATGTGTAATAGATTAAGGGGGCGTATTGGAGGTCGCATATTGTATGCCACTGGCTTGTGTATAATCCTATTTACACATGTCTGTCTGATTTTAAATATTCATAGTTACGAGTTGTTTATGTTTTATACTTGTCACTTGCACATAAAAATATGGACCACGAATATATGTTCAACTATCTGACCACTGCTGCTGTTCTTATTATAATCAATTTTCATTATGTATATCACTGACTAAACATGATTATGTAAATTCATCATCTGCCTAGCCTTTTCCCAACTATGTTTGCGTCGGCGTCCAGTCTAGCCGGTTGCATACTGATTATCAGTATTTTACGTAAATCGACTGCCTATCTGACCTCCACGACCTAGTTATTGGGTAATACGATACCCCTTGGTAAGACTGGTTGTCAGACTTTCAGGCTTTTGACGACCCATAACGACAGTCAAAGATCCACGAATGACAGCCGGGACCAACGGCTTAGCGTTCTTTACGAGGCATGGAGGGGTCTTGGTATGTAAAGATTGCCACCCATCTACGGACCAACCGCGGAGCGTAGCTTAACCTGTTCGAACGACCCGTGCGGGGGTCTACCTTTTATAGCAGAATTTTTTACGTCATAATATTGTTTTGCATAACAACGGATAGCATAAACTTCATTTCGCAGAAATTCATTTCGCATACACTCAGTTGTCATACATTCAAAACTCATAATTTTGTTAGTCAGAATCATCTTTAGGCATAATGTTTATATCCATAATAATTAAAAAGCAGAACCATCATATCGCAGAAAATTCACAGTCAGAATCGTCTTTTGGCATACATTTTATATCGATAGTCATTAAAAGGCAGAACTGATTTTTTTCGCCACACACATGCGACGATAACGTTAATTGCTACCTCAAACAAGAATACACCATGATATTACTACTAATATCAAAACGCTAACCTAAATGCTAATTACAAAAATATTGTCGGCTTGGATGCATGTAGCATGCAAACAGGCATACAACATGCAAGCAGGCATGCAACATGCAGCATGCATGCAGCATGCATGTAGCATTGTTTCTGTCACGGCTCCGGCGCTGCGGGGTTTGGGCGGCGCCACGCGAGCTTATCGTCACAGATGGTTTTAACGCTCACCACCGCAGCTTCGGCTTGCTGGCCGGCTTCGCCGGCCAGCCTCGGCCGCGGTGGCGGGCCTTCAAAAACCACCTGCTCCTCAGCTCGCGGGCCGCCCTACCCCTCCGCGCCTACGCGGGTTTAAATTACACTCTAGGGGTAGGGCAGACAAGACTGCGTAAAGTCGGTTTCGCAGCGATTCGTTTCTGTCACAAAATTTTGCAGCACAACGTATTGACTTTTTATGACACAAATTTAATTTAATATTGAAAATGCTACCAATACATGCTATATTTAGAACATTCTATGTCACTTTTGCAGACCATTCGATTTTAAATACATTGCACGTAGGTTATCTAACCATTCGACAGCATAAAACTTTATTTAAATTATCAGTTTTATTCCATATATTATAAGTTTTTGATGTTTTGAACACTAATTTTTACAAGAAGATACATCTATTTTAATTTTTGATGTTCAAATATGCACCCATACCAAATAATCGTATCTCTAAATAAATGTTATGCTAAACAAAATTATGCATAATATTAACTATGGCAAAGGTAATTATGCGAAACAAAATTCTGCCAAGATAAAAGTATGCCATTGTAAATTCGGACACGTAAATATTCTGCCAAACAAAAGTTATGCTAAATAATTTTTATGCCTTAAAAATATTCGATTAAATAAGATTATGCCATGTGAGTTATGCCAAATAAAAATCGGAGTATCAAGATTCTGCCAAATAGAAGGAACCCCCCGTGCGGCTGTTATTACATGACTATGTAGATTGGCATCATTTATTTGATTTACGTATAGATACTAGTTATTACGCGCCGTTTATTGGCACATCAAACAAAGATTGGGAAATATTTGAGTGCGGAACCCTCTATAGGAGTGACAAGTTTGTGCCTAATTAGGCGAAATGCTAACGTAATATCGAGAAGTGTCAATGCGTCATGTTCAGTGACGGCTTTAGTTGTTTAGGCCTATCTACGGTGATTTTGCGATCGTAGAGTACTTACAGTCCGTTCACAGCTACTTTACCTTTGACAGCAGCAACCTTATTGTAACGAGGGTAAAGATCACAATGATTTTAACAGACTTGTTAGTGGACTTGTAAGTGACAGCAACCCAACAGCAACCTTATTTGAATGAGAATAAAGATCTCTTTGATTTGGACAGTGGTGAAATATCAGAGGTAATTTAAATGTGAACGGACTTTAGGGTGAAATCGAATGGGCGGTGCAGCAATACATCGGGAAAGTTTTAGCGACATAATAAACATTGAGTATTGTAGATGTGTCACTGTCAGACTCGCGTTACGCCAGTACGCGGAATTGCAATCGTTTGTATTTGTTACATCTTATTTTTCTTTTCAACATCCAACTATAGCAATTTTCTCGCAAAGGAAGTGCTGCTCATTAGTAGTGACTTGATGTGTTATTGATTTACAAAGAGTCGAGTTTTTCGATCTCTGCTTGTTTTCATAGAAACTTCAAGAATTTACGTTTATTAATATTTCCAGTAAGTATATGGGGCTTGTAGCTAAGTAATAACAGCTTCACGGGTCGATCGATCAGGTTAAGCTACGCTTTCGGCGGTTGGTCCGTGGATGGGTGGCCATCTTCACATACCAAGACCCCTCCGTGCCTCGGAAAGCACGTTAAGCCGTTGGTCCCGGCTGTCATTCGTGGAACTTTGACAATCGTTACGGGTCGTCAGTAGCCCGAAAGTCTGACAACCAGTCTTACCAAGGGGTATCGTATTGCCCAGTAACTGGGTTGTGGAGGTCAGATAGGCAATCGCTCCATGTAAAATACTGGTATTCAGCTGCACCCGGTTAGACTGGGAGCCGACCCCAACATAGTTGGGAAAAGGCTAGACAGATAGATATGGATAGAAATTGCCTTCTTTGATATTCGCAGATAAGACGAAGTATCATATACAGCGGCCTCCAAAAGTTAGTTGAAATTTTTCCACTTCAGCTGTGATGCTAAATTATAATTTAAAATAAAAAAAATATATCAGGTACTACTAAGGGATTACTTGATTATGTTTTATGATAAGTCAAAGAAAGTTGAGCAAGTCAATCAAACGTTATAGCAGTTCTAACTAAGGATTACTAGAATCTTAAATCACAGCTGAAGTGGAAAAATGTCAACTAACTTTTGAAGGTCATTGTAAGTCAATCCAAGATACACTTGGCCATTATTTGTAACGCTCCTATTAGCCTTTAATTAATGCCTCCCAGCGAGTAAACGGCAATATTAATATGACCCTAATTTACATAATACACGTCTACGATCGCTGGGATATGACAAAATCCCTTTGTAAATGTCGCTGGATCTCATTCCGAGAGAGGGTGATTGTTCTCATTAAGCTTTTGTTCTGCCGCTTTTTGAAATTCGCCTTTAATGAATACTTTGAATCGAGCTAAGTAGGAATGAAAAAGGTACAATTGTGCATTTTTTAACAAAAGCTAACTCTCGCAATTACAGTCATTCAGTCGATCCAGGTAACTTGTACCTCGTCACTACGTGAGGGTTTGTTTGAACCTACCTTTAACACCGAAAATTATAAAATCTATGTATCTAACTAGGCTATGTTGTTCCACTGCAGAGTAAAGGTCTCCCTCTCCCTTTTTCACACAGTTGTGTCCTTTGCTAGTGCCAGCCAGTCCTTTCGGTAGGAGTCAAGCTCGTTCCGCCATCTTGGTCTCAGCCTGCCACGATGACATCGTGCGTTTAGTTGGACCCAATCGGTGGTTCTCTTAGCCCATTTTTCATCCGAAGTGCGGCAGATGTCCAGTCCAATCCCACTTAAGTTTAGCGGTTATCTGGGTAACGTCCCCGTCATCCGTCGTCGTCGTCGTCCGTCGTGGTCGTGGGTTTTGGCGCTCAGTGCTGTGTTTCTTATACGGTCTTTTTTTTTTTCGTTTGTCTTGGTCCATGGCTCGCCGGCAAACCTCGAGCTTACAAAAGTCCTTGGTAAATAAACCCTTTGTGTTACTCACCTACCTATATGTATATCAAAAATAAGCCTAAATACCTTTTATAAATATACCTTTAATGTAAGCCCACAACATTAACGGACCACTCTTTGTGAATAGCAAATGGCCAAAAACCTCCGAATCATCAATCTACTGAGCAGCAACTGTGGAAAATGGCGCGAGTAAAATACGAGACGTGAAAAATCTCTTTGCTATTGGTCGACTGGATACAAATAGCTTTTATATAATGGCGCGCTTTATCAAAACTTGCGGAGTACCTACGTGTTGGTCTACAGATTTAGTGGGGTTCCGTGGAAATCAATAACTTCTTTTTTGAATAGAAAATATATTCATGTCGCAGGACTTACGAAAAATTGGTTCGAGTAGTCAAGGAGCAATCACCAAGTTATTTTGTGTAACTTTTCATAACTCTGAGCGTATTAATTGGTTGAAGGTACCTGGTTTGGTTAATTGAAACAATTTCAATCAAAAGTTTATTTAAACTCCTGGCAAAAAAATGTTTGATACTTGAAGTTTAGAAACATTTAGAAAGTTTTCAGGGTCTGACATTTCAGCAATTCTAATATTAAATATCTGGGACAGATTATGTCGACAATATGTAATATCTTTATCACGCAACTCTTTAAAACGAGTCTTATTTATAGTAAAATCAGCTCATAAGTTTTGTAGAAAATAATTAATAAATTATAAAATGAAAAAAAAAAAAAAAAACTTATATTTAGTTATATTAATGTGTAATGTATTGGTTGTTGTTTCAGGTGGAGGGGGGTAAGCGCGGGGTGCGCGGCGCGGGGGGATGCCCGTGCGCAAGGGGCTGCTCGCGCCCCAGAACACCTTCCTCGATACCATCGCCACTCGTTTCGATGGCACGCGTAAGTACCTAGTACTACCTAAATCTATTGAGTGAAAATCTTAAATTTATTTAATCACTGACAGATAACGCGCAACCTATGCAACTGGGGCTAACTTCATACTTATACATAAAAATTTTCGTAAAAGTTTCTTTAAGTTAAAGTGAAGAAAGTGAACGTTAAGGCATGATTTTTTGAAAAGTTATCCGCTAGACTTTAGCGTATTAATTTTCAAAAATCCTACCTGTTTGTGTGTTCATGTTTGTGTGTTCAGTTCGTGATTTTAGCCGATGGAAAATCATGGGCACACGGGTTCAATCAATCGATCAACTCAGCCTATCGCAGTCCACTGGACATAGGCCTCTCCCAGACTGCGTCACAACACCCTGTCCTCCGCCTTCCGCATCCAGTCTACCCCACACACACACACACACGGGTTTTCCTAATATAATTCATATCAAAATAAATCATATAAAATCTTTACAATATTTAGCTACTTAAACACTAGCAAACTTTTCAACACGGTACCGGCGATCAATCAATTTATCAAATCAGCCTATCGCAGTCCACTGGACATACGAGTAGGCCTTTCCCAGACTGCGCCACAACACCCTGTCCTCCGCTGTCCGCATCCAGTCTACCCCGGCCATCTTCTTTAGGTCGTCCGTCCATCTAGCTGGCGGGCGTCCCACACTATGCTTGCCGATACGCGGTCCCCACTTCCAGGACTCGTCTGCTCCACCGGCCATCGATCCTTCGTCGACAGACATGGCCTGCCCACTGCCACTTCAGTTTGCTTACACTGCAAGCTATGTCGGTAACTGCGGTTCTTTTCTGGAAAATCTCATTTCTGATTTTACTCTTCAAAGAGACTCCGAGCATAGCTCGCTCCATAGCGCGCTGAGCGACCTTGAATTTGTGGACCAGCCCGACCGTCAGTGTCCACGTTTCAGCACCGTATATCATGACGGGCAGGACGTACTGGTTGAAGACCTTAGTCTTCAAACACTGAGGGGTAGGTGATGAGAAGACTTGACGAAGATTTCCAAATGCTGCCCAACCCAACTGGATCCTTCTGTCGGCCTCTTTCTCAAAGTTGTGTCTACCAAGCTGGATGACTGGCAACGGCGATAAATCATACCAAAAGTAAATTTACTTCCGGGATTTGTTGGTAGCAACATTGTCATACTGTTGCAATAGCACCTACGGTTATTTATTGTATTTGTTTATTTATTCCTTTATTTTAGGCAAGTAGACCCCATAGAAAAAAAATCAATACATAAGAATACTTATAAACTAATACATACAAAACTATCACAAATACAGTACTATAATAATATAACTTAAAAATACTATAAATACGTACAACATAAAAAACTTATACTACTGCACACGAAGTGTCGGCGTCGTGTTTCTGACTGGTCTCATGTAGCCGGCCACGTAACCGGCGATACACAACACCCTTCGGCCAGAACTCTTCCTTGAGGAACTTCTCGGATGTCTTGTTTGCGCCCATGCTACGCCACTGCTACGTCCTTGCTACGCTGTGACTACGCTGATGCCACGACACTGCTACGCCATAACTGTGCTATGCTATGGCAATAACAATTATTTACACAAATGTTGATAGTCTTACAGAATTAAACTTATTAGGTCGTTCCAGTCTTTAGGTTGTGGTAGTAAACCTCATATTCAACTTGATATAGCAAAAAGTAGCTAATTATTAAAAACTATCTTCTGCCCGCGGCTTCGCTCGCGTAAAAAGTAACTTTACCAAGATTAAATTTTCTCTAAGTCCATTAAAATAACATTAAAGTTGAACTATTATCCCAAGGGAACATATTGCCGGCATAAAAAGTATCCTATGTGTTAATCCAGGAAATGGTCTATCTATTTGCCAATTTTCATTCACATCAGTTCAACGGCTTACACGTGATTGACTAACAAACATCCGAACATCTTCACAAACTTTCACATTTATAATATTAGTAAGATAGTAGGAGAAACAGTTTTATAGAAAGAAAGGACAGCGTTACCTCTTTATTTGCCAACAGATCATGAAACACGGAGAACGCTATTAACGTAACCAATAAGCGGTTTCAAACACAAAATACCTTTAATTCTTGTATTGTATAGTAATTTCCTAGCTATCTATCCCGTATGTTGCAACTACCATATTTTGTCTCTGCATCACCCTAAGGTTGACTGGTAGAAAATGCCTCAGGCATTAAGTCCGCCTTTGTACAGTACTTTTTTTACGTGTGCATAGTAGTAGTAGTAGTAGTAGTTTTTTTGTGTGTGTGTGTGTTTAGTTTTAATAAATAAAATAAATAAATAAAATACCGCCGGAAATTACTCATAATACGACACCTTAGCATGTTTCCGACATAGGCTAACACCTTTATAATTCCACAAAACTTTCCTGTTCTACTTCAAAACTTGGAAATATTGTTACGCCACTTACACTTCTATCTTATTTTCACTGAAAGTTTTTTGTGAGAAGAGATTTCCTGTCTAAACTTTACCATTTAAGTACTGTAGAAAAATATCTTTAAGCTGTAGATCGAGAAATTTATTAATTTATGGAATAAGGCCTTTTCCCAACTATGTCGGGGTCCGCGCCCAGTCTAACCGGGTGCAGCTGAGTACCGGTATTTTACTGCCTATCTGACCTCCACATCCCAGTTACTGGATAATACGAAACCCCTTGGTAACACTGGATGTCAAACTTTCGGGCTTCTGACGACCTGTAACGACTGTCAAAGATCCACGAATGACAGCCGGGACCAATGGCTTAACGTGCTTTCCGAGGCTTGGAGGGGTCTTGATATGTAGAGATGGTCACCCATCCACGGACCAACCGTGGCAAGCGTAGATTAACCTGATCGATCGACCCGTGCAGCTGTTATTACTTAGCCACAAGCCCCTGATTCCCATTGATTGTAAAGTATTATTTGGTGTTTCTGTTAGATTAATTAAGTTGCAAGCAGAAGTTCGGAACTAAATGAAAACTTACTGTAATATAATAGTAAGTTTACTTTGGCTAACCCCTTAGAGAATGGAGGCGTGACGTGTATAAACGTATTACGCCCCTAATTTAACTCGGACGGCCGACAGTGCCGGCTTAACAATATACATAATTATTATAGAACATGCAGACGCTGCCTGCATCTAAATCTACGTTATCTTACGAAGCCAACGTGAGCGCGAATTACGTAATAATCTAATTAACATTTTCATTCTCGACGCTACACTAATGTGGTATAACGATATTAATCGCAGCTACGTTTAGCGCAGCTCCGGAAATTAATCGATAAATTAATAAACACTGCATCAGACATATTTTATTTAAAAGATCAGGGCTGTCTATAACGGAAGCACGAAAATGTTGCTGTATTTTCTGTTTTTAGTTTTAAAACTAGGGAGATCTTCAATTGAAGAAGCAGATTTAGCTCAAGTGCTATTATTTTATGGTGATCCGTGTTCGTTTCGTCTTTGTATGAGAAGAGGATTCGCCGTAGAACAAACATAGGTCGGTATTGTTATTATTATTATTATTATATCACATTTTTTATCGAACCCTGAATTATTTCAAACTAGCTACGCCCCGCGGTTTTACCCGCATAAGTCTCGATCCTGTAAGAATATCGGGATATTCTATGTGTTAATCCTGGTTATAAACTGTCTGTGTATCATCAAAATTGATCCAGCCGTTTGAGCGTTAAGAAGTAACAAACATACACACACTCACAAACTTTCGCTTTTATAATATTAGTGTGATTATAAATATTTTTTTTGTGTCACGAATCATGTCAAAGCATGTTTTTACACCAAAATAGGTGGTCAATATTTAACAGTAACCAACTAACCCAAGTTTAGTTAACTCTTGCGTGGACCACAGTACACGGTCAACAGTCTTTACAATATATCGATAAATGCCCTTCTATGATTTTCGACTTACCTACTAGCTTTTCATCGTAGGCACACAAAAATGGGTACCTACAAACAAAGTGCCGTATGCCCTACCTGCTGAAACAACAGTTCAACATACTTGCCGTAACTTTCACTTGAACCCACACAGCACAATCAATGTTATAGTCTGAACTTCGAACTACAAGTATATTAGTTACTCCAAGATGTAGCTTCTAATATAACAAGTTACTGCACAAGGCTCCAGGCAGACAGACGCACTTTAAGTTCATAATGTTCTAAGTTCTGATTAGAGCTGTAGTGTGAACATAAAATATAATTTATGCCTAAAGAAATATACGAGAACTCGTAAGATTAATGCAACATTTTCTTCTTATTTATTCTAAAAAAGTACGGTCATTCAATAACAGACTCAAACACTTTATGATGGTTACGCTAGACAATCGCCGACGCACCAATGACGCAATGTTTGTTTGTAAAGTATCAATACACGCGTTTAATTTCCGTGTTCCCTCAAGAATTCTTAGCAGTCCCATAACACCACTCTGCCCACCGCAGAGAAGAACGGTTTTAGGCGCCAACTGTCCCTATGCTCGGTTATGCTAGATTGTATATAGCTGCAATGATCAAATCGATGTGCACTTTGAAAGTTTGGCCAAATTTAGAGCCAAATTTCTTAAATACCATCCGAAATAGATGTGTGTTTACATATAATAAATACCTAATATCGTTAGATAATATCGTTATTGTCATTATTTATCATTTTAGATACTTAAGTAATTTATAATTAATATTAATCATATATATTAATCATATTTTTATATTAATCAATAATTTATATTAATCATATTTTTTGTATAACTTCTTTATGCATGCGGAGTTTGTAAGTGATTGTTGCACTGTGGCATACACACTTTAACAGAGAACCTGTGTAACCAATCGTTGGTGAACTAATAAAATAAATATTCTACGTTCATTTTGAGAGAGCTGGTTGCAATAATATGTAATTATTATTGTCGAAAAAAAGGGTTTTTTTTTATATTTTTCAGTCCCTGATATTGGTATCCAAACACTTCTAATTAATGTTGATAAAAGACAACCACAAGAAAACGAAACGAGGCAAACCGTTTCAGTTATCCTTAATAATTTCCTGTCTTTGGCGTAGGTACTTTTAATAAAAATAAAAAATCTTTAAAAAGCCAATTTTTTACTTTTATTTTTCATCCCGGATTTGACACTGGGTGAATATTGTCAAATCACAAAGTTATAAAAGTTCTATTTATTCATTTAATACTTCAAGCACACAAATGTATTTTCTACCAGTCAACCTTTGGGTGATGCAGAGACAAACAGTAGGTGCAATTATTAAAATTGAGGAATAAATATTTTAAATTAATATAATATACCTAATTACATATAAATATAAGCATAAATACATGAATATACTAAAAAGAAATAAGATAATGAGAAAATAATAGCGTTGGGATGATACTGCCAGCTTCTTGCGAACGTGCTCGCGAACCTTATCTTTAAAGGATAATTCGATTGACTCGAATTGATTCGGTCTATTGTGTCTTGTGCAGTGTCCTTCAACCGATTAAACATAGATCTAATAAAGTACCTTAAACTCCGAGAATCGACCATCAACGCAGTTGAGGCATCAGCTCCCAATCAATCGATATCTCCACATAATATGTAAATATGCCCTGTTTGAGGAGCAACTCTTGCTGTTTCAACAGGTTCGAATTACGTAGTACTCTATCCAAACATTTTCTCCACAATGCACTCCTAGAAGATATGTTTATTTAGAGTCACCTACACACATACAGTAAGGTGTAATGATATTGATTTTACCTGTGTATGCAGAGAACAGAACACATTATCGGAACGTCTGGCATGAAGCGGCATCGTCTGATGAAAGCGATGAGAAATTACTCCGTCTGAGATTTCAACGCGTACCGCAAATTAGTTACCTTCTATTAATGAAACAAATAAGATACTCGTATACTGAGGTGGTTCTCCATTTACTGAAGTATCTCGTTGATAACTGTTAGTGTGGTATAATAGAGCGTTTGTATTCGGAAAGTCAGTGTAATGTTTTATCTTTGACTAACTTTTGCCCGCGGCTTCGCCCGAATAATATCCAACGGGAACGTACTACCGGGATTAAAAAGTAACCTAAATCCTTTCTTATTGGATACTTACTCTTTGCAAAGAAAACACCCTCAAAGTTTCATGTCTCTAGGAACAGCGGTTTGGGCTGTGTGTTGATATATCACCCAGTCAGTCAGTCCGTCAGTTTACCATTTTATACGTATATAGATATCCAGTCGTAAACAGATGGTGTTAGGAACAGAATTCACCAGTGACTGTCTGAAATCTAAATCATATTGACATGACATTATCAAATTAACATTCGATGTATCAGTCATTAAATAGCGCATTTTATTCATCACTAGCATCCGCCCGCTACTTCGTTTGCGTAGAATTCGGAATTCCCGCCGTTTAAATCCTATTCCCCTTTTTCCCGTAGGAACGAATCTTTTTCCCGCAGTAAAAAGTAGCCTAAGTTCATCAAAGATAATGTCGGCTTCTAATGGTAAAACAATTTTTCAAATCGATCCAGTAGTTTCGGAGCCTATTCAATATAAACAAACAATCAAATATTTCCTCTTTATAATATTAGCGTAGATAAAAAACACCTTAGTATTCGGTTTTTGCAATTTAAAAATGAAAAGGAGCAGAGTGAAATAAACGATGCTTCAAAATTTAGACCATTCAAATGGATGAGAAACTTACAGATGAATTATGATGAAGTATGACGATGTAATTCCTTCAGACTCCTTCACTTCTGCAGGTCATTGCTCACAGAGCTTACAGACGAAAGCGGCCCGCGTTATTTGTAACGCAAAGAGACTTAAGAAATAAAATTTAAAACTCAATTATTCTTCAACTGTCATAACTAAAAATACTTAGGTCCGTTAATTAATTAAATCACAAAATCTATCTCAATATTAAATTCATAGACATAAATATTAAATCATGTACATTAGTAAGTACAATGTACAATCAAAGAGGTTTTTTCACTAGCTATGAATAAGTGAACATTTTATTTTCATGTTACTTGGAGTGGAAACAGAAGTCCATCGTAAAGGGATGAATGGGTCGCCTTTATTGTAATGGTTACCGAAACATGGAATGGGTTCTCTTGTACAATGTTTTTTTAGTAGATACATTTTATTTTTATTTAACTTAGCTGTACTTGCGTACCTACGTTTTTATTTGGAATTTACGCTCAAGTAAAAGTTGTGTTTTACTTGGCAGAGTGGGGTATTAATAGATCGTATTGTAAAAGGCACTCCTGGGCAAAAGCCTCCCTCCACGCCCCCCATTTTTCATGAGCTCGCGCGTCCTCCTTCCTGTTATGACGGAACCTGTCCAGCTCGGAATAATTATTTACCGATGATATTTGAAACGTTTTGTTTAAATCACTATTTAGGTCATCATCTGCCTAGCCCTTTCCCAACTATGTTGGGGTTGGCTTCCAGTCTAACCGGATGCAGCTGAATACCAGTATTTTACATGGAGCGACTGCCTATCTGACCTTTTCAACCCAGCTACTGTGTAATACGGTACCCCTTGGTAAGACTGGTTGTCAGACTTTCGGGCTCCTGACTACCCGTAACATGCTTTCCGAGGCACGGAAGAGTCCCGGTATGTAAAGATGGTCACCCTACCACAGACCAACCGCGGCAAGCGTAGCTTAACCTGATCGATCGACCTATGCGACTGTTATTATTTAGCCACGGGCCCCTGACTATTTAGGTACCTACTAATAAACCGGACCTAAATATAGCCTCACTTCAGTGGTTCTCATTAATTAGGCAATACGCTACAACATTCGCATTTCGCATTCAAGCCTTATGTTTGTAATAGCTATTCAGAAATTAATTCTGAGTTTTCACTAATAAGAGATGCAAATAATGATGTACAGACGCCAGCACATCAAGCTACTACAATCTGTCAGATTTCTTTAATAGATTTTCAACTTTATCACTAAAGCATAAGGTAGAAAATTGATTGGGAAAATCTGACAGTTTCGGGTAGCTTGATGTGCTGGCGTCTGTACCTACATTCATACCTGCATGAAAAATAAAAAATAAACCGGCCAAGTGCGTGTCGGACCATGCACAATGAAGGGTTCCGTATTTGGGACGAATTTATCGCAACAACATGCTTAACATTATTATGGACATTACATGTTCTCTTATAGATTCCAACTGCAAATGTATGTTTTTGCGAAAAGTATTGAAAGATTTACCATGTTATTTTAATAGTACGAAGCCCACGACTAAAATATTTACCTCATCGTTTTACGACCAAAAACGGTTATTCTGAATCCAAAAAACCCATTTTGAGTAATTTTCTGCATCACGTCTCTTACCTGACCGCATTTTTAAATATGTGTTATTTAGTAACTAACTGAATTAACTAACTTTTTATACACAAGATCCATTAGATTCGGAGCAAATTGGCAGTGATAGACGGACAGACAGACACACGAGTGGTCCTATAAGGATTCCGTTTTTTCATTCAGACGTACGGAACCTTATTTAAGAAAAATAATGTGAACGTAAATTTTCTGGACATTGGAATCCAAAATATTTACATTATTTTGCTCTGGAACAAGTTTCCTTGATCCCCATTTAGTATAACAACATTAATTAAGTAAATACAAAAACAACAACAGTACCTCTCCATAAACGAGCAAATTGAGAGATTAAAAAGACAAGCCCCGTTTATTTAGAGAATCCTTCTAGTGCTGCGTACAATTTTAACTAAGGGCCGTGGCCCGTGGCTAAATAATAACAGCCGCACAGGTCGATCGATCATGTTAAGCTACGCTTGCCGCGGTTGGTCTGTGGATGGGTGACCATCTTTACATACCGAGACCCCTCCGTGCCTCGGAAAGCACGTTAAGCCGTTGGTCCCGGCTGTCATTCGTAGATCTTTAACAGTCGTTACGGGTAATCAGAAGCCCGAGTCTGACAACCAGTCTTACCTAGGGGTATCGTCTTACCCAGTAACTGGGTTGTGGAGGTCAGATAGGCAGTCGCTCCATGTAAAATACTGGTATTCAGCTGCATCTGGTTAGACTGGAAGCCGACCCCAACATAGTTGGGAAAAGGCTAGGCAGATGATGACTTACGTAAATATAATGTAACTGTGAGACTTACTTTGAAATATTATGACTACGCATTCTCGTCTGCTGATTACACTAAAGATTCGCTCATCTTGTTAACTTTAGAAACCACTGAAATAGCTTTATTATTAACCTTTTGTCTAAGTTAATTTAATGAATCTCACTTTAATATGACGCTAGTCTGCTTTTCTCATTTCTGTACAAAAGTAATGAGATAAACTGCACGAATATACCTAATGAAATTTAATATCCGACTCTAGAATCTTCTAACGTAAAGGATAATGAGATTAAGGACCCTTGTTTATGTTTAGAAAACTCACTGATACATAATCACTGATGGACCTTTCTTAGGAACGCACTTAGTTTATAAATACCTATAAAGAAAAAAACCGTATTTTAATAAGCGATCGAATCCTTAAAGTCTTAAAGCTGAAAGAGAAAAATCTATGAAAAAAGGTAAAAAGAGGTATGAAACAGGACGGCGGATCAGCTATTCAACGGCCAACCGTAATCTCACTCCCTGTGCGCCTTTAAAAGAATTCAGATGAATGCAGGGGATTAACTTCGCCAAAAGACACATTCAAAGCTTACCTACAAGAAAAATGTAAAAATATTTGTACAGGAGTTAAACAAACTCAATTTATTTCGTACAAGGTCAGGACTTGCAATTTCGGCATAGAGTAGAGTTTAAATCGAACACAGTATATCTCAGGTACGGAGTCATTATTACAGCGATCTGTTGATTCAGGATAAACATTCGTGATGTATTGTATTCATTCAACATCAACAGATTGTCGAACAGTTTACATATGCACGGATTACGAATTGTACCTGCTCGTAGGTATTAATGCGTAATATAACGGTCATATGCATGTGATGCACATCGTCTTACTGAAGTAGTTTGATTGCACATTATATCGGCTCGAATTGGCGCCAGTTTCAATTAACTGCCTGTTATTTCTGTTCAGCTCCCTGAATCGTCGGCGCATTGACCGGATCGATTCAGTAAAATTAGCCACAGATCCGCAAACGTGCACTATACTGCAGTCATGACCGCGATAAAGTTATTTCTAGTTGTAAATGGCGTACGACCACTTTAAAATTACGATGTAACATAAACATTTGTCAATGATATAGAGATTATAGAAATATATTTGCAAGGGTTATTTGAACGTAAATGTTTATAAAAAAAAAAATATATATATACAGGCTGTCCCTGAAAGTATGAATCAAATCGAATAGGGGCGAGGGCAAGGTCATTCCCAAACTTTTTAACCCTGAGAATGTCGGTGATTTTTTTTACGGTAAATAATTATGATCAATTTCTGTTTTCTTTCAATCACTTCGCATAGTGCTCAAAGAAACAAATCATAAAAAAAAAACTATCGGGGCTATCAATTCTTTTTTTTTTTTCAGGACATTGTAGAAAAGTGGACATTTTCTGTGGTAATACTTTTACGTAGCTAGAAAAAATATGTTCAATAAGAAGTTCTGACAAACATTTTATTCAATTTTCGAGCAAAAATTTTATTCAATTGCACCGACTTTCTCAGGGTTAAATCTTTTGGAAATGACCTTGCCCATGATTTATTTATTATTTATTTATTTAAACTTTTCGCACACAAAAAAGATACAAAGGCGGACTTAATGCCTTAGGCATTCTCTACCAGTCAACCAAGGGTGGTGAAGAAATTAGATGGCAGGTGCTTTGGTTGAACCGAATAATGATAAAAAAAACTATTAAAATTGTTGAATTATAAATGAAAAAACGTACACTAATACAAAATATATATACATACATACATACTATTTGATCCATACTTCCAGGGACACCCTGTATATAAACATCCAAATTGAGAACCTGTTCCTGGTTTGAAGTCGGTCAAAAAGCTCATATTTCGAAGAGACAAATAGCTCAATCGATACATAGATAGATAAAACGCTCGCCGGAGGGAAGTAACTGGATACCGTTTGTTCAACTCAGATCCCGACGTGTGTCGGGAGAGTACGAGATTGTATCACGTCCGTCACGTTGAGGTCACACCTCCCCTGGTGACTTGTGTCATAGGTCCATTCATATCTCGAACACCTGCAGGAAAAAGGTTCTATATTTAGCTTTTTTTTAATAGAAAATCCTTATTCACGCTGCCATTTCGTGATACCGGTAGATATTCAGTAACAAGCCTTCGTCGGTGGCAGTCTTTTTTCTTGTCTATTGTTATTTTTAAATGTAATTTTGTTAGTTTTAAACGCTCCTTTTTACTGTTTGTATTTGTGTGTGTCCCAAATAAAATCATTTTATTTTCTTTCTTTCTTTTCTTGTTATACATTCAAATAGCTACAATATTCTACTGTAATAAACGCAAGACGATTCAAATCCAATCTCTTGTGAAACCTTCATCAATGGCGCACATAAAATAAAATAAATAAATAAAAAAGGCTTATATTTCTAACAAAAAAAAAATAAAAAACTACAATTAAAGAAAAGTAAAAATAAACTAACAACAGATGTACTGTAAAGTAGTGTTTCCATTTCTCCCTGTCATTCGCTGTGATCATCCACTGTGATCGCCAGCCACTTTAACTATGTCGTCTGCCCACCGGGCAGCCAGTCGACCTCTGTTTCTAGTGCCCGATGGCCCGTTCCAAGATGTTAGTCTGTGAGTCCATCGGTTGTCTCTCAACCTAGCTTCATGAGCAGCCCAGCGCCACAATGCCGCGAAAATGGCGCACATACGGTGTCATAACAAGAAGTACCTAATGTGGTCGCGTTGATCCCATCAATTCATTAGAATGGGAAAGTCGATTAATTATTATCAATTCCATCTATGTCTATGGAACAATCTCTGTAATTAGCAGATAGATTTCATTATTGGTAATCAGTGGATTAAAGCGTTTTGAAGGCTGTTTATGCGACCTTGATAAACAGTTTGAAGAAGGTTCTAACTCTTAACATTTTTGCCATTGTTAAGTATTTATTTTATAATATCCTGAATACTCAGTATATGTACGTATTATTTATTTGCAGAAAATAACCGTATAGGTATTACCAGTTGTAAAAGTTGATGGTTAAATGTACAGATGCCAGCACATCAAGCTACTGCAATCTGTCAAATTTCTTTAATAGATATTCAACTTTATCACTAAAGAACAAGGTTCATAGTTGACAGGGAAAATTTGACAGTTTCGGGTAGCTTGATGTGCTGGAATTCCATATTTTGCATGTTTAGGGCATCTAAATTAATTTTACATGAATACTAGATACCGTAAAACGGGGTGAATAGGAAATGCAGGAGTGAATCGGGATGAAACTTTTAAATGGATCTAACCTTATGTTCTAATATAATTTTTAAATTAAGATAAATTGTAAGTTACAATAAAAATATACACACAACAAAACTTAAAAACATTTTAACTTTTATTATTACATCGGTGCATAAACACTGACATACTTCTTTCAGTTGGCAAACAAAATGGTGTTCTGAAAATCTGAAAAGAGAAGGTCTAAGTGTGTCCTATTTTTAGCCGTCCGCGTTATGTGGATTGAATAGAATCGCGAGTGTGGGAGCCTAGTCTGCGCCGGCCGCTAAGAAATTGCCACCAGCAACGAAAACTGCTTATACCACCCATATAGACATACTGGTGATATAAACAGTTTTCGTTGCTGGTGGTTTTCGTTTTTTTTCGTTTTCGTTTTTTAACCTAACACGAACGCACGACGTAAAAACGGATTTTGACTCGAAAATACCTATAGCATTTTGGCATACATTTCTGCGACCAGCACAATTAGTAAGTATTACTCGTAGTAGTTAATAAATAAATAAATATTATGTGCAAAACGATTATTTTCCATTTTAACATTGTTCGATTTTGTCCAGGCGTGTGTAATGTAATGTATCGTGTTATGTAACGCGAATTCTGCTGTAGTACGAGCATTACGTGTAGCGCTCGGGCTGACGCTCGCGCTGATCCATCGGCTCTCGGTTTTAGCGCAAACACAAAGTCTCTAGCAATCAAAACCTTTTTTTTACGTTTCGTTACATTACACACGTCTGGACCCGGCTTAACGTTTTCTGCGCTCGCTCTTGCTAAAAGTAAAGCAAAAAGTTTATAAATGACATCGCCCCAAGCGTTTACTTTCACCTTACAGATATAAATGTAGGTACCTACCTGCCTATGTTTTTTTTTTATGTAACAATATAATTTGTCGCGAAGGACGACACGCGAGTAATACGTTCTCATTGCCTCAGGGACTAGGCGGATGTCCACCATACATATAACAAGATTTATATCTAGTCATTATCAGACCTTGTTTATGTGCTGCGGATGGGAAATATAACTAAAACAATGGCTCGCCCCCAGCGGGAAACGAAATATCTTGTTTTTGAAAACAGGAAAGTATAGTAAACTAAGTAAAGTGAACTAAATAAATAACAATTGCTCTGATTTTAAAACAAAACCTTAGATGAGAAAAAAATGAGTTACTTACTGACCTAGGTACTTACATCGATCCATATGCTGATTTTATTTTCAGTTCTGGCTTGGTGTCCTTCAACTTGGCAAAATACGTGTCTCTGCGATTTTCACAAAATGTAACTCTAATCTAAATTGGATTAAGCTACAATTAACGTAAAGTACGATAAGGGACCAAAAAATTATAAATTAGATGGTTATCATTATCATACCTAATGCTTGGCAGAAATGGCAGGACTAACGTAAAATAATTTCAATAATATATTTTATCTAAAGCGACAAAAGAGCAACTAGGTATGTTATTAGCCTCCTAGTTGAGAATAAAACCGTTGACCGTGTAATCCAACCAATTAAAAAACAAAATACTTTTAAGCCTGTTGTATTGTATCGGTGATCGTTACCTAGACTAAGTTTATTACATAATGTTATCTTATATTCTCATCTAAGTGGCTCGTTTTGCCTTTTTGAAAATAAAGTAGACCGACCGAAGGTTCGGTTTCGGCCAGTTTCGGGCTAAGAATCGGTTTCGGCCTAAGCGTGGCCGAATCTGGTATATGGCGTTCGTGAGCTGTCGGTTTTGATAGACAGATAGCGTAGACTTAGTAATAGGGTGCCGTTTCCACCCTTTTTGTACAATATCCAAAAAAATAAGTATTTACTTATAAATCATTTAGGTTCTTAGCAGATATGCTGCTTTCAATGTTAGCGATTAGGGATTTATTCGCTTTTTGGAAGATTGATACAAGTTCTAAGGGCAACAGCAGATGCATCTTAGTGACTGTGCGTTCGGCCCAATCGCAAAATCACACGTTTCAGCGATTACTTCGACGCTGCATCACGTTTTTGCGACTCGTATCCTAACGACGCTGAATTGTTTGTCTGAGAAATAACGCATTTTCGCTAAATATATCGAGTTTCCGAAAAGCGATTAAATCGCTGATTGCTACTGCAAAAAATTTACGGTGTTAAGAGTTGAATCGCAAAAGCTAACAATAGCATACTTCCTAAGGCCCTTATTTATGTTAGGGCTTATTTTTCAAACGACATTTTTTAGAAAAAAAATAAAATAAAAACAAACTTCGACTGTTTTTCACAACAATATCTGGAAAAAGTACCTATTAAATTTGTCTTTGGATAACAAAAATCTGATAATTGCAAAATCAATCCTTAATCAAATTATTTGTAACAAATCGACAAAAACGACGGGAGAAAATAATGTCATTTAATAAACTAATTTTTTCTTTACTCTATAAGTTTCGGCCTTGGCGGAAATTAGAAGGGGAGCCGAAGGTTCGGTTACGGTTTCGGTTTCGGCTGAAAACCGTGTTTCGGTCGGTTACTAGCAATAAAGTATTTAAACCTAAAGAGCATTTAATAAAATATTTTATCCACCCTTATTTTTATTCAAGTCTGTCTACATATTTGCTATTTACTATGAAATTATAAAAAAAACTCTTTAGATCTCAGCCAATAACTTAGTCATCACATGTTCATATTGAAGTAGACAGACGCTCACTCTTCTTCGAACAGTTATTTGCTCATCTATAACAGAATATTAACGAACTTTAAAAATTTTTAACTGTTCATAAAAACTTTGCTCCATAAAAGGTATTTCTGAGCTTTACATATAACAGACACGATGCTTCAATTTTCATTTTTAAAACATAAGCTACCTAAATTATGCAAGTAATTTATAATGTTTTCGTTATTTTAATTAAAAGGAACTGTTGTTTAGCAGTTAATTTTGACTTTGACGTGAGTTTTTAGACCGTAGAAACAATTCATCAGTGGTAAAAACTTGTTTGTGGAGAGTTGAACGTTCTAGCCACAGCAACGTCTCCACAAGCAGACTTTCACCTAAATATTTAATTGAAAACCGTCCGGCGATGGTTAGAAATTCGGTGATTATCTTGTAAAATTTTCAATTTAAAATTACGGGCAAAAATTTGCGTTAACATCAGATTGTTTATGCATTCCTAAAGTATTTTACGGCAGTGAGAGATTAATTTTAGATTGTAATCTGTATTTAACATAATTTATTCATGAATTTTGCTACACCTTCGTCTTGATCAATTGAGGCTATACTTACCGTACAAGTTAAGGGAAAACTGAAGATGTTAACAGAATGAGTAATTGATTTATTTTGTTAACAATTTCACAAAATACTATTTTGTAGGTATATAAAATACTAATTGTTATGTCCAATTGAGGTAAAATGAAGCTGCCGTGCGATTCTGTAACCATCTCACCGTGAAACGTTGGGTGAAGTAAGCGTGGAGTGAGCTGTCATTCGCTAGGGATTGTGCTCACTTCACTTATGATTTCACGGTGAGATTTTTACAGAATCGACCGGCTGTTATTTAAAGTCCCCTTCATCACCAAAGAGATTCAAACTAAACAACGAGTGTGTTTTATTTTTGGTGGAATCCAAAAACAAAACACTAACACACACTCGTTTCGGGTTATTCCCTGAGTACCCCGATCCCCGAGGCCCCCGTCCCGGAGGACCCCGATTTATATTTATCTTGATAAACTCAATTAAAAGCCAGTTTAGCTTAAAAGTACCGTCAGCAGATGATATGTTAAATAAAATTTTATTACTTACTAAAATTATAATACTCGTAGTTAACTTTAAGGATCAGGAAAAAATGATAAAGTCTTGCTTAGTTAAGGTAAATATTATAATTAGAGAATATAATATAGAGTCTCCTAGAGCAATCACAAGTATTAATTTTTATCACAATACTTCCTTTTTCTATACACAAAATCAAAATACCTACTTTACATGGAACATTTATTTATTTATTTAAATATTTAAACTTTTCACACAAAGGCGGACTTAATGCTTTAGGCATTCTCTACCAGTCCACCAACATTAACATAATTTAAAAAATACGCAAAAACAGTTTCACTTTTAGCAATTATTTTTAGGGTTCCGTACCCAAAGGGTAAAAAGGAACCCTATTACTCCCACTCCACTGTCCGTCCGTCCGTCCGTCCGTCTGTCACCAGGCTGTATCTCATGAACCGTGATAGTTAGACAGTTGAATTTTTCACAGATGATGTATTTCTGTTGCCGCTATAACAAAAAATATTAAAAAACAGAATAAAATAAAAATTTAAGGGGGGCTCCCATACTACAGACATGATTTTTTTGCCGTTTTTATAGATAGAGGTACGAAACCCTTCGTGCGCGAATCCGACTCGCGCTTGGCCGGTTTTTTAATCTTGCGACATAATTGTGATTGTATCTCTTTTGCGTATACTATATGATTGCTAATGCTATTTGCAGCTGGTAAAAAAGTTCAGTGTGTCACTCAAACATGTCGGAAGCAGGTCCTTCTAAAAAGCGCGAGTGCAATTACGATTTTAGGAAAAACAAATTGGTAGGAAAGTGGTTATATGGCATACCTATGTCTTACATAGACAACATATAAATTCGAGTGTTTGGACTTGGTTATAAACTATCTGTGTGGCAAATTTCATCAAAATTGGTCCAGCCGTTTGAGCGTGAAGAAGTAACAAACATACACACACACACACACACACACACACACACACACACACACACACACACACACACACTCACAAACTTTCGCCTTTACAATATTAGTGTGATTGTACTTACAAAATTCTAAACAAACTACTTTCGTCTCACGTATTTCAAACACATGCATATAAGCACTTTTTACGTCGACCGTAGAAGTTGAAAACAATAGAAAAAATAAATGTAATCATATTTATCGTATTCGGGGTTCGCCGGGACGGGGGCCTCGGATATCAGGGTACTCACTCAGGGAATAACCCCTCGTTTCTGCAGCAATCGCATCTGTCCCATTCATAACAAGGTACAATCGCAACGCACTATTAATAAAAATAAACTGTAAGGCTTATAATATTCTTTATCGATCTACGTTATATTTGACTAGCGGGAATCGACAAATAAATTCCGTAGTGCCCGGCTCTAGTCGAGGTACACACGATACATTGCCCACGTTAACGCTAGAGTGAGCTTTGTGACTTGAAAAGATGAAATATAGATGTCTGTGTATCTATGGGTTGAGAGGGGTGACAAGGAAGCGCCGGCAGGGTTGTCACCCAGACCAATTTTGTAGGAATGCACTTCTACCTACATTTTCGAAATTGCTTTGCCGTTGGAACAAATGGAATCAATATGATTTCCTCTCAGTTATCGTTAGAAATAGTTTGCGACTCTCAGATTGTTTAAGTGATTTTATAGCTTCATTATAGAATTAGTTTACTTAGAAACTTTTCCACAAATTTTGATGAATATGCAAGGTATTACTTTTAAGGGTGAAACTGAACTTTATGCATTTATTTCGCGCCTCAACATTCTACTGGTGCAAAAAAAAAATATAGGTATCGCCTGATAATCTGACCAGCCCGAGCTGCTTTACCCTTAAAAGAAAAACATGCGTGATGACTGAAAAATTCCTATCGTTATTTTTATTGATTTTGAAGGATCCACACATATCTACCCAACTCTGATATTTAGCCAACGATGCTGCAGTAACTTGTGGCAATGCAATTGCGTCTATATTGGGGAAATCGCTTTTAATATTAAGGCGACTGGAAAGCCAATACAATTCCCTTCCAGTTGGTTTGCAACATCACCCGTTGAACGTTCTAAATACTAATACTGTCATATGTTTGTTACGGGCTCAGCTAGGGATGTGTAAACCCGAAATGTGGGATTTCGACCCCAAATATTCCAACCGTGAATACCAACTATTTTCCCTATTCATAGATAGATTAGTTTTAGGAGCTTTTCTGTAACTTTGTTATGTACAATTGGGTGGTTAATCACTACACTGACCAAAAGTACTCGTATTATGGCTATTTTTAGACGACTCAAATAAAAATGTGCATTTATTTTTCGCTTTCTTTTTCTTTATTATTCAGGACGATACCGGTAGAATTTTCATTATATCGTCAATTATTACGATAAGGAGAAAAATGCTAAAGTCCATTAACTACGGAATAGCTCCACTTTTCCTTTACAATTTTCCTGCGTTTAAATTCCAACCCCTCGCGACAACTGGGGCTTCATAAAAAATGTAGACGGCGTCTCATGGGTGCAAACACTTACGTCAAATGCTATGAACAAAGTTCCGGGATTAAACGCTCATCGTCCACTCGCCCCTTAAATGTGGGGGAGTGGGGGGGGGGGAGAAGTGCTCACCGGAGAGCAATCAAAACTTTAACCTAACCTGTACTGTACCTAGGCACGCTTTTATGATATTCAATAGGTATACCTACGTCCATATAATTCCTTCATTTTATACCAAAAACGAATACAAGCTCCGGTTTTTCATGTATATGCCGAATAAATCCAAAGCTTTTATGAAAGCTGTGAACTAAAATCTAAAAAATACTTAATGTTAGTGTAAAGTTAGGTCGAATTTCCTTTAACTCCCGCACACAATAGGATCGATTAGTTGCTTTTCTGTTTTCAATCAAAATAAAGCTCTCAATAACCTCGTATCATAAGACGTGAACCAGTAACTAGCTTGTTAAATTTGAGTGATTTGATTGAGAAGCTCCCGACAATATGACTATCACGCTGACGTTTGATCTAGTCTACGAGGTCAAGTACTAGAAGAGGCCCCAGTAGATATTTACATATCTACTCCCCTCCTTGCCTTTAAGAGCACTTTAAGCCGTCACTCTTCTAATACGAATACCTGTAACGGAGGTTACATCTACCAGTATAGCCATAGTCACAAAAATTCGGTAACCGTTGTGCAAGGTTTCATGACGTCACCGAAACACACGTGGTCGTACCGTGGCCGCCAACCGAGGCCTGCATTATCTACACCTCTGATATCATAAGTCACGCACGTTATAACAGCGGGTGTCACTATGCAAAGTAACGCTAGTTAGCTAATTCCACGTGGACATACTCTGTGTGGGCTACAGTTGGTGGCGTTTGTAGCGGTATCTACAGCGCCAGATGCGAATTACGTGTCATATTGACGTCACGAAAAATCCTGCATCTCGCAAGCAGAGTTTACCGCGCAACTAGCAGTTGTCCGCCAATCAACACTCGTCTGGTCGGAGGATCCTCCCTTTTCTATGGAGGATGAGTGAACTTTACACCCTGTTCCTCATATTTCTATAAGTTGGTATTTCAGATAAAATTGGTTTCAGGATTGCGTGGGTCAAGCGGAGATAACTCCGTGGTAAATACTGATTTCTGTCGAATCAAGTTAGGTAGTCTTTAGGCATAGGGTGTATATAGGGTGACACATGATTCTACTCATGACCACAAAAAAGTTTTATAATGGGACAAAAAGTGAAATGAAAAAAAAATCAGCTGTTCCCTACATTTTGACGACTCGTACGAACATAAATGTAGGGAACAGCTGATTTTTTTTTCGCGATTTCGGATTTGGTCCGATAGTAAAAGTTGTTTGTAATGATGAGTAGAATCATGTGTTTAAGTATCGATCACTAATTAAAAGTCAACCTAATTTATAATGGCGCCGATTCCCTTGTTCACAAACTAAACTAAAGCTCAGTGCATCTTTTTCTTTCTATTTCATTAAGAAAAGGACAGAAGATAAATATTAGTTTAGTCCTGTCAAATTAAAATACTCCATAGACAAGTTTAGACATGATTAAAAAATTGGTTACTAAAATTACGTCAATTTACGTCAGGCGCTGACTAATTTGACAGGACTAAACAAATATTTATCTTCTGTCCTTTTCTTAATGAAATAGAAAGAAAAAGATGAGCTTAACTTAAATTTAGTTTAGTTTGTGAACAAGAAAATCGGCGCCAATGTAAGTAGTTTGTTTAGAATCGTTTACTAAAGCGATCTGTGTCATTTTTAGTATAGGTCATTTCAAATCCCAAAAATAATTAAAGCTACGTAAATTACAGTCCACACTTCCGTTGTATAGTCAAAACAAACCAAAATGGACGAAGTACCGACTACGCTAAACCCTTATACGTGTGCGACTGTGTGCGTGCGTAGATTTGTAATGAGACCACAAATTTCTCCCGCAATCATTATAACTAGTTTAATTAATAAACAAGCAATGATTACGATTATGATTATAACATAATATTCTGATTGGGATGTTTGATGGTGTGTGTTAATTCCGGGACATGGTGTACCTATACAAAACAATCCGTATGTGTAAATAGGCAAGAACCCATTACAATCAGGTAAGTAAATGGAAGGTCACTAACCCAGTCGTTGGGATAACAAAGCACTTTCAGAGAGTAATTACATTAGCAGGCACGTTGTTTTAGCGTTAGCTCAAAGCGAATATTAGAAAGGCAATTGCTAAGTGTGAAACACTATGGATCGTATAAACGAGTATCAACAAAGCCACGCCACACGCGACGCGCGACTAATTTGTTTCTATGTCGCTGCACATTAAAATCATGTTGGAAGTTGAAATGATTTATCGTTTCGAAATATCCGTTAGCATTTAGTTTTAATTTACATAACACTATGAGAGTTATGTTATTATGTACTTTAAAAAAAAAATGAATATTGCGTATTTCCCAAGTGTCACTTTTGACTAACTACAAAGACATTTAATTAAAGTTGAAAGTTTTGGTTACACAACAATACTGAGAGAAAAAGAAAGATGCATGTAAGACGAATAAATGCTTTGAAAAAGAGTTCCTAGCGAAGCATGTGAGTGGAAACTCAGGGAGGGGACATCCTAGAAGGACATAGGAATATGTAACGTAAAGATCTTGGCATGCGGCGCTTTGTAGTTTCTGCCTACCCTACTAGTATGCTATGTGTTAATCCTGGTTATAAACTATCTGTGTGCGGAATTTCATCCAAATCCATTTATCAGTTAATGCGTGAAAGAGTAACAAACATCCATCCATCCAAATGCGAAAGTTTGTGAGGATAAACTTTCACGTTTATAATATTAGTAGAGTTAAGCAGGGCACACACACTAACAAAAATACACACACTGAGAAATTATGGCAGTTGACTTTTTTCTCATCTCCACCATTTCTCTCAACAGACAGCAACTTCGTGCTGGGCAACGCGCAAGTGCCGTGCTACCCCATCGTGTATTGTTCGGACGGGTTCTGCGAGCTGACAGGCTGGGCGCGCGCGCACATCATGCAGAAGGGCTGTGCGTGCAAATTCCTGCACGGGCCCGACACTCGAGACGAGCATCGGCACGAGATCGACACCGCACTGGAGGCCAAGCACGAACTCAAACTAGAACTTATATTTTATAAGAAAAATGGTGAGTTATTTTCAAAATCTAAAAGGTCCCCGAAACGATCAATTGCAATTTTTACGTGATTCATACACATTGATGTTCAAATTGTTCGTCTACGAAATGCAATTAAAGCGATTGATAATGTTACAACAATTACAATTGATTGCAATTAAATCAATTGCGATTGATTGATTCTGGGACCCTTACGGTCTAGATAAACAAACAGTATTTAGCATGTGCTTTGACTGGGCATTATTCTTATAACTATAATGACTGTCATACTTCAAGTGCAAGATAGAGGCATATGTAAACCAAAGCCCGTACTTAAGTAATGTTTATTAATCTCATTCTAAGACTAATAATAGGCTGCCATCCACAGGCCGACTCTAGTTAGTTTCCAAAAAAAGGCATCGCATAAATCGACGGTTAGGGGCCATTCAAGTAATACGTAAGCACTACAGAGGGGCGGGGGGTCTTTGCTTTGCTTATATTTGATGACATGGGAGATGGGGGGGTCCGGAAGGTGATTACGTCAGCAGTATTTCTTTCTTCACTTTTTCGGATTTTCTAACTAACTCTCTTGTCGATGCTTGAAAACGAAACGCATTTTCAGGGATTCCCCGAAAATAATTAAATAAATAGTTATAAGAGCAGTAGGCTTATGAATCAATAAAGAAACCATAACACATTGAAAAATGCATGTACCTACCAATGTTTACGTAAGGAAGGGGGGGGGGGGGGTAATAGCTTTGCTTACTTTTGCTGACGAGGGGGAGGGGGGAGAAAATAATTGCAAAAATCTGCTTACGTAATACTTGAATGGCCCCTTAGCTTCCGTGAGAGACTTCAAAGTGTCAATAACAGACGTTTCCTAATGCCGCATTGCTGTTGCACGAGCTCGAAGAACAATGAGTGTGTCATGTCTTAATTAATCTATCTTGTCTCAGTTTACTAGAGGTTGCACAAAATAATTTGAAATTCATTCATCCACCAGACATAACAACTTATACTTGGTAAAAGGTGAACGAACACTTTCTGGAAAGAAACAAAATAAAAATAAAATATAAAATGAACACTATAATAACCATTAAGTGAATTGCCTTTTAAAAGCACCAAACACAATATCGGCGAGAAGCTTTTCCGTTGAATTGCATTCGTGGGAAAGCAACGAAAACGTTTATGAGCTTTGCACTTCGAACCGCACGCGACGCGTTATCGAGGTTTCCAACGTGCCAGGTTTTTGTATGTAACAGAATACACCTACGTCCTCAACCAGGGTTACTTTTTTCAAACGTGGAACACGTTTGAAAACACGTTATTTGATTTGGCCGATCGATGGATCGAAACATAAAATAAAATTGTTATATTTTTCCTCTGATGTCGCAGCTTCTATTAGCCACAGGTGCATAAATGATTCGCTTACCTACCTATTATTGATTGCGCAGTGGCATACACAGCTAACGTCACACGCTCTAGTGACAAAAGATCAAAGACATAGTAAAAGGTTATTATAATATTTACGTAATAAATTAAAAAGCAGAGTCATAAAACCCCGAGATATTAAAAAAAAGACTTTTAATTTTCCCTCGATCTTTTTCATTAACAGCTTTACAAAAAGTCGTCTATGCCACAATCATAAATGTTGGCGACTGAAGCTAACTAACTGAAGATAATTATTCTCTTGTATTACCTTGTTCATATAAATAAAACCAAATTTCCTAATAGAACAACGCAGGCTAGTAGGGTTCGTTTTATTACCTTGAAACTATTAACAATGTGGCTTATTGTAAAATGAATAAATAAATTTTAGTCCACCCACTACTTGCGCCACTCAACATGACAATATAAGTAAGGCCAAAATGCGGCATTTATTATTAGTACGCAGCTCAAGAAATACAAGAAAACATCAAGCAATACATGGAGTTTCATTGAATCCCCTACAAGAATTGGTCCTTCGAGAGCCGGATTGAAGAGCTGAAGCCTGAGTCTGAAGAAGAAATTAGTGCTACAAAGCTGCGTATTAACCAAATTGCGAAGAAACAAGAACGGCAAACAACACGGAACAATCGCCGGCCTACCACTACTTGCGCCTAGCAAGAAAAGTACTTAAGCGTCCGAACATTGAAAAGAAAAAAAGAAAATTCAACTGAAGACCCATTTAACGAAGATTACTGAAGACTGGCGCCGTGTTCTATGTTTCAAGCACCTGCCGACGTACACGCACCTGCTGGGTGACCGAAGACACCGCTGGGAGGGACGACCAACGAAAGAGTCGCACCTCTCGAAGCATCGTGTAACCCGAAGCCCTACGCGTGTCAAGCCACCGCCGTGAAGAGGCGACATCGAGCCTGCTGCAGAGGACCTGCCGACGTACACGCACCTGCTGGGTGACCGAAGACACCGCTGGGAGGGACGACCAACGAAAGAGTCGCACCTCTCGAAGCATCGTGTAACCCGAAGCCCTACGCGTGTCAAGCCACCGCCGTGAAGAGGCGACATCGAGCCTGCTGCAGAGGACCTGCCGATTTACACGCACCTGCTGGGTGACCGAAGACACCGCTGGGAGGGACGACCAACGAAAGAGTCGCACCTCTCGAAGCATCGTGTAACCCGAAGCCCTACGCGTGTCAAGCCACCGCCGTGAAGAGGCGACATCGAGCCTGCTGCAGAGGACCTGCCGACGTACACGCACCTGCTGGGTGACCGAAGACACCGCTGGGAGGAACGACCAACGAAGGAGTCTCGCCTCTCGAAGCACAGTGTAACCTGAAGCCCTGCGTGTACCACTAGTGAAGTGACAAGTGAACGATACTCAGTGAAAAACAGACATTCGTCTGAAACAACAGTGACATAGCTTTAAAGCTTGTGAGTGTGTCGTGTTACAAAGGATTGTCGACACAAACTGCTGAGCGGCCGCTACAAACTGGTGAGTCATTGAACAATTTAATAAGTGTTGTGCCAAGTGAAAACATGATGACGCGAAGCCGCAGAGAGGGCAGTACGCGCTCGACCACAGAAGAAGAGACGACAGCCACCGAGACAGAAACGTCTGCCACCACCTCTGAAACGGTGACCGAAGCCAGCACACGAACAGATGACACAACCCCAACTAAGGACGCCGACGCCACCATGGTCGAGAATAAAAAGACGAAAGCAAGATCGAGCAAAGCGACCAACAGAAAGAAAGAACTGGAAGCTAGGCTGGAATTAGAGAAATTAAAATTAGAAGAAATAAAAATCAAAACCAAGATGGCGAATGCTAAGTTGGAGCTAGCACGTATCGATGAAGACGACACGGACTTGAGCAATGATGAAATGGAAATCGAAGCCGAAGCCGCCATAGCGAAAGCCACTGCAGCATGGGTGTCGAAGTCAAAGGAAGCGGAGCGCGGCGAAGCAGAAAACGCCAACGAAGCGTCGCGCACCCCGGGGACAGTGCCACCCGCAACGACTGACACCAACCAGCTGGCCGAAGCAATAATAGCAGCAGTCAAGTCCGCCGCCGACAACAAAGCAACGACTATGCAACGCGCACCAAAGTACCTCAGCGAGCTGCATCAGTTCGACGGTGATGCCAGGGACTGGATGGCATTCAAAGCCACATATGAAGATACACGAACTCTTTTCAGCGCCACCGAAAACATGGGAAGATTAAGAAGAGCCGTAAAGGGGAAAGCCAAAGAAGCAGTGAAATCCCTACTCTACACACAAATCGACCCCGAGGAAGTAATGATTGCTTTGGAACGCCGATTCGGAAGACCCACATACCTAATTAGAAGCGAAGTAGAAAACATAGAGAAGCTTCCTCCGATGTCCGAAGACGCAAGAGAGTTGGTGCGATATGCTGGAGCCGTGGCAAACACAGTCAGTGTTGTGAAGTTAATGAAAAGACAAAGCTATCTGCACTCAAGCGACATATCAAATCGAATAATCGAGAAAATGTGTACTCTGGTGCGATTCAAGTGGTACGAGTACAGAGCATCAAAAGAAGACGAAGACGAACCGATCCTAATCAGTCTCATGCATTTCTTCAATAAGATGGCAGACCAGTTCGAAATGCACGAGCACGCGGGAATCAAAGTGAAGAAAGAAGGATTCAGGAATCGCACACGACCTACAAGCTCCCGCGGCGTACATACCACTCGAGTTGCACAGCACAGTGAAGGAGAATATTCATCAGACGAAGAACACTCAGACGACGAACAGACAGAACCACACACAGCAACGGTTTGTTCGTGCAAAGAAAACACGAAGAGACCCGAAAAGATCATCTGTCCCGAGTGTAATGGAGAACACACCCTAGCGAAATGTAAGAAGTTCATCGACGCCTCGACGGACGAAAGATGGGAACAAGCGAAGCGTTCGTCAGCATGTTTCAAATGTCTACTGGGACGACACAGAGGATTCAACTGCCGGGCAAAGCCGTGTGGGAAATGCCGGAGGAACCATCACGTCATGCTACACTACGAAGAAGCAAGGAACCCGAAGACACCAGAGCTCCAAGCAGTGGCATCAGCAGTGAACGCAGCACGAACAATATCAAGAGCCTACCTGAAGATTGTGCCAGTAGAATTATGGGGACCAGACACAAAAACCGACACCTACGCTCTCTTGGATGAAGGTTCAACAGTGACCCTGATAGAAGACGACATCGTGAACAAGATCGGTGCCCAGGGCCCAGAAGAGGAACTAAGGATCGAGGGCGTGGGAGGTCACCGAATGGACCAGAAATCAAAGAAAATCAGCATCAAAATCAGAGGAAAGTTTGAGAGAAACTTAGAAACAATGACGGGGTACACAGTGAGGAATCTAAACCTGTCCCCGCAAGAGGTCAACGATAAAGACTTAGAAGATTGCCTGCATCTAGAAGAAATTGAAGAACAGCTGAAATACCCTAACGCTCGACCTACGGTACTCATCGGGCAAGACAATTGGCATCTCATCGTGTCCCAAGAACTGAAAGCAGGGAACCGAAGTAAACCAGTGGCATCCAGAACTCAATTAGGTTGGGTCCTACATGGAACGAAAACAAACAGCAATACCCCAGTACGGGTGGTGAATCATCTATCATCACAACCTAAGGGAAACGACGACCACCTTGAGAAGATGATTAGAGACCACTTCGACATCGAAGCCCTGGGAATAGCCGCAAAGAGACCATCTAGCGACATCGACCAACGAGCTCTCGCCGTGTTGGACTCCACTACAAACAGGTTACCCGATGGAAGTTTCAGCACAGGACTAATATGGAAGTCTGACGAAGAGAGCCTACCCGAAAGCAGAACAGCTGCAGCACGAAGACTGAAAGGCATAGAGAAAAAATTCCTGAAGGATAAAGAACTTGAACAGAAATACGAAGAACAAATGGAAAACTTAGTCAACAGCGGATACGCCGAAGAAGTGATCGAAGAAGCCACTTCCCCTAGAACATGGTACCTACCACACTTCGCCGTCATACACCCCCAGAAGAGGAAGATGAGACTGGTGTACGATGCGGCAGCCAGGTCAAATGGGAAGTCGCTGAACGACGTACTGCTGGCCGGACCTGATTTGCTACAATCACTATTCGGCGTCTTGATCCGCTTTCGTCAAGGAGCGGTAGCCGTCGTCGCGGACATAAAAGAGATGTTTTTAAGGATAAAAATAAATAAAGAAGACAGAGACAGCCTCCGATTCCTCTGGAAGAACAAAGAATACAGAATGACATCGCTTATATTCGGAGCCGCCTGCTCACCATGCACTGCCATATATGTCAAGAACAAAAATGCAGAAAACTTCATCAATGAAAGCCCAGAAGCTGTCAGGGCAATAAAACAAAACCATTACATGGACGACTACATAACGAGTTTCGCTGACGTCTCAACAGCCGCTAAAGTGTCCAGAGAAGTAGATGAAATACATAAGAAAGGAGGTTTCTTCTTGAGAGGCTGGGCAAGCGACGACCCGGCTGCAATCGAAGAATTTACCAACGCGGAAAACCAGTTGAACTCTGTCAAAATAGGAGAGCAAAAGAACCAAGACGAGAAGACTCTAGGACTCAATTGGAATGTCCACGAAGACAGCCTTTACTTCACGCTAAGCCTGCGCAACACTCCAGACGAAGCCAAAGAAGGAAAACGTGCGCCAACGAAAAGAGAAGCGACAAGCGCCGTGATGTCCGTTTTCGACCCCTTGGGACTGGCCTCACCTATAACAATACAAGGAAAAGCGATGCTTCAGAACTTGTGGAGAGCCGGCTTGGAATGGGACGAAAGAGTACCCTCATCTAGAGAAGAGGAATGGAGAAAGTGGCTTGAAGATTTAAGAAAATTAGAAGATCTTCGAATACCGCGCTGCCTCACCCACGACGTGACTGAGGGGGAGCTGCACACATTCTGCGACGCGAGTGAGAAGGCGTACGCCTGCGCGGTGTACTGGCGCTCCCAACATCCAGACAACCACGTAGAAGTGAAGTTACTAGCAGCAAAAGCGAGGGTAGCACCTCTCAAACCGACTTCAATACCGCGACTCGAACTACAAGCATGCCTACTGGGAAGCCGCCTAGCCAATAGTGTAAGCCAAGAAATGGATCTGACCACGACCCGAAGATACTTCTGGACCGACTCGAGAACAGCCTTGACATGGATCAAGACAGATCCCCGAAGATTCAAGCCCTTCGTCGCGCATCGCCTCGCCGAGATAGAAGAGCTGACAAAACACAAGGAGTGGAACTGGGTCCCCACAAAACACAACGTGGCCGACGACGCCACTAGAGAAACCCCAGCCGACTTCAACATAGCGCATCGGTGGTTTAGAGGACCAGCCTTTCTGTACGAGGACCCTGACGACTGGCCCACCGAAGAAAAGAGAGTCGTCGTCACCGACACCGGTGAAGAAAAACCCAACGCCACCACTCTGAGCATCAGAAGAACTACCCCCGTCGTCGTGCCCGATCCAGCGAGGTTTTCCAGCTGGACACGCCTACTCCACGCGACAGCGAGAGTACTGCAAGCTAAAGATGTCTTCAGGCGGGCCGCAAAGGGTAAGGTGAGTGCTACGAAACTCATCACCAAAAGGGCTCAAAATCCATTTCAAAAGAAAACACAGGAGTGTAAGACGCAAGCATTCAAAGGGGACACAGCCTTCCTACCTAAGTCATCACTCTACGTAGAAAAAGCAGAAAGACTCCTGATAAGAAGAATTCAAGAAGACAGTTTCCCGGATGAGCTAGCCGCCCTGCGGAAGAAGGAAGATGCCGCACCAACATCTAAGCTTAGAAACTTCACAATCAAATTAGAAGATGGAATCATCAGGTTATCCACCCGAGTCGGAGCAGCCAAGTACCTGATAGGCTCATACAAGAGCCCGATCTTACTGGATAAAAATCACCGAATAACCCAGCTGTTAGTGAAGTTCACCCACGAAGCTTTCAATCACGGGAATCACAACACGATAATGAACGAGATTCGCCAGAAATATTGGATACCGTCACTCCGTGGCCTGGTGAAAACAACAGCACGAAACTGTGGATGGTGTAGAATACGCAAGAAGACACCACAAATTACACCTCAAGGAGATCTGCCGTCCGAGCGTCTGATGAAGACCAGCCCCCCCTTCACCTGTACAGGAATCGATTATTTCGGTCCCATGCTTGTCACTATTGGGCGACGCACAGAGAAACGATGGGGAGTTTACATGCCTCACCACAAGAGCAATCCACTTGGAATTGGCCACCTCTCTATCAACAGATTCTATGATTTTAGCGCTGCGAAGAATGATCGCCAGAAGAGGAACGCCGAAGATCATCCTGAGCGACAACGGAACCAACTTCATCGGTGCCAACCGAGAGATCGCTGAAGCTATCGCGAACCTGGGAGCAGAAACAAACAAAATGGGCATCGTCTGGAAGTTCATTCCCCCCGGAGCCCCCCATATGGGTGGAGCCTGGGAAAGGATGGTGCGATCGGTGAAAGTCGCCCTCGCAGCCACGCTACACGAGCGACAACCCAAGGAAGAAATCCTTCACACTTTACTGCTGGAGGCCGAACACATAGTGAACTCCAGGCCTCTCTTCACCACCAGCAGCGACCCAGAAGAAGAAGAAGCGCTGACCCCTAATCATTTCCTCATCGGGCGGTCATGTGGAGCCACTCTCTTTGGTTCCTTCGACGACACAGAGCTCATTGGCTCGCCTAACTGGAAGACATCCCAACGATTGGCCGATCATTTCTGGTCAAGGTGGGTGCGAGAGTACCTCCCAACTCTCTCGCCTCGCTATCATCAGGGTCCCCACTATCGAGACCCAATATTAGGCGACATCGTGCTAGTCGTGGATCACACACTACCACGATACTCCTGGCCACGCGGCGTAATAGTGGCAACTCATCCCGGACCAGATGGAAGAACTAGGATCGTCGAGGTGCGGACTGCAGCGGGCGTTCTGCGGCGACCAGCATCGCGCCTAGTCCTGATCGTGCCAGCGACGTCGCCCCACCGACATCAAGTGCAGCGCACTGAGGGGGAGACTGTTGGCGACTGAAGCTAACTAACTGAAGATAATTATTCTCTTGTATTACCTTGTTCATATAAATAAAACCAAATTTCCTAATAGAACAACGCAGGCTAGTAGGGTTCGTTTTATTACCTTGAAACTATTAACAATGTGGCTTATTGTAAAATGAATAAATAAATTTTAGTCCACCCACTACTTGCGCCACTCAACATGACAATATAAGTAAGGCCAAAATGCGGCATTTATTATTAGTACGCAGCTCAAGAAATACAAGAAAACATCAAGCAATACATGGAGTTTCATTGAATCCCCTACAATAAACAAAAACCAATAAGAGGTTTACGATTCCATTCGACAAAATTAAACTTTTACAAGCAGCCAGCTGTTCCTAGTTAGTAGCATTAACTGCCTTTAGAACGGCGCTCCTCTGAGCACCGACACCATATTGAGGACCTACTTCAAAATGACGTCCGGTAAACGCTTTACGAAACATTAATGTCTCGACTACTGATTCACAAAAATTCGAAGCTTCATTCATACATAATCAATGTTTCTTAAAGCACTCGTTCCTTCCTTTGAATTTGAACCGAAATTAACATTCATTAAAATTTACAGGATCTCCCTTTTGGTGCCTGCTCGACATCGTCCCAATTAAGAATGAGAAACGAGAAGTGGTTTTATTTCTCGCCTCCTTCAAGGATATCACCAACACCAAGATGGCCGCCATGAACACTAATGAGAACTTTGACAGCGGTGAGTGCCTTTGTAATGATGACACTCGAAACTTCCTAACAAAGTGCAACCCTCAAAAAATTATAATAAGTACTTTCCAAATAGTGACCTTGTTCCGAAGTCTTCTGAAAATTTAATGAGATGTTTTTCGAGGATGCTGACAGTTGTGCATTTGTATTAACTCATCACTCAGCACGTTGTTCTAGTGATCTAGGTACATCTATAACAATGATAGCATTAGATTGAGCGCCCGTAGCTCCCCGTTGCCATAGCGAGTTGCGACCATCACCGCACGGTAAAGTTCCTTTACGAGTATTGTATCGTACCCTCTGTGTAGACTTTATAAACTAGTCTGTAGCTAGACAGACAATAAGTCTGAGTAGATAGAAATAGATTTAGCGAGTAAACACTTCGTAGCGAATATAACTCAATTGTTTTTCTTTGTATCTACATTGCATCACTTGCCTCAACACGTTTCACTATTAAGTAAACGAGGATGAACTTAGCGCCGATCTATATAAATAACTGTATGTAGGTGTAAGCTCAACACCAACACTTTATCTAGTTTTAATTATATTTTAATACTTTTGCTTGTTTTCATTAATAATCTTTTTTAAAGGATAGTCATGCTTTAAGTTAATAAACAATTGTCATTGTCATTTTTACATAACATGTTATTGTCAAAATGTTTATTAAAACCGGATATATTTGAATTCTGGAAAGGTTTGAGATTAGTTTGTTTCCCCGCTATACCACCAATGTTTAATAAAACTTGAAGCATGGGCTATTTTTTTAAGAATTCAAGTACCCTTTGCCCACAAACTTGTATATCATATTAATTGAAACCACCCTGTAATTCGTATTAACTTCGAGTAACAAAAATAACTTACAGTATCTACTGACCCCTTGTTTAATATATCTGAATAGACCGAACATGTCGCCAGTCTGCGTTGTATAAATTGTTTTGTGTACATACGCCTGCGCAATAGGTACCTACATGTTTCATTTACTAGTTTTGTTTTACTAACATTTTTTCGATGCACATTGAAATTATACAAAATTACGTGATTGTGAATACAGGCGGATGTTATCACACTGATCAAAAAAGACTACCTATTAATTCATAAAAAAAAAATACATTTTATTTTTTAAACTTCGAGCCCCACTTTTGCAATAAATCCTATAGAGGTACGTTTTAAAACACAAGCAAATCTCACATAAAGCCAGATTTGGAACAACTATGTACATATTTGTAGGTCAATCAAATATTTGTTCTGTGCCGAAATCGGATTGGTGATACGTGAAAAACAGCACACAGTTGAAAGTCTGTAAATCCGTTTAGTTTTTTATCATTCTGTGTATGAGGATCAAAATTCTTAGCATTCTAAAATTCAGAAGTGAACAAACCGCCTGTATTTTCAGCTAAACCCATGCTAAACCTAAGCCCTAGACTTGACAGATAAAAGCTCTCTTATTTTGCAGACTGCATGCACTATTGCATGTCAACACTCTACGTATAAACTTTTACGTTTTTTTTAGAGAGTTTTGAAAATGGAAACCTAACCAACTCTTGCCCGTTACTTTACCTATTTGAGTTTAACGCTGTATTTTTCTGTTAAAACTTTCATATATGGCATGAAGCATCAGGAGTAAGTTTTGATTAGGCTTTAGTCAAATCTGCTTAATCCGTCCGCTTCTGCTTTGTAGCGATTTGTAGTAGGTACGAACAAACAAATATTAATATTCATAGTGTCGATGTAAAAGCCAAAGAAAAGATTCTTTAAGTCGAGCATGCTCTAAGTTGAATAAATTTTGTCTCGTATCTTAGGATCAATGTTAATTTGAATTTCTTTTATGAGAACCAGTTAATCGTTTTGTAGTTTAGATAGAAATGATATCATTTGGATTCAATGAATAAGACACCTTAAATAAAACTAGTAGGTAGGAACTCCCTTTTCTTTTCAATGGTTCATAAAGTAAATACGCTTCTTGACAATAATTATTTATAAGTTATTAAGCTATCAGCCTCCAAAATTAATCAATAGAAACAGGCGTGGTTGAAGATGATCTAAATTCAAAAGATTCGACCAAAAAGTTTGTAAAATACCAAAAATACACCTGGCTGACTCTGAAGTAAAAAAAAGTTAAAAGCTATATAAAAATATTTTAAAATATAATGGCATTATGTCATTATTTTGTAATAAGTTCGCCAGTTTCTTGTGCCTATTTTTAACTAAGTAGGTTCCTTACTTCAAAGTTTTTATTTTTATTACAAACCAAACTAAATAAAAGAAACGTAGCTTTTAATGAGTCTACAAGATCATAAAGTTAATTAATGAAAATCGTCTTTAAAAGATCGCTCTTAGCGATAAGACCGCCCATTGTGTCACCCTTTGTAAAATTTCTATATTTATGTCTGTAATCTATATGGTGTATAATAAAGAGTATTCTATTCTATCGTGATTAGAAATTAATTTAATAATTAAATTGAAAATGAATAAAAAGTAAATATTTAGGTACAAAATAAACCTGGCTGGACGTTGAAATAAATATTATTTAAAAAAAAAAACATAAGAAAAAGAAGGCATTAAGGGCATCACGTCATTATTTTCCAGCAAAGTGGCCAGTTTAACTTATTTTTGTTTATAATTAAACTTTAAATTAAAATCCTAGCCACGAAGGTTTTATTTTTATTCACAGAAACCAAACTCACTGAATATTGGAATTCATTTTCAGTTTGCAAGCCAAGCAAACTTAGAGAGCGGGAAGTTAAATAAGATTATTTACATTAAACATTTGGTATCAATTCAATCTTTTCAAGTTGCTTTTTCAAAATCCACTGAACAATAATCGTTCAAAAATGTGAGTTTGTTAATCGTTAATGAAATAAAAAGGTAAGTTTCATGTGAACACCTTATATCAAACACTACGGAAAATAATATCAAAACGAAACTATTGAGTACTCATATCAGTTTCTACGTTTATTGAATTAATCTCGACACAAGGCAGCACTCTGTCTGGTTTCAATCAGCTAAATGTATTGTCTGCGTCCATCTAGGGAATTCATTCCAAGGAATATTTATTAGATTTTTCCAATGAAGGAATATTTATTAGATTTTTCCAATGATCCCTAAAAGCAAAAACGAACGCAAACTTTCATTAGGTAAGTAAGAGTAGTTTTGAAAACCAATACCAAAGGACAACATTCATTTCGTACCAAAAAAATTAAAGTACTCCTTAAAAGAAAGTTGTTGCTGTCTTATGGGAAATTAATTAAGTCCCCGGCTGCTATTTGAGATTGAAAATGACAAAAATCATATTATAATAACAAGTTTATATAGTTAAAACATGTTCAGGATTTTAAATTCAATTAAAAGTTGCTATTTTTTTTTAATGTACTAAAAATACTTGTAATAAAAATGTGATTTTTTTGGCATTTTCAATGTAAAATAGCAGCCAAGGGGGTTAATTTTAGACTTTCGCTGTATGAGTACAAAATGCTCAAAATTGCATTTCCCATAAGTAAATAGCACTTTTTTTGTGACTTTAATTTTTTGGTACGAAATGAAAAAATATTTTTTGGGTATAAAATGTTCGACACTTGAAAGGTGTCCTTTTAATTCTATGAAAACTGACAACTTAATCCAAAAGTGTTCTATTCAGCCGCTCGCACAGTAGTCCGGACATCGCCGCATCGGTGGTTATAGTTTAAGCCTGAGGAACTTCAATAGAATACGAGGCTAGCTTATACTGGTTTTGTTACCAATAACGTGCGGCCTACTATACTTTTTTAGCAGTGGGCCAAACAGGAAACTTTCTTTTAATGAACACAATTTAGAAACTAAACTAAACAGCTTTGTAATGACTACAGAATGTGGCCATTTTGTGTAATTAGAAAATGTTTTCAAGTCAGAAGAGTGCTTGTCTACAAATTGGGGATTAACTGATCTGTACCTAAATACCTGTTGTAAAGGAAATTTTAGGTAAAACTTCGACGAATTAATCAAATATTTAGAAGAAAATCTACATCTATTTTTAATTACAGGTAGGTAGTAGTTGTAGCGGTCATTGACCTGCCGAAAACGTAGGTAATGTCTAGTTACATATCTTATTTCTATTGTCACTCTCGTACTCGTACTTAACATAGTTGAGAACATAGAGAATATAACCACTAGAGAGCGTATGGGCCGATTTCTTCGAAGCACACGACGCACTACTGCGGGCCGGGGGATGAGGAAGAACGCGCGGCTGCAATTGGTCAGTTCAAGGTCAAGTTGCATCGTTAGGGCTGCTTTACTTCATTAAGAGAAAATAGTCGATATCGATAAAATGGATTTTAACATTATAATAAATACTAAATCAAAATCATAGAAATAATATTTAATCAAAATCAATCAATTACAAAAAAAAATCCCGGAAATGGACTGATCGGCCCCGGTCGGGGACAGAAAGAACTAAAAAATCCCGGAAAATACAAAAAAAAAAAAAACCGACGAACTGAAAACCGAGGAGGTTCTCAGTTCGTCGGTATTTCTTTTTTGAAGTCGGTTAATAGTAGATAGTTATTTTATTAAAGTATGTGAATTGAATAAAAAGTGTATTCATTTTATTTTTCTCGATATCAACTTTCAGCTATTAAAAATAACAGCACTATTTTTTACGATAAACATACAAAAGGAAAGAAAGGGATAGAAGCATTAGAATTGTCTAATACAAGAACGAGACTTTTCCAAAAGACATCAACGCGCGACTCAAAAAGTGTGCTCGTTTACCTAGCCACCATTTTAAATAGACCCCTGCAGTGGCTTATAATCTGATTAAATCAAAAATAATTTTTCGTAATGTTTATGTACCGATGAAAAGTTATGTCATCCTTTTTGTAACTAGATGTCTAAGAATGTTTCCCACACCACTTCACCGCGCATGAAGGCATTTTGATGCGATATAATTGCATAAACGTTATAAAAAAAATATATTAATTTAGCGTGCACGCAGGTCTAACACTTGGACACAACTAAAATTGCTACTAGTACCGTAGCCTATACATAGGCGACAAAATACTAATAGTTTTCGTGCGTCGGGGCACTGTATACGCAGTCAAGTGGTTATAATAGTCTTTGCTTGAGAAAGACTAGTATTAACATGATCATTTTTTTATTGAAAAACCTATACTTACCTATATTTCAATTATTTCATTTAGAACGCATTGTATAAAATACGTTCTTTACACATACCACGCAATAAATACGAAATAATATTAAGGTATCAATAAAAATATAAGAATCGAATTGAGAAACTCCTCCTTTTTTGGAGTCGGGGAAAAATATGATCACCGATACAAACATATCCAGGTGCATGTCGATTTTAATTTGAAGCTAAACGGCTTTTGATTACAAAACAACAATAAAGTCTTCTATTCGATATCGATTCGATTGGTTATTCGGATTTAGATCCAGTTATTTAGATACTTACCCTCGCTTCCTCGTGCTTTCGAAATAACTCTATGTTTTATTTATCTTCCTCCTCTTCATATTTATTACACATGTCATGTTTTAATTTACATTATGTAAATATTACTTTTAATTTTAATGATTCTGAAATTTCAATTGTCGCACTGTAGGCTGCTTGGTACTTGCTTACTTTTATTTCTGGCGACATCCTGTTTTTGATACAAACTCGCGAAAGTTCTAAATCATAATAACCTCGTGCACCTATAACCAACCTCAACGTACTTATCAATATATTAATAAACTTTATCATGGCCGTTTTGTTTGTCGGTAAATTAATGGAAATGGCCTAATATTATTCCAATAAAAGTTTTCGTATTACGGAAATCTCGAAAATTTTATAATTCGGTATTTTGAGCTTTCGCGGTATCAAAGCAGCATCACGGCCTACTTATATAAGATTTTCTTATATTAAATGTGGAAAGATAATTCTTATACTTATCTAACCTAGTTTTCTACGCCATATTTTCCTCGAAACTCCATTTTACTGAGACATTTCACTTCAGTGATTTACAGTTAATTAGGTTGATTTCAATGACTTATGAGAAATCGAGAAATATTTTTCATACAGCTTTATAAGAAAATCCTTCAAGGGGCAAAGGACATTGCTCTGCGCCCATACATTGTTCGCCCTGGAACCAAGATCGTCGGAAAATTACGTGTTGTATTGTCGATCATTAGTAAACTCCTAGAAGATCTTATTTTTATAGCGGACTAGCTGCAGAACAGATATATATAAAAAAATGTATCTAATTTTGAGGTTATAATCGAACCATAAGGTATAGTTTTTCATAGCTCCGAGTGATTTTTAAGAAACTGAAAAACAATATCATAAAACATTTAGCTATTTTTAGTACCTACCTAGATAGTTAGGTATTTGTCCCCTAATATTTATCGGCAAGACATGACGTTTGGCAAAGATGGCGGCCATTAATATTATTAGTCGCATAAAATACTTTATAATGTTCATTTTGCAATGCAGCTAGTCCGTTTTACAAAAGTATTTGTAACTAGTATAGTAAAATAGACTATTAATTATCGTGTATGTCCGATACTTGTGTTGCACAGGGCGATTCTGGACAATGTCCTTTCCTTATTATAAGTAGACATTACTCGTAGCTGGTACTGAACCAGTGGTCCAGTGTGTAACAGGGTGGTTTATGCATGCAGGAGCCGCGGTGCGGCCTTCGGCTGGCGTGGTCACTCTAGCGTTATCCCCATTTGTACCCGCAGCGGCACTCTTGGGCGCCCGGTTCCGCGCTGAATCTAGTTGCCTACTTCCAGACCCGAATGGCAATCTTGACCCCGAATCGCCGTCGCCCGCGAACATGGGCAGGCGACGCTCTAGGGCGGTACTATACCAGCTTTCAGGACATTATAAACCGGACAAAACGAAGTCGAAACTAAAACTCAACAATGTTAGTAAGGTAAATTTTATTTTCAACTGAGAAGTATTTTAGTTTTCCTCTACACTACTCTCCTCTACACTCTGTTACTCGGGCGGCCGCATCTGATCCTTCCGGTTCCTGAGTACTTGTGAAAGTTTTCACGAAATATATAAAGGGTTTTTCAATAAGGGCGGGTAGATGTTGAAATGAAATAAAACAAGCTGTGTGTGAGGTATTAACAAAATTCTTTTTTTATTTGAAAGGCCCACATGTGCCATTAAGTGTGGAATATGACATCGTTCATATGCCCGCCTCAGCTTCTTACAGTGGCACGGATCCGAGTAGTCCAATTTTCAGTTGCTCTTCTGCATAGATCCGGCTGAATTTGAGCGATGGCCTGTGTTATGTTCACCTTTAGGGCATTGGTCGATTGTGGTTTGTTTGCATAGACCTGCGACTTGAAGAAACCCCACAAGAAAAAGTCTAGCGGGTCAAATCGCATGACCTTGGTGGCCAATTCACATCACCCCTGCGAATGATAACTTTACCCTCAAATCACTCATGCAAAATGCCAATCGTGGCGTCCGCTGTGTGGCACGTAGCGCCGTTCTGCTGGAACCACATGTCGTCTAGGTCCATATGGTTCAATTGGAGCCATAAGAAATTGGTTATCATCGTTCTGTAGCGCTCGCCGTTGACGGTGACCGCCTCACCAGTGTCGTTTTCGAAAAAGTACGGACCAATGACGCTGCCAGGCGAAAATCAACACCAAACGGTAACTTTTTGAGGATGCATTATCACCTGGTCAACTTTGCATGAGTTGGTGTTGTCCCATATACGACAATTCTGCTTGTTAACACAGCCGTTCATCCCAAAATGCGCCTCGTCGCTTAAAATGATTTTTCGGCCAAAATTGGGGTGCTCTTCCAAACGATTCGAAGCCCAGTCAGCGAACAAACGGCGTTGTCTATGGTCATAAACTTTTACCTCCTGGGTCAGTTGGATCTTGTACTGGTGTAGACCTAAGTCTCGACGCAAAATTCGCCAAGTTGAAGTCTGCCAAAGGCCGAGTTCTTGTGCACGGTGAGGAATCGACTGCCTCGGGTTCTGCTGTACACTTTCACGAACCACGACGATTTTCTCGGCCGATCTTGCGTTCGTTGAACGTACAGGTGTTGGCTGATTGTTTGTCGAACAGGTATTCTCACATTTGGCCACCAAACGTTGAAGAGTCGACTGTGAAGGGCCACCACGTTTACCGTAAAATGGGCGCAAAGCGTGCAACGTTTGCACTAACGACCACTCATTTTGATAATAAAGTTTTATCATTTGAATGTGCTGTTCAATCGTATAACTTGCCATGGTGATTTGGCATAAGTAACTGAATAATAAAAAAAAGATTTGATAGATGTCATCAATACAAAATGGCCGCTATGGGCCGCCAAAATCTACCCGCGCTAATTGAAAAGCCCTTTATTATGGCGCGGCGCCGAAATAATTTTAATAAAACAGTTGACTGTTGAAAGCTGCAATAAAATTATGTAAATTATTTCAGAATCTGTTACACTCATCGGACCCTCCGTTACCTGAATATAAAACATCAGCATTAAAAAGGTCTAGATTAATAATATCACACTACGGGGTCTTTAAAACATTCTGGGATTGGCTGATCCTCATAGCCACGTTTTATGTGGCCGTGGTGGTTCCGTACAATGCAAGTTTCGTAGACGAAGGACACCCCAGGATAAGTGTGACGAGTGATGTCGTGGTAGAAGCGCTCTTCATCATCGGTAAATCACTTCAGTAACTTTTTAATATCCTATATCGGAAAGTTTTACACCTCATATATGCGTTTTGCAGATATAGTGCTTAATTTCCGGACGACATTCGTAAGTAAGAAAGGAGAAGTAGTCTCCGATTCTAAGGCGATAGCCCTTAATTACATCCGGAGCTGGTTTGTGGTGGATCTCCTGGCGGCGCTGCCGTTTGACCTACTTTACGCATCCGACGTATACAGCGGCGCGGTGAGTTAGCACTACAAACCAATTACTGTAACAACATTATTATAATGTATTTATTGTTCAAACAAAGCGTGCCAATTTTTTTCACCGCACCCGTAGATATACAGCCTTTGCATTTTGTTGTCTGCTATAACCTATAACCAACCTCTACATTCTGGCCTTCTGTTCTTTGAAGTGAGTAATTAATCTGCTAATTTGTTTTGAACAGGAGTCGGCACACGGGAACGTGCATTTAGTAAAATTAACAAGACTGCTGCGACTCGCCCGGCTACTACAGAAGATGGATCGATACTCGCAGTACTCGGCTTTGATACTTACGTTGCTAATGCTCTCTTTCACTTTGCTGGCTCACTGGCTCGCCTGCATTTGGTTCATCATAGCCGACAAAGAGATTGAAATTCACAAAAACGAAAGTTGGGACCTAGGTAATTTTATAAAAGTCTGATTTAAAGCTTAATGTTGAAAAAGATTAGACTATGACCTTTACAGAACGCTTATTCAAAATAAACACGTTACTAAAAAAACACACCCAAATAAATCAACTCGATTCAAATTCAGCAATCCGATTTTCAACTTGTGCAAACTTCAGCTGTGAGATACATCAATAAGATTCTCGGAGATAAAACTTTTTTATTGCTTCGTTTTAGTAAAGTAGAGTTGTTTAATTCTAGGATGGATAAATAATCTGGCGGAGAGGCTGAAAGTGCCGATCCCGAACATATCGCACAGCGAGAGTTACGTGACAGCGCTGTACTTCACCTGCTCGTCGCTCACCAGCGTGGGCTTCGGCAACGTGTCCGCCAACACGCTCGCGGAGAAGATCTTCAGCATCATCACCATGCTCATTGGAGGTACGTCAACTTCCTACAACATTCCAATCTGTTTTCCCACCTGTTCCTCCCTTATTGAGTCAACTTTTCGACCTACGTTTACATTTTGGTCTATCTTGTTTACCTTGAATATTACGTTCTTGTATCTAATGTTCATGTGTGGACTTGCAAGCAAAAGTAAACACAACAATTTTGTCTCTGCATCACTCTAAGGTTGACTGATAGAAAATACCTCAGGTATTAAGTCCGCCTTTGTACAGTATTGTTTTCTTGTGCATAAAGTTTTAATACATAAATAATAAAAATCAGTTTACATAACTCAAGACGCTTACAAGCAAGTTATGCTTACTAGAGTCTAAAATTACCGAGCATCACAGAATAACCTGTTTCTTTGATCAATCGTCGAAAATATCCAGTTTTAATATAAAACTGTCAAATTCTAATTTGGGAACGGCTCAATGCATTGAAGTGGAACGTAATGTATATTAACACTTATTCAAGCGTTCTCAATCACAATGGCACATCATAATTAATGTTTTAATCATGAATCTGCACGTAGTTAATAACACGGGTATCTTTTGCGGTGAGCAAATAACGAGCTTGAACCCACAACGTCAACCTCATCGCCACTTCATATGACAATTAAACGCGTTGAGTATTCAAACAGACCGCACGGAAGTAAAAATATCGCGGCGAGATTTCATCGCGCATTGAATTCTTAACTCTCAGTGTTGACATTGATATTGAGAATCCAACAAAGCACATCCTAGCGTGTCAAAACAACACACTGTCCGATTTTTAACTCGCTCGGCGTTAAGCAATGCGTTGAAAATCCCGTGCGTGAAAAAAAATCGCTGCAGAAGAAACGCCTCCCTGCGAACCTGGGCTTAAATAGCACATTTCCACTGTTTTAGCACTGATGCACGCCGTAGTGTTCGGAAACGTCACGGCTATCATACAGCGCATGTACTCGCGCCGGTCCATGTATCAAAGCAAGTGGCGCGATCTCAAAGACTTTCTTAGCATAAACCAAGTGCCCAAGGAGCTGAAGCAGCGGATGCAGGACTACTTCCAGACTATGTGGTCGTTGAACCACGGCATCGATATACACGAGGTAAATAATAAATTATCTACTCACACTTATGTCTATGTGATGTATCTGTTCAGGTCAGTGCAATGAATTGAAAATAACTAGCGGTAATTATTAATAATTCATCATGGGAATTACCTTCTCTTTAACAATCATCGGACTGAATTTGCAAAATACCATTTCGCTATAATCCAGCAACAAAAGCTATGTATTCTTTTTATCAGTTATTACGAAATACCGAAAGGTCAACGCTTTGTTGCTCATTAAGACACAGAACTTTCATAAATACCTACATCACTTTTAATACGCACCGGTGAGGAAGTATCAAATCCAGATACGGGGATAAGATAACACAGCTTTGAAGTTTGTCCGAACCCCAACCGAGTTAAATGGGTTGGAAACGAAATATAATGCGATAGACATAATCTCCTTAACTCTGCTACATTTTCAAATATAATTTTACTAAGCCCTTATATTTTTATAAAATCTCATTTACTTACGTGTAAATTCAATCCAAATCTAGATTGCCGCTTTGAATTCATATGAGAAAATATTTCGTAGTACCTGTGTTTAAAGGGTCTGTTTATTTTTAGACTCTGAAAGAATTTCCCGAGGAGCTGCGGGGTGACGTGTCGCTACATTTACACCGTGAGATATTGTCCCTCCCGATCTTCGAATCAGCGTCACAGGGATGCCTCAAGCTGCTGTCTCTGCACATTCGGAACAACTTCTGTGCCCCCGGCGAGTACCTCGTACACAAAGGGGACGCGCTGACGTACATCTACTACATATGCAATGGTTCTATGGAAGTAATGCAAAACGAAATGGTCGTCGCTATTCTGGGTGAGTATGACTTCCACACAAACGAATCCATTGTTCGTACCACGCCACATTCATCTACCTACCTACCTATTACATGACATTTGTAAAAATATTCATAATCCTTTTATTAAATAGGCAAAGGAGATTTGGTGGGATGTGACATGAATACCCATTTGCAAGCTTACAACGGTTCAGGCTCGTCACACCAACAGGGGAATAATCCTGATGTTGTGGTCAAATCGAGCAGTGATGTAAAGGTAAACTGAATGATTAATTTCCCACTTTAGAAGCATCGCCGCTAATATAAAAGCACTTAAGTATTTTTTCTTTCTAACATTGGCTTTTTGCTTTCACACCTACAGGCTCTAACCTACTGTGATTTAAAATGCATACACATGGGTGGCTTAGGCGAAGCTTTACGGCTATACCCTGAATACCAGCAAGAGTTCATGCACGACATCCAACACGACCTGACTTACAACTTGCGAGAGGGTTATGAAGCTGAGGCAGAGTCTGACGGGAACGGTCACCCATCACTAACGCTACCTTCAATATCAGAAGATGATGAAAACGCCGCAGAGGACTCGGCTCTCACGCCCAAAAAACTTCCAGGATCAAACGCAAACAGCCCCCGGCATCAAAAATTCAGGTGCTATTTTGTTTAATGCCAAATTACCAAATAAACATATAAAATAATTTCAATTAGGATTACAAAAAATATTACATCGTGTTTGGTTTAAAATATTGCTCACGTGTTTTCCGATTTGAATAAATTGGTTCTGTATTGTAAATACAATTGGAATTCTTTGTCTGAAATAATATTGGATAATGAATGATACACGTATTTACGAATGTTGACTAACACTTTTATTTTGAATGGGAATATTTTTATATTTATAAAATACTGGTGGTAAAGATCGCTTTTAGCGATAAGACCGCCCTTTGAATCACCCCTTGTATATATTATAAATATTTTTAATATTTATGGTGTACATAATAAAGAGTATTCTATTCTATTCTGATGTTTTCAGAACGGATGGACAACCGCGGCTATCTCATAGAGAATTACGTGAAAGAATAGAAAGACAGCGCTCTATAGCGACGCCCAAAGTTTCAAGAGCTGACTCTTTGGAAGGGCTAAATCTAGAAGTACATAATACGAGGTCATCGGTGGACAGACTTGACACCCAGGTGTCGAGCTTGCACCACGACGTGGCCGCACTCAGCATGGAGGCAAGTCTACAATGACGTCACGTGTCGAGCAATCCCACGTTGACCCACTTGTCAAACCCACATTACCTACTGGCTGAATGATATCATTGTATTATTAAAGATCTATTCTTTAATAATACAATGATATCATTCAGTCTTCAGATAAGGATATATGACCTCGTGATGGTGTTCTTTATTCAATGACTTGTTGCGATGACCTAATTAATAAATTTTGTATTTGAACTATTCCGAACCGGTTCTTCAAAGTGCTTAGTTTTTAGATCCTTGAAAATTCCTGTGAATTCCGACTCTAGTGAACTACAAACTTTGGAGCACGGCTGAACTTTAACAGTTGAAAACAAAACTACGATTAAGAGGTCCTATGTTTTAGGTTCGCCACGCCATCCAAGCCCTGCAAGAGATGACGGCGGCTCCCACCGGGTGGCATGCAGCACATTCCAATCCTAATCTCCAGTGGAGCACTCCACCAAACCAACTCGCGCGGAGCTGTAGCCATCCGCCTGACGCTTTCTGTTGGGATCAGGTTAGTAAAGCTATTGTGAGTAGCAAGGGAATTTTGACACTTTCATAATTGTTTATTTACTTAAATTTCATTATCTACAATAAAAATTTAATTTCCAACAGCAAGAGCGGCCGCTTACCCCAGAGCGTCCGAAAGCACACAAGGGTACACAGACTGAGCCATTCCTTCACCTCATCACGCAGTACATAATGGAGCACCCGGCGACCGTGATGTTGCTCCTGGGCATCGACCCAATGGCGAATCTGACGCCGGTCATGCCCAGTGCCGTGGACTACTATACTGACACGCGCAGCCGCCGCCCCAGCACGCTCGAGCAGATCATGGAGTCCGAGACGGGGAGTCAAACGCCCTCCAGCACCACCAGCGAAAAGTTCGAACAGATTAAAAGTCCCAGCGGCAGTGTCAGAGATCTCGAAGTCCAAATAGAAAACGAAGTGAAGAAACCTGAGAAAGAAACTATACCGTCAGCGACCATGAGGCGCAGCCGGTACTCTGCCAGTGACCTGTGCGAGGCGTCCGAGCGGTTGCTCGCGACGCGCTCCACGCACCCCAGCACGCGCTCCCTCAAGTTTAATATCAACAGCTAAGTTTCGTTCGTCTTAAATATGCTCATTAGTCTTTAGACTTCAAATAATAAATGCCATTAGTTTAATTGTACATTTGGTTACCTTAAATTCTACCTTGTAAGTGTATTTCGTTTATTACTTTATAGATAAATCTACCTACTACTGTATTTTTTATCATTACTTCTTAATCAACGAAATCTATCTATATCATTACGAATGTTTTCTAGTTAGTATGTATAAGTAAAAGTACATACTGAACGATTGTACATATCAAGTTTATGAGAAGTTTTAATTGTTAGCTTAGCTATAAAACTACTTTATCTAGTCACTGTTTAGTCTTAATAAAAGAGAGAGACGTTGGGAATAATTTCTGACTTGAATCCGATTGATTTGTAACTGATATTGAAATACTAACAGACACGTGTTCTTATTGTGGGAGTCCCGCGGGAAACTTTACTTACGAAAAGTCTAAAGTTGTAACAGCGTCAGCGTATCAAATTACACTATTATTGGATCTTTTAACAAACCCATGAATTCCGACACTTTTACTAAAATAAAGACAGGTATTATATATCAGCCCAAAAGTTTCATTTCAGTGAATATTAGGTCATCACCTGTCGGAATGGAATATAAAAACGTTTACGCAAAAAAAAACAAACGTATGTTTCAGAAACTGGCCTTGGAGCAACTCCTTTGCAAAATGTAAAGAAGTTTATGTCAGACACTTATCCATATTTTCATAAAACTGTTCTCTATTTTTAATACGATTTTAAAAGATACCGATGTTTCGGCGTGTTTATGTAAGACAATACAAAACAAATTCATCTACGTACCAAATCTCCCTCTGATCTCAAAATACGTTTTATACCTATTTATAGAAACACGATGTGGTCTTCCTTTGGAGTGATTTGTTACCAGTAAACTAACTTTGATGATGAGTTAGACAACCGCCTTGTCTCTGGTCAACTATAACTTTGTGCCAAAACCTGCGATGTTTGTAACAATGTCACAATATTAATTAACAATGTCTATTCTCATAAACTACAGCAAATTATTGTTATTTAGTTTTTTACTAGAACAATTATTTGTATATACTTAGAACATTTCGAGTCCTCTCCTTTTTGTGACCAAATTAGTATGTATAATGAAGTGAATATTATATAAATTATTTTCAAATTAAGTGTTAAAGCAATCTTGTCAAACTACAATTGTGAGATATTTTCCATAGGCACTGTCTTTTAATGTTTTAACGCATATTTTATAGGTTAGGTAGCGCCGCGTGTCACTCCAGTAGAGGAGTAATGGCTCGGCAACCCATAGTGTTCAACTTTTCATCTCACTTAATGTGAAAGAAAGCTGTGTTAGTAACAGTGAGAAAACACATACGAGAAGATTCTCCTCAAGGATTTTATTTTTCAGCTTGTCAAACGATATTCCAAGAACTTATAATTACTTAAAGTTTATTTGTCTGTCATTAAGCTATATAAACAACAGTAAAACTAAGAAAGAAATATGATATTACGAAGGTAACAGCTTATTAACTGAAACTGAATAACAGTAAATGTTGTATAAATATTATCTGAAACTGTTTGTAAGCAATACCTAGTAGTTCTAGATTAATTGTTTATATATGTTTCAAACATATTTCTATACATATAAGTAGATAGAGATTTTTAGATAAATGTTTTTGCTTCATATTGATTCACGATTGATATAAATTTTGATGAGGTCTACGACATTCGGAACTATTAGGCATTTGTTTTGACTTCGAGTGTAGAATGGGGTAACAAAGTTATATGTCCCACAAGAGTAGGGACAGCATTATAAATCTTATTATTAATTAAATGTAAATTCTAGTAGAAATGAAATTCAAAAATTATCATTGATAATAAATTGTTATAAGAACGGAAACGCTTACTAGAATAATAAATGTGGTGTACGTTGTATAGAACCCATGAATGTGATATGATGTTAAACACGTGCAGTGCCTAAAATCTCATTTATTTATTTAATTACTTAATTATTCTGTATCTTTTATTAAAATCTAAACTATTTTACTAAACGGTATGATTACGCATACGTTTTGAACATATTTTGTACATATTGAACCTAATCTTGTAGTACAAAGTATTAGTTACCATAAAGATTAATAAAGACAAATTGATGTTGGAACCAGTCTTTCATTATTTTGTAATAGCATGTAAAATTTTATATCCTAGATAATCAGATTGTTCCATAATCCGCCTATAATTTTCCCACTGAAACACGCTGGGACACTGGCCTCCACTCTGTGAGAGATAGTGGACTGTAATCGACCTCGCGGGCTTAGTGCGGGTTGGTAGACGTCAGAAGTCTTCGAATTTTTGTTTCTAGGACATGCCGGTTTGCTCATGATTTCAGCACGACCGTTTTCCTTCACCATTTTGAGAGCTGTTGAAGGTTAGAAACCACGATCTACAATGTGTAAGTCACCGTTACAACTGAGCCACCACAGCTCTATCGATCGTTCGTGATAATAAATATACTAATGAGAGTTTGCGACTAAATGAATTCATGAGGAAGTTGTAAACATTAAGCAAATATACTTTCACGCCAGCTTGATCTCGACATTTAATATACTATAATGTAAATAAATAAAATGGTCTGGCATTTAATATTCTCGGAAAGAGGGAAAACGTCAATAGCAAAATAATCTTTACCGATCTGAGGCACGTACGAAATATTGAAAAATTGAGCTCCTTATAATGTTTTGCCGCATTTGTACCGAATACTACTTATTTCGGTTATTTCTTCGACCTTCTTTCAATCATTTTTTCATAGCTATACCTACTTATGGTAGCAAAAATATTATTTTACTTATTTTTAAGAGTAAAGACATTAAAATAGACTTTCTAAATCCGAAAATCTCCTGGAGAGTCAATTATACTAACGGGCTCGCTATATTGTCCGCTATATTGTACCTTCATCTCTCCGAACTCCATTAAAGCAGCTTTTATTCAAGAGAGAAAATGTTCACAAACAATTCATGCCGAGGAACTTCAGCCTGAGCTCCATAGTATTATGAAAACAATGTAAGAGGACAGTCAACAACAATACATTACTTTCAGCTGAAGTCTGGTATTTCGTGTAGAGCATTTTCATATAATTATCCGAGGAATCGTAACTAATTCATTGCATTCGTTCTGAAAACTTAATTATTTTCTAGAACTCATAAAAATTTGCCAGCAATCTGTTGATAATTAAACTAAACACTAATATTAACGTAAACCAAGATGTGTTCTGAGACCAATCAATTTGAAATCGCACCTCGATCTCCTTCACAGCACTGGATTAAGTGTTCCTTTTCGATGAAGTGTTTATCAGAATCTGACAGGAAATCATTTTTCAAAGACCGGAGAGAGAAAGGAAAAATGGTTAATCTTTCAATCACACTGAATTGTCGGATATTTTCATCACAACATGTTCTCTCCACATTTACGACGACGTACTCGTAATGAACGAGTGCTTTTAAAATTTTACACTATACGATGAATCATCTAGTATTGTTGTGAACTGTCTCACAAAAATACTAACGTAAACGCACCCATTACCGCCAGTTTAAGCGGAGTTCAGATTGATATCCAAAAAATAAGCACATTCTTAATATGTGGCTTCAATAAAAATATTTTTTCAAGTACTGAAATTATCGATATTTTTAGTTATGTATAAGAACAGATAATCAAAGAATTACTTAAAACATTAAAAATTAAATAAAAGGAAAAAGGGCCATGTCCCTATTACCGACTCAAAATATCGGGTGTGTGCCTAATACCGTTTTTGTGACACCTAATACCGACCACTAAATAAATGGAACCGTTAAAGTTAAGTAAAAATGCTCGTGTATATTGAACTGTTTATATAAATGCTCCAACACAGTACAGAATACTATCAACACTTAACAATTATATGTATTCTTATAATAGTATATTCTTAACAGCGTTAAATCAATAAAAAATATCATATTTATACGAATTATGTATAACAAATTACCAAAGGCCAGCATTGATTATAACTACTATAATATATAACCAATGGGGGCATTTGGTATTATACAAGAGTAATTGGCATTATAGAATCTTAGTAAAAATGTAACATAGTCGTATAAAATTACAATAACATTTATGAGGCGGTTTACCGTCCACTAGCGCCGCTAATTGAAAAAGTATCATAACTCGTAAATAGAATAAAAAATACAAAATGTGATCTATTAAAACAGTAGAAAAGGCATTTGACTGTAAACCGCCTCTTAAGTTTAGTAGTCATGTCAAATCAAAAATCAAATCTTGGATTAAGATTGACAAATGAAACAAATTAATAAAATTATTTATGTGAAAATTTTTTTTATAAAAAATAGCATCATGTGACTCTGAATCAAATTTGAGATTAACTATGATCTCAGCATTCACTACAAAATGTTATCAAAACTTAACGTTATTATATATTCTTAACAGCCTTCAATAAGTCTTAAAAAATATACTACTTAATATAATTATTTGTAACCTAAAGTGTAATATTAGTATATTATTTTACAAAATGTAATATAGGAATAAAAAATTAGAATGAAATCTTAATTCTAGCAGTCATTTCAAATCAAAATCAAATATTATAATATAAAACAAATTAAGAAAATTAACCTTTGGCAAAAAAAATAAGATTAAAAAATGGATTCATCTGACTCTGAAAAAAATCCACAATCATATCTCGGCCGCATAATGATCTTTGCTGGACGGTTTATTTCACATTCATCTGATATAAATATAAACGGATAGCAAATAGTAATTAAAATTACCATATGACTTCCACATATATAAATGTTAGCTAAGTATTACTATAATATAATAAAGCTTATGTTATTTTAAATCTGTATGTTTATTATGGAATACTATAATGTATATTAAATAACTTTATGTTTACTTGAAAATAAATACCCAATAAAAAAACATGTAGTATGGGGTCCATCGTAAATGTACAAGTAGATCGGTAATAGGTTTTCTTAAAGGAAATCGTATAACCTATTACCGACCCAAGGGAATGTGTATGAATTGTGTAAATACATGTGATTTTTGTACATGTGTATGATTTTAAGTGGTCCGGTTGCTAAAAATATTTAATAATAATGATATTTCAACTATAAAAATACACTATTTAAAAATTATACCTCCTTTATTCATCAAAATATTTACATAAGAACAAAGTTAGTGTATACGGCTACTAAAGCTCTTGAATATATGGCGTTAATAGCTCAAATATAAGTTAACATACTAAGGCACTGAGTTAGTATAGCCTCCTGCCTATTAATTTATGCATTTTAACAAAAATCATGGCACACAAAAGATACGAGAAGTACTTATCAGCGACATGGGTCGACAATAGGAATAAAATTGTGATTTTTGTTCCTATTACCGCCTATTTTTAATATTGAATTTTAAGCAAAATAAAATAGTATCTCATTAAAATGAATCATTACTTGTGTTCCTGAAAGTATCAAAAATGCATCAAAAGAACCAGAAGTTACATTAAAATGCTTTACGATATAATCTTCTGCTAAAAACGAAACAAGAGTACTTACGCCATCGGGAATGCCACACTATGGAAAATGCACTAAGGTCGGCGTCCACGGACGAAATGAGCAATTATTATTTAAATCGTCGAGTTACGCACTCAAAAAAGAGATGAACATTTGCAATACAAATACATCTACATTTTGTTTAAAGCAACCAATTGTGTAGCTTTAATACATGACATAAAAATGATAGTTTTCTGAATAGGGCGGTAATGAGCGCGGATTTTAACGGGTCGTTATTAGGTGCGTTTACGTTACATGATTATTTTCACGAGAATACTAGTCTCGAGATAGACAATCTTATTATGACAAGACCATTTATTTTTCGACGATACAATTACCTTGGGCGCCACTTCACACGATATTTCCGCCTTTGCACTGTAGAATCAACGTGTTCTCTAACTCAAAATATAAAGATGCTCAATTGTTTTTTTTCTTAAAATCGTTTGTTCCCATGTGGTGTCGTCGTCACCATTGTCATCTCGTCGTGTCGTACAGTGCAAAACCTTAAGCCCCATGGCGCATGTTCCTCACCGTCCTTGATCGTTTCCGTGTGACGCATAACGTCGCACGCTAGTACATCAACACGTTTGGATGAAAAACTTCTTATATCTTCATTTTTAGAATAGGCAGAAATTATGAAGATATAGCTCATGCAATGATCAAAATATTAGCCAATCAGTAAACTGATAGCCGTTGAGATGGGTCGGTCATGTGGCACGATCAGAAGGCGGCAGATGGACCCTTAAAACGACCGCTTGGAAACGGTCACACCGAAAGAGAAGGAGACAAAGGAATTGGCTGGCAAGTCTTAGCTTATGAAAGCAAAAAATATATTAAACTGGAAATCACTTGAAGAGTTCTATACCCGTCGAGAGGTCCTTAATTAATTTAATTAATATTACTTACTTTATTAAGAACATTTTTTTTTTTGTAATTAAGGAATAAAAAGGCTTTTTATTTATTAAGGTGATACCCCTAGCAGATCTGTTAGCACAGTGTGTGCCGGACACACATTTTTGACAGGCATGTTGGTCTAGTGGTCAGTGGCCCTGACTGCTACGCCCAAGGTCGTGGGTTCGATTCCCACCTAGGACAAATGTTTTTGTGTGACGAGCACGATCATTTGTTCTTTGTCTGGGTGTAATTTATCTATAATATGTATGTATTTAGAAATATATATGTATGTTTATCAGTTGTCTAGTACTCATAGCACAAGCTCTGCTTAGTTTGGGACTAGATGGCGTTGTGTGAAAGTTGTGGAATATTATTATTATTATTAGTATCCACTCATGGAGGCTATTTTGTATGTACCTACTTTAAAGGTCAAGAAGTCATAAACCCGATGCTCCATTAAAACGTACACAGAAAATAACTTGTCCATAAAATGCAAAGCTGTGCAAGTTGTAGCCTTCGCCGCGCCGCGTAATAAAGTAAGTAATGATGTAAATGTAGGTCGTGGCTCGTGACGAGAAGGCTCGCTTTAATTTGCCGCAGCTCAGCTTGGAGCATTCCCGGAGTTATACGGCTATCAAACTATTAGTGAATTTGTTCTCCAGACTGAAAAAATAGTGCACGGAATTCCTATAGGTGCGTATAACCTCGATTAGGATTTGTAAACTTTCGCGTACTTTTAGCAGAAGAATTATGTGTAGGTAAATTTGACTAGATGGGTAGAGATCGTTTACTTTAAAATTACACGCCTATCCACTGCTTGTTGGGGGGCATACACATTTAAAATGTTTGTACGGAAACAGTGCAGGTGTGTACGTACAGTTTTAAAGTAAAAGATCTTTAACGTCAGTCATTGATTCTGTTAGAAAATGCAAAGCTGTACTTCGGTCATTTGATAACATGGAAATGCATAGACAGTTTGTTTGTAAACTTACATCGAATTTGGCTGTCGTAGAAAGACATCTCCAGTGAAAATTGCCTACTGTAGCACTTACCTTCGTAACATGAAACAAAATTAGATTAATCCGATGAGTCTTCGATTCATTCGCTCAAGCAGAGGATCTGATCTTTCTGCTTGAGCGAATGAATCCAAGACTCAAAAGATCTATACATAATAAAGAGTATTCTATTCTATTCTATTCTATCAGTCGTAAATTCTGATAGAAAATGTAGGTACATTGGTCATGTGATAACATGAAAATACTTGGGCAGTTTGTTTGTAAACTTAGGTACATCAGGCTGTTTGGCGCGTGGAGCTATTTTAGAAGTACAGACACAGCTTGCTATTAACGAATCGCTTTTAAGCAGAAGATATCATAATGATAAACAGCTTGCCGGACTCGAATTTATCATAATGATAAACAGCTTGCCGGACCCGAATTTATCATAATGATAAACAGCTTGCCGGACTCGAATTTATCATAATCACAAATAGCTTGCCTTACTCGAATTTATCATAATGATAAACAGCTTGCCGGTCTCGGATTTATCATAATGATAGACAGCTTGCCGAACGTCGTCAGACATGGGATATGTTTATTATTTGCAGATGACCTTAAGTTGCTGCTCGAGGTTACAGGTGAGACAGATTGTGAATGCTTGCAAGCGGATATAAACCAAGTAGTAAAGTGGAGCCAAGATCTAACTTAATTTCAATGTCTCCAAATGCTCGGTGATGACGTTCACTCGTTCGCGGAACCCAGTGTGCCACGAGTATAAAATAATGACACGCATGCAACGAGTGACGCAGGTAAGAGATCTAGGAGTTCATCTAACTCCGGACCTAACCTTCCGCAAGCATATTATTAAAGTATGCAGAAAGGCTTACAGAAACCTAGGTTTTGTCCTAAGACAACACAGGGGTTCACAAATATAATAACTATAAAGGTGTTGTATGATGCGCTGGTAAGGAGTCACCTCGAGCACAGTGCAGTCATTTGGGCTCCACATAAATTGAAATACAGCGTCATGATGGAACGTGTTCAAAACAAATTCTTGAGACACTTGTATTTTAAATTATATGGAGTATACCCTTTCTACCCACCGCTGTACCCTACACTATTCGTATTGGGTATGGTAGGCTACAATCAGCTGGGTGTACGGCGGGATTTCACTCTTGTTGAGTACATAATTAAACTACTCCGCGGAATACAAAATAATCCGGGAGTATGTACTACAGCGGTTTAGTATTTGTGTGCCGGACCGCTACGTGTGGAGGCGGAGACACCCACCACTGTTGCTGGTACCGCCAGCGAGGACTAACTTACGGGCGAAAACACCTTTAACCCGAGCAATACACACTATCAATAAAATTCACATACAAATTGACGTATTTACATGTGCTAGGAGTGAACTCGCAAGGGTACTATTATTAATATACTATGCTACACATAAGTGGTGATAGGTAAAAAATATATTTTTGTATTGTATATAAATGTGTAATATTAAGTATTAAATTTTAATAAGTTTTATAATAATTATTCTGTGTTATTGTTATGTATGAGATTTATATAATTAAGGATAGGTCGTATGTATGTATAGAAGTTCCTTATTAGGTTAATTTAATATTGTAAGTATATAAATTACCACACCAGCGCATTAGGTTAATCCTGTTATGATTGTTGTAAAGGTATGTAATAAATAAATAAAATAAAATAAAAATATTTTTTTCACGATTTTTAAAAAGAGTGAAAGTTGGGTAAAACTTAAAACTTTTACTCAACTCAAAAACGAAACACCTTTAAATAATCTAATTATAAATCTAATCTTATTAATCTAATTGAGTCTTCAATTCAGTCGCACAAAGATCAGAATCAATGCAAAAATAAGTGCAGAAACTACTGAAAACAAAATCTAACACATATGTATTTCCATTACAAATGTCAACATAAGTAGGTAGATTCTTGAAATGCTTTCACGAAAATTGACACTGCCTGTGCGCCGCGGTAGCTTTGTTGTGTTCACTGGAGTTGATACTGTTACTTAACCTTTAATTGCCGAGGTGGTGTCACCGTGACATCGCGCAAGTTGAAACAGAAATATTTTAACAACCAATAGGGTTATTCAACATGTAACGTTAAATGCGCAAAACCTCACACACCCCAACTGATTTTTAATTCAATTGACCTATTTCAGAGAGAAAATAAGTCATTAAAAAAATTGTAAAGGTTTTATGTGCTGTTTTAGTTTTACTGGCCATTCTGATCGTTTCTTGCGTCTGCGACGACGCTTTATCGAGCGAGGAGTCGTCACCGGGCCGCTGCGCCGCGCTGACATTGGGTTGCTTGACCTATTAATAAATAGACACGGCAACGTTTTTAATGAAGATTTTTTGAAAAATGTGACCTATATTAAAAAGTGGTTCAATTAATTCTGCTCGTTATTCTGATCAAACTATTTTCAGGTTTTGCGCTTTTAACGTTACACGTTGTATATCTGTCACTTTCAGTAGCTGCTTGTTTTGATTTGATCTTTTGATTTGAGATTTTATGATTTCACCCTAATGTTTGTTAAGTAATCAATCATATTATATATAATTTTCAATATGTGGAAGCTTGTAATTAGCAAATGTCACTACTTATGTACGAAATTCAAAATTGTTATTAGTCTGTAAGCTTTCTTTAAAATTAAATAAATAAATAAATAAATAATATAATATTAACGGATTTTTAATATAGATTTGATTAAAAATGTTACTTCAAATAGGGTGTCACCATGACCTAACCTCGGCAATTAAGTACTGGAAATGAGGGCGAGTAACTGAAGGTTAATAATGACTGCAACTGCTAATTCATTTCAATTGAATGTATACCAACTGTGATTATAATATGTTATTCTACACAAGTACTACAAAATAAAAACCGGCCAACTGCGTGTCGGACCACGCACAATGAAGGGTTCCATAGTTGGGGTGAATAGGTGATCCCAAGAACAAACTGGACATTGTGGTTGAAAAAACGTTCATCCATACATTCCAACTGCAAATGAAAGTTAATCGACTAATACGCGTTAACTTGTAAAGCCTACTTAGTTGTGCTAATTTTCCTTTTAACTTCGTTGTATACAGGGTGACAGGGCCGTCGACGCAAAACACAAACAATTCTGGCTGTATCCGTCAATTTTTTTTAACAGCATTGACGGCCGAACTATGCCTTCCTGATATTTTTTCTATGTGTGGGCCCCATTGTAATTTACTGTCCATAATTATTTCCAAGAAAAAATGTCGACTCAACAGGGTCCAACTCTATTCCATTAAACTGAACATCGGTGGTTAGCTGCCTGACATTTGGCGTTGAAAATTTAATGAGCTTAGTCTTTTTTCTTTCAAGAGAAGATTATTTACATTAAACTAATGCACAACTTTAGAGAGTGACTTAAATAACTGACGGTTGATTTAAAAAATGAGGGAATAGAAAGAAAGAAAGAAAGAAAATACATTTATTTAGCACAAACTGTAAGACACACAGTACACCTGAGACATACATCAGATAAAAACAAATAAAAATCAAATAACAAAGTGTAAAGTCCGATGTAAGAAATTAAACAGGAAGGTGTGCCTCACGGCTGCGCCAAAAAGGCCCAGTTCAGCAAAAATGCCAGACAACTGGTGCCTGACGCTGGTTTTCAACTGGACCAGATTTGTGAGGTAACGGATGCATATCAGTTTTATACTGGAACGTGACGTGTGTATGCATACTTAAATAAATAAAAAAATAAAAAATTGTGTCAGATAAAAAACAATAATGAGTATGTATAAATAGTGCGATATAACAAAATATAAACAACAAAAGTAATATTGCAAAAAAAAAAACTAGTAATAATAATAATAAACAAATAGTGATAAATACATAAATGAGATGAAGGTTATGTAAACAGAGAAATTCTTCGAAACGAGCCAGAACAAAAACCTGTTTTAAACGATGCCTGCCTTCCACGTTGCAACACATTGTCACAATAAATTATTAATTCATGCACTACAATATCATCGTATCTACAATACGCTGCAAGCAGCCGAGCCCGGCGGACTATTTATGGACAGTTTGTAACTTGTGTGTGTTTTGATTTTGACTTAGCCATGGTTTGCATTGGGTTTAAACTAATACGATGGATATAACGTTTATAAACAATTCAGCTAAAACATTTTTTGGCGAAAGTGAAAATGGAAGTAAAAGACATTCACAAATAAACGAACAATATAAGGATGAAAAGGTAAGCGCTAGTCGATAGTAACATTATTTGCAGTGGAAAAAAAAGATAAAAAAAAAAGTGAAAAAGTGAAAAACACCTACCCCCTTTTAATTTTCCGTCTTCTTTCCACAGTCCTAGATATGTCAACTCACAGACCGCACAAATATTCGTCTACTGCCATGTCTCGGTGAAAGATGGGTGAAATGGCGCCATCATCTCGACATCGTACGTCTCATTCGTGTGCAAGTAGGCCAGGTAACATTGGGTACGTTGACAAGCAAACATGTTTCAGCAATGCATAAGTTGAATACGTATAAACGTAGATTTTAATGTATTCCTCTTGTATTTTACAGGTCTCACATCTGCGAAAGGGACGCAGCGGTGCCGCGGATATCGCAACTACAACCAACCATCGCGCTGAGGATACAGGGGACATCAGGCAGCTAACCGAGCCGGGCGTGAGCATGAGCAAGAGAAATTCCCAGCAATGAACTGTATAGTATTGTAACAGCTATTTACGTTTTTGTGCATCTTTTACCGACAGAAACACTGACATTTACTCAAGTGGGTAGGTACATACATCATATAATTGAGACATTTAGTGTGACCATATCTAGCTTCCTCTGCGCTTCCATGAGGTACTGCCGTAAGCGTCGTCTAAAAACGTCAATTGTTTTAATTACTCTTATCGGTGGTGGCAAGTTATTCCATACTTTGGAAGCCGCATAGCGAAAACTGCCCCTGAAAGCGGCCGTACCCTGAGACTGAGTCGAGAGTTGTTGTGAGCATAGCCTTCTTTCGCATTCCCGTCTACTCGTAATCCAACTTAGCTTGTTATAAAGGTAGTCCGGTTTTTGATATTTAACCACACCGAAGAGAAGGCAAGCCAAGTGAAGTTTGCGTCTGGACTTCATCTTCAGTGTAAAGTGCTTGTTTAGAAAAGGAGTTACATGGCTTCTGCGAGGAATATTGTAGCAAAACCGAGCACAAGCGTTTTGTACCCTTTGGATGAGGCGGTCTGTACGAGCTAATAGTCGCGGACCGTAGACCGTGTCAGCGTAGTTCAACCTGGACAGAACCAGGGTTTCCACCAGCTGTTCCCGTAGTTTTTCGGATAAATAAGGCCTCATATTGTATAAGACCTTTAGGCGATAAAAACAGTTTCTAACCGAGTCCGCTACATGTTTCTCGAAACCGCAGGTCTTTATCCATAATGACACCTAGATTCCGCGCTTCATATACTCGCTCAATAGGTTCGCCCATAAGTTTTAAGTCAAAGGTCACAGGTAGTCGTGCCAACTGCTGTCTGGAATAATACAATCTTAAAAAGATTGTATAATATTATACAATTATGTAATAAGGTTAGTCATTTATATAAATTAGAAAGGACCTAGAATTGAACCCTGCGGAACGCCCATGGTGACCGCAGATCCTGATTCCAGATTCCAGATTTTTTGCGATTAACATAAACCGTCTGAATTCTGTTGTTCAGATAAGAAGTCAGAAGCTCGAGAGTTCCACCCACTGCTGAGTACAGGCCACCGTCGTTTTGTGCCAAGCTACCCTGGTCCGTGCAAGTCTTACCCAGGTCTTCCTGTTATTAAATACGCAAGTTTATTTACCAGGTATATTTAATTATTTCAAATCGATTATTTGATTGATACCTACGCCACTATACACTATGTATATTACCTAAGATTATGTCATTTGTATTATCATACTTTACCGCAAATAAACGTATTTTCTTTCTTTCTAATATATACATACACATATTATGAATACATCTTATTATAACTATTTGATAATCAAAAAATCTAAACTAATATTATGTTTGTTTGTTACTCTTTCGCGCTGAAACGGCTGAACGTATTTGGATGACATTTGGCACATGTGTCATGTGTGTTTGGCCTGGATTGGGACATAAAATACTTTTTATCCTGATATTCTTAAGGGATCGATACTTATGCGGGTCAAAACGCGGGGCGCAGCTAGTCAGTTATATAATCAATACAACTCCCCACCATCGAACATAGAAGAAATTACCCCAAGGCAAAACTTATTGTAGACACCATGTTCCGAAAACATATTGAACAACTGTGAGGAATATGTGAGAAGATATCTCTTCCCGTTTTCAGACGCTTGCTTCAACTTATTACTTTCCTCTATATCCTGAAACAATACGGATATTACGTATAATTTGCCAAAACCAGTTCAGATCTGTTATGTATGTGGGATTAGCTCAATTTTCCTTGAATAAAACTGCTGATTTTTACTTAATTATTGTATTTATTTTTCCTTCTTTTCATCTCACGTCTTTTCACTCATTTCTACTACAACATCCCTTTTCTCCCTTTCCTGCTTCTTCTACCTTTTTAAACATTCATTCACTATCTCTTTCACTACTTGACTATTTCGTACATTCATCTCTGTCACTCGTTTATGCTTCACATCTGTCATTCATCTTCACGTCTCAATTCACTATCCTGTCATAACGTTCCGTTCCTACATATATTAAAACCGTTATATACAGTGTGGCAGGGGCATCGACACACAACCGTTCGTAGTTACTCTACCTACGAACGTAGGTAGGTATTAGGTATAACACCTACAGGTTGCCTATCGTGTACGCGTATGTATGTATCATAACAAATCTATGTTTACCGTTTGTGACTACCGACGACAACTACATGTTTTTGCCATTCATCATCCCTCTTCTGTTCTCAATAATGAATTAATGAAAATCTATTTTGAGCAGTTTCTGTTCAGTTACTTTTTCGCTCTAAATGTCTCTTTGTCTCTCTCTCTTTCTTCCATTAGTTCACGATAAATATTACAGGTGTTCATCATTTTGTTAGATTCTTTATTTATTCTGAAACTTAGAAATGTATTGTGACACTGTGTTTGTTACTAATTTGATAATTACTCGACTACGGCAAAGCCAAAGAAGGGTTATAATTTTAACAGGCTATGTATCTTCATCTGTTCACTAATAACTCTTAAACTCTAGTCATATTTTGATAAACAAGATATCGATGGAAGCGCCATATTGTTCGGCGGATTATAGGCTACGTATATGACGTCACATAAAATCCAAGATGGCGGCTCATATCACCTATGAAACAGAACGCGGTCAGCACATCTAAACTGAGTTCAAGAGCTGCTTATCAGAGCTACCTACGTATCAATTTTCCACAACAATGTTTACACTGACAACTCTTGAATGCACTTTAGATCTGATCGCTGATCGCGTTCAGTTTCATTGTTGAAATCCGTCCTAAGTAGGATCGCTGATTCAAATAGATTTGATGTCTCTGTAAAACGTTTCTTCTTGCATTGTATTGTGCCGCGATGTCACGTAGAACTTTCTACCTCCTACATGACTTAAGAATAACTAATCAAACAAGTATTCGAAGATATCCTTCTCACTAACTTCCAAACCAAACAAAGCTTCATACATATAATTTTAATAGATAACGAGCTGACAACATTTTGTATATATAATTGAAATTCTCCAGTTTTGGTGCGAGCCGTGTCGACGTCAGTCGGAGCGTGCGCTCGGGACTCGCGAGCCGTGAAATGCAATTTGCCGACGCTGCAACGAGCAAACTACGTCACTTATAAACTGCAGCTATACCCATGTTTAACTAGTCGGTATTTCGGCACAAACTTTAAGCTCAAAATTTTCGGAATATACTTAGTATTTATTTTCACTAAGACAACATCGGCTCCGCCTGGAAATCAAAATACGAACGGTTCGCCTGGAAATGTAAATACGAACCGAAAACCCAAACTTTTAGTTGATCGAAAAACAATAGTAGATAGTGGTTCGGTCTCGTTACAGTTGCGTCGCCTTTCTCTGAAACATTTTATATTATTTTTGTTCTCGTAAAGAATCTTATTTACCTCCGTTGCATCTGTCTATTTCCTCTGAAATGAAATGGTAGCTATTAGAAAGTATCGGAAAAGCGTGAAGTAAGTAGGAAAACAGGATCGCCTTCGTTTTACTTTTTATTTTGTGTTCGGATATACGAGAAGCACGACGACGGTAATGGTAGAATTAATCTTAATTCCTGCTCCATTTTATTCCAAACACGTGGAAGCTGGCCACTTAATTACCCCCTAAGCATGAACCTCCCTCTATTTATTTTATTGGAATCGTTAATGTAAATATTTAACTCGAAGGTTGAATGTGAACTATTTCGATTTCGGATAGACTATACGTAATTTCTCGTAGATACCGGTAGAGCTGACTTGGGGATTTTGCCGACAACGTTACGTGTATAGTCATAGTTTTAAGGTTTTTAATACCTATGTATTAGTTTATTATTGTATAAGATTATTTTGTGTATTTTATCTATAGGCCTTAGTTGTAAGGCTAAGCAATAACAGCCGCACGGGTCGATCGATCAGGTTAAGCTACGCTTGCCGCGGTTGGTCCGTGAATGGGTGACCATCTTCACATACCAAGACCCCTCCGTGCCTCGGAAAGCACGTTAAGCCGTTGCTCCCGGCTGTCATTCGAGGATCTTTGACCGTCGTTACGGGTCGTCACTAGCCCGAAAGTCTGACAACCAGTCTTATCAATGGGTATCGTATTACCCAGTAACTGGGATGTGGAGGTCAGATATGCAGTCGCTCCGTGTAAAAAACAGGTATTCAGCTGGGCCTTAGTTGCCTGATAATAAAATTATTATTATTATTATATCATTCCACACTCACATAACCAAACTGCTGACGAAACTGTGCACGATAGCGAAACATGCTTTGTTATTATCTGCGGGAAAACCCGACATTCCCGTACGTGTAGAAATTATCTTTCAATTACTAATCCCCAACCATTCAAAACTACATACCTCTCTCTATGAACACGGGTACACGGTCCCGTATTGGACCACTAACACTGAACAAATACGTGACTGTAAAGTACACAAATAGTTTTATTTGCTATATGATTACTATCGGGCGGGACACACGCGGCACGGGAGCGTGATTGATTGCCTGACACGCTTGTGGAACTGTAATCTCGTATATGTACGTGTTACACATGTAACATGTACATATATGTGTGCGTATTGTATAACTGACTACAAGTCAACATAAAAAGTTGAGATTTTTCAGGTTTGTATACAAAGGGCGGCTTATGGTGGTGGGTTTATGGATGTAGTCTCAGCCGATATTAATGTTGATACAGCCTGTATTTTTCCCATATCTGTTTAGAAAGTACCTCTTTTATATACTCTTAAGACTACTATACTTAATATTTATTATAAAAAAACTAAAGGATTTTTACCATTATAATTTTATGTGTTACTTCAAATAAAAGGTGTATTTTATTTAAAGCCACTTCAAGCTATCAGGGCGTTGATTCATAGAACAACCCCTCATGAATACTGGCGTGGGTGTGTGTGTATGTAAGCATCTCTCGTTACAGAGCGAACACGAGGATGTTCAAAGTCGCATCACGTTTGCTATTGACAATAAAAACAACATTGCCGTAAGCAATTTGCAAATTAGTATGCAGATCTGTATTAACTGCTATCGTATCACTTATATCCTCTGACGCGACCCTTCGGGTAGCTGATAGCTGGGAGTGGCCCGACCCGATGGAAGCTCTGGGAATTTGCGTCTTTAATATTCTCAATATGGGAGATTCTTCTGGAATAAAGATGAAGATATGGATGGCGGATTTTGCTCAGTATTGTTTATTGATGCGACGTCAGGTAAACTTTTATGAAGTGACGAGACTGAATCGTCACGCACGGGTCCGTGACGCTGAATCATGTATACCCGGCAGCTCCAGTCGGTCGGTAACGCTGAATCGAGTATACGCTACTCATATAATATGTAAGTTTTCACTTATATCGTGTGGTCTTAAGCATATACCCTCTTTTTTCTAGTCAGAGCTTGAACCAGTCGTGACTGGGAGACGAATCAAACAGACAACTGCACCTTTTAGGCCGCAGTCGTTACAGTGCCATCTACAATTTATTTTTTAAACCCATTACATGCATATAATTAAATTAAATAAAATTTAGGCTGTAGTGACAATCACAGCTAAATACTGTCTACAAGAATTCTGCAGTAAATATAAACTCTGGAAGTCCAGATTCTAATACTGAACGTAATTAACCATAACAATTTGGAGAAAGTGCTAAATAATAACAGCCGCACAGATCGATCGATCAGGTTAAGCTATGCTTGCCGCGGTTGGTCTGTGGATGGGTGACCATCTTTACATACCGAGACCCCTCCGTGCCTCGGAAAGCACGTTAAGCCGTTAGTCCCGGCTGTCATTCGTAGATCTTTAACAGTCGTTACGGGTAGTCAGAAGCCCGAAAGTCTGACAACCAGTCTTACCTAGGGGTATCGTATTACCCAGTAACTGGGTTGTGGAGGTCAGATAGGCAGTCGCTCCATGTAAAATACTGGTATTCAGCTGCATCCGGTTAGACTGGAAGCCGGCCCCAACATAGTTGGGAAAAGGCTAGGCAGATGATGAATTTGGAGAAAGTGCTATATTTAGAATTCGCAAAACCGATTCAAACTTATCTCGCTTTGGTTTTAAAGATCACGCAAATCGGGCAACGCTAATAAAATAATTATTAATACGTGGAATACCTGTTACACCCTAGAAAGTCCTGTGCTTTCTAGGGTGTAGGGTGTAAGTACAGAGTATAACGGTAAAACGGGGAGAATAGGAAGTGCAGGGGTGAATCGGTACGAAGCTTTAACATGGATTTTAACATTGAAATAATATAGTTTTTTGCCATAAGCTCTCTAATGTGTTTACTATATTATAATTAACGATTAAGTGTCCTTGTTGGCAACAAACAAAGTTAAAATCCATTTAAAAGTTTCATCCCGATTCACCCCTGCATTTCCTATTCACCCCGTTTTACGGTACTAAGAATTTTGTGATTGTCACATCACTTGGCGCTTTACAGCGTAATTTTACCTTATGAGTTAACGTTACGAGCATGTTTAGTATTCTTTCTGTGAGATTAGAATATTTTTTAGGACAACGAGCAAATTAATTAATTCGAAAGTTAGCAGGTTTGTTCGCGGAATCCAAAGTTTCGTGAAACCATTGAATGTAAAGTTCAGAACGAAGATCAATGAGTTAGTCGTTCTCAAAGGAGATAAGAAAAGGGGACTGGGGGCAAAAAGAGAGAATATGAGGAAACAATGGAGTAAGGCTTTCGAGGAGACTTCATAAACGACTTACTTATAGACAGCAAAAGAACACATCATTCATTATCCTTATTGTACGTGTATTACACGATTTCGACATAATACGACATGAACAGACGCAAGTTTATCAAAGATGAGTTTTCCTCAAATAGAAACTGTAATAAGTCGAAATGATATTGATGACAAGACGAAACATGATAAAAACCTTCAAAACTTTTACCAAAGCAAAACTAACAACTTCTCGTGTCGCTAACTTAAACAGGCAAAAAGAATACAGAAGAGGTTCGTGTTATGATACTTATTTGAAGCACCTTTCTTTTTAACTCTGGCAGGAGGGAGTGTTTGCAGGTACAGTCTCGATCAGAGGTTCCCAAACTTTTTTTCTCATATACCACTTTAAACATTTTGCTGGCTCCAGTGCACCACCAGCAGCTACATTTCTACCCATATTCCCAAAAGTGGACAAAAATGTGAAAATTAGATCTAATTATGGAAATTTGTGTTGCAGCTGAGGACCCCTGGGGGTCCATCTGGACCACTTTGGGAATCAATGGTCTCGATCATTAACCTGGAGGGCCTGCGAAAGTATTGGATACTCACGCCTGTAAATGGCAACATTAGCGATGTTACCGCTCCACGCTTCGTCATCATTTATCGCGATTGATACGGAAGTGAACTGTGAGGGAAATATCAATCAATATTTATATAAACGTATCTTTACTTACTTGGAGTGACTTCATGAATATGTGACTACGGGTCGGTGTTCGACCTTGTGCTTTATTTACATAAATTTTCCTAGAATTACGTAGTAATTAATTCGTATTATAAAGTAGGTAAGCACTAAAGTATTTCATTAATAAAGCCAGGCATGCATTGTCCTTCTTTCAAAATACAATCAACTACATAGCAGTTTTCACCACGCGCAAGCTGGAAAAATCAAGTAAGCGTAAGCGAACAGCGGAATGGGTTTCTATTGTTCTCGGACGGGACAAGCCTGATTGATACACCGTGCGCCGACAGCGATTTGCAGCTTTAAATGCAAAATTGGGATTAGCAACCAATACATTATTGATGTTTATGTATACAGATTGAACAACAAGAACAATACAAGGTAAAATACAATAACGATACGATTCTATCCGTTCATGAAATGCCAGAAATATGCGAAGTCCAACTAATTCTGAAAATATTTTTCAATATCATACCAATTACTCAGTACACAGACACTTCAAAAAGCCCACTCTTCAAGGTCATTTTATAATATTTCCATGTTACGGGTTACCGAGTTCGTAGACTGCTACGAATCTCGTAGTGCCTACGTACCCGTGGCGTGTGCACGGGCATAGCTAGGCTCTACGAAACGTGCTACGAAGCTACGCACTACTTGACCTTTTTACCGTATATAACAATTTATTATGGCTAGTCCATGAGTTTCAGAGGCATCTCGTCGCAGCAGTCAGCACTTCTAGTTATATGAGCGTCATAAACCCTTTAAGTTAATCGCCTCTCACGCATCCTTTCCACATGGTTGAGCAGTCGAGCTGCCGGAGTGAATACCTTTTATTTCCTATTTGTTATAAATCTGTTTACGCTTTTCTCGGATGGCCTATTTAATTTCGAGATCCTATTATTGTAATTGTATTATCCTTTATTTTTAATAGTATATGTGCCTTACTAGTTTTATTATACGTTATCCTATTAACAGCCGTGCGATTCTGTAACCATCTCACCGTGAATGCTTGGGTGAAGTGAGCGTGGAGTGAGCTGTCATTCGCTAGGGATTAACACTATTAAGTGCTCACTTCAGTTATGATTTCACGGTGAGATTTTTACAGAATCGGCCCGCTGGTATATTCAAACGTATTTTCAATACATTTAAAGTTTTCATACAAATAAAACTTGTAATAAAAAACTTGTTCACTTTTCATTGACGCAGAACGTGTAAGAGAACAATCATCTGCCTAGCCTTTTCCTAACTATGTTGGGGTCGGCTCCCAGTCTACACGGATGCAGCTGAAACCGTGTGAGAGAACAATGGAAACTTAAAATAGTCAAAATCGTGCTACAGCATTTTTCGATGAAAAAGAATAAAATTGCAAACAATTGTGATTCATGTTTACCTTATAGCATTACATAGTATCACGATTATATTCCCCGATGGGCTGGACAAATCTGTTTAGTTCAGTACACCAACAATAACTACCAGTAAATATTAGATTATTACCCTCTTACTAATAAACGTATTATATCAGATGAATAGTTATACACCGATTTCTCTCTTTCAGTCGTCAGTAATTTCACTTTCGAGAGAAGAAGACAAAGCGTTATGTAACTATACAGACGCTAATACAATGTTTATTAGTAAGGGGGGTAGTAAACAATTACGTTAAAGTTCGATTAATCATCTCTCTAGAGTATTTAACGCTTACTAGGATACAAAATCTAACTGCATTAGCGCCTAAATTATCAGCCAACTACTACTTAGGAGATTAGCTCCCATAAACCCTATCAAAATCGACCAACCGACCAACATTTCGTGCCAAAATCTACGGACTGCAATCTTCGAATCAATTTAGTACTATTATACTAGTGACCCCCCCCCCCCCCCTGCTTTACACGGGTGCAATGGTGCGATCTAACTACATATTATTATGAGACGACTTGCCAAAATTTCGAAATTTCTGTGACATATTAATGTAGAAAAAGAGTTCTCGTATGAAAGGACCGTAGCAGGTGGCGTGCTGTAATTTCTGCTTACCCCTATGGGAAGAAGTGAGTGTATGTATGTGTATTAATGTATTAGTTACATAAACCAGAATAAATGCTTTAAATTTAGCTGAAAATGAGGGGCCCGTAGCTAAATAATAACAGCCGCACAGGTCGATCGGTCAGGTTAAGCTACGCTTGCCACGGTTGGTCTGTGGATAGGTGACCATCTTTACATACCGAGACCCTTCCGTGCCTCGGAAAGCACGTTAAGCCGTTGGTCCCGGCTGTCATTCGTAGCTCTTTGACAGTCGTTACGGGTAGTCCGAAAGTCTGACAACCAGTCTTACCTAGGGGTATCCATATTACCCAGTAGCTGGGTTGTGAAGGTCAGATAGGCAGTCGCTCCATGTAAAATACTGGTATTCAGCTGGTTAGACTGGAAGCCGACGCCAACATGGTTGGGAAAAGGCGGAGCAGTTGATGATTGCTGAAAATCGCTTACAGGACAGGACTAAACTAATATTTATCTTCTGTCCTTTTCTTAATGAAATGGAAAGAAAAAGATGCACTGAACTTAAATTTAGTTTAGTTTGTAAACAAGGGAATCGGCACCAATGTCAGTACAAATATACTCAAGTAGCATAATAAATGAATGGTCAGTAAAAATGTTGGAATAAAGTTCGGCAGTTCATAGATTAGGTTGGAACTGTAGTCAACCACGCGCGAGCCGAAATTGGTTGCAGTAACTAAGCCAACCCATCCCGACCAAATGGGTTAAGTTAGGTTAGAACTGTGACACGGAGGAGAACGCCATCAGCGTCCCAGAGGTGACACAGGCAGAGATGGGGGCAGCCGTGATGCGGCTCCGGGCCAAGAACGTGGCTCCGGGGCCCGACGGGATCCACGGCTGCGTGTTGGCCCTCGCTCTAAAGGAGCTTGAGCCCCAACTGAGAGGACTCTACACAGCGTGCCTGGAGCAGGGCCAGTTTCCCACTTTGTGGAAATCTGGTCGTCTGGTCCTGCTCAGGAAGGTGGGGTGCCCTGCGGACTCGGCGTCCGCGTACCGGCCCATAGTGCTGCTAGACGAGGTGGGTAAGCTGTTTGAGCGGATTATCGCAGCCCGCCTCGTCGGCCACTTGTGCAGAGAGGGGCCGGACCTGGACGAGAGCCAGTTCGGCTTTCGGCATGGGCGCTCTACCATACACGCTGTGTCGCGGGTGAGAGTCCTGGCGGAGGAAGCGGTGTCCCGGGGTGGGGTGATGTTGGCGGTGTCCTTGGACATTTCCAACGCCTTCAACACCCTGCCCTGGAGTTGTATTCGGGAGGCACTGCGGTATCATCGGGTGCCTCCCTACCTCCGCCGCGTCGTTGGGGCTTATCTGTCCGAGAGGTGTGTCACCTACGTGGGACGTGATGGCGGAAACCAGCACCGCATGTCGTGCGGTGTTCCACAGGGCTCGGTCCTGGGCCCGCTCCTGTGGAACATCGGGTACGACTGGGTGCTGAGGGGCGAGCTCCAACCGGGCGTGGACCTGACGTGTTATGCCGATGACACTCTGGTCACTGCCCGGGGGAGCTCGCACAGGGAGGCAGCGTTGCTGGCGACGGCTGCGGTCTCACAGGTGGTGGGCCGCATACGTCGCCTAGGCCTGGAGGTGGCCCTCAACAAGTCGGAGGCCATGGTTTTTCATGGCCCCCGGCGGGCGCCGCCGCCCGGCTCACACATCGTGGTCGGGGGGCTCGGATCGCTGTCGAGTCCACCATGAAGTACCTAGGATTGGTGCTCGACAGCCGGTGGAATTTCGAGCCCCACTTCCGGTGGCTGGCGCCCAAGTTGTTGGGCGCTGCTGGGGCGCTGTCAACGCTGCTTCCCAATTCGGGGGGCCCGAGCGCTGCCTGTAGGCGGCTTTACGTGGGGATCATGCGATCCATGGCCCTGTACGGGGCCCCGGTGTGGGCTTCGGACCTGACGGCCGGCAGTATCGCAGTTTTGCGAAAACCGCAAAAAGCGATGGCAGTCAGAGTCATCAGGGGGTATCGCACGATCTCCTACGAGGCGGCTTGTGCACTGGCCGGATCCCCGCCCTGGGACCTCGAGGCGAAAGTACTCGCGTCACTCTATCGGTGGCGCGAGGAAGCGAGGGTGCGGGGCGAGCGACCGATGCAGCGACACATGGAGCTGCGTCGGTCTCAGCTCTGCGAGGTCCTGGTGGCGGAATGGCGGGACAGGCTTTTACGCCCTACCGCCGGCCTCGACACCATCGAGGCGGTCCGGCCGGTGCTCGAGCGCTGGCTCGGGAGGAGGCACGGCTCCCTGACGTTTCGGGTGACGCAGGTGCTCTCGGGGCATGGTTGCTTCGGGAAGTACCTGTATCGCATAAACAGGGAGCCGGACGCCCGGTGTCACCACTGCGTTGACTGGCGGGAGGACACGGCGCGGCACACGCTGGCAGAGTGTGCCGCTTGGGACGAGCCGCGCCGTGCCCTCATCTCAGGAGTAGGCAGTGACCTATCGCTGCCGGCCGTGGTCGAGTCTATGGTCGGCAGCGAGGAGTCCTGGGACGCGGTGGTTTCCTTCTGCGAAACAGTCGTCTCTCAGAAGGAGGCTGCGGAAAGGGAGAGGGAGATCTCGTCCCCTCACCCGGCCCGCAGCAGGCGCACCGGGCGTCGGCGGAGGGCGGATAGCGCCCTCTTCCAGCCCCCCTAAATGGGTCCAGGGGCGACGGACTTGGGGACGTCCGTCGCCCCCCACACATCAGGACCCGAGGCGGCGGCGCGTAGTGTTCCACGCGCGCCCCTCTTAGACGTCGCGGGGGGAGTTTAACACCTCACTCAACCCCCTGACACGAGGAGGCCCGCAGGCGCGGGCCAGTACCAGCCGGGGGTTGCGGAAGTATCGTTCGTTCCCGCGACCCCCGGCGTAGGTGAGAGAGGGAACACCGGGGTGGTTTATAGTCAGTAAGAGTCTGACAGACCCGTCTGGACATCCATGAGGATTTTCCACCCCGAAACAAAAAAAAAAAAAAAAAGGTTAGAACTGTGACAAAACGCGCGCCAGCCGAGTGAGCGCTACTTCCAAGTTAGATTTCTCACCGACTTATTCTAGCAGTACATAGCAGTAGCATTAGCAGTACGTAGCAGTGGCTTCTCTCAAATATTTATTTACTTATGCATTTAAATATTTGTTATAATTCATTTTTATTTCGTTTACTGCTCAGTGTTTACTGTAGAACTTGTTAATAAACATGCATTTTAAAACTGCAATAATCAACTGCAACATTTCTAATCCCTCATAGCAAATAGCGTGAGGATTGATTTTGATTTCATTTAAATTTTTGAAAATATTTGTACGCTGGAAACAGCAGAATATTTCGGACGTAAAATTGTAGTAACACCTTGTAAGAACAATATTCTAACAAATAAATTTATTATTATTATTTACTAGCGACCCGCCCCGGCTTCGCACGGGTGCAATGGAGAAACGCTGATAATTTTAGAGCCATTATTTCTCGTAAGAAGTATAGGATAAAAAATGGTTATTGTGGGTTATCCCTAAGAGATAGACATATACCATCGCGGACTTTTTTGTAGACCTTTTTAAGGTGTACAATACTGTAGTACATTATTTTGATCTATCTTGACGGGTTCAGCCAGCGTTTACAATGTAAGCGAAAAAAAATGTGTTTATTTACGACATTACATTAGAAACCTCTAAAATTATCAGTGTTTCTCTATTATATTATGCATGTATTATACATATAAACCTTCCTCTTGAATCACTCTATCTATTAAAAAAAACCGCTTTAAAATCCGTTGCGTAGTTTTAAAGATCTAAGCATATATAGGGACAGACAGACGGAAGCGACTTTGTTTTATACTATGTAGTGATTATTATGGAACCAACTCTGAGATCACGAAAAAAAATCGGGTGTATATATACATTTACGTCAAGTAGGTATTGAAATTGTATTAAACAGCTGATTTTGTCTTCGTGATTTCAGAGTTGGTCCCATAGTGAAAGTTGTTCATATTCATGAGTAGACCACCCTGTAAAAATTTGGAACATGTAAAAAAAATCATCCAGGATAAAGCAATGGATTAGCAGTATCCTACAAAATTATTCAGACTGTGATTGATAGTGGGTTACGAATTAGGGTATAAGCTGACTTCTGATTGTACGAGAAACCTATACAATGCGAGGTCAGCTAAAACTGGAAATGAATAGCTTGATGTGTCGCCGTGTGTACAGTTAAGTCAAAGAAAAATACTCCTTCCTACTTATCTAGATTACTTCTTCGTCTTAGCAAAAGGACTGAGAGAACCTCCGACAGTAAACTAACATCAAGGTATCGAGAACATAAAAGATTGTAAGCACGACAGCAGTTTACTATTGCTCTTATGGGTGTCGCTGAGATCTTAATATACTTAGCCCGAAATATTCAATGTACCCTTCTGCCTTCGTTATTATTTTATTAATGTACAGATTACACACCTTACTGAAATTCACGTCTCGCCGAAAAATTGCACAGATTCATTTTCCCTGCAACGGGTAGCGTTAAAAAGCGTCCAAAAAATATTTGCTCTATTTTCCACTCGATTAACGTGCTCGTAAAATCAGTTGACCCACATAGTGACAATATCAATATTTTACTGTCCCTGCATGTCGATTCTGTAAAAATCTCACCGTGAAAACTTGCGTGGAGTGAGCTGTCAGTGTCATTCCACTTATATATATATATAAGCAAACATTTACAATCACAATCAAGATTTTAATAATACTTTTTAAGCTACTGATAATTTTATATAATTTCAAAACTAGTTAAAACTATTTTAGTTGTCAAAACATTACTATTTTCTGGGGTTTTAAAATAAAATAGCAAAACAGAAAATTAGTCAGAATATTAATTTTGTTTTTTTTTTCCTAGAACTAATCTTTATATAAGGACTAGTCATTTTTTTCCTAGATTAAAACCCCACAAAATAGTAATGTTTTGACGACTAAAATATTAGCTTTGAAATTATATAAAATTATCAATAGAATTAGCATACAAATATTATTAAAGTCTCGATTATGATTGTAAATATATTCTTGGTCAATCCCTAGTATCAGGTGGGATGACACTGACAGCTCACTCCACGCCCACTTCACCTATGTTTTCACGGTGAGATGGTTACAGAATCGCACTGCTGATGTATGCAAATGCAATTTCGTACGCTGCGCACACTATGTTATTTATCACTCCAATAATCACATGCATGACATTGGCAGCCATAGATATTTATGTTTGTATAGTAACATAAGCATAACCAGTCTACGATGTTAATCTGGGATACAGCCTATCGATTCTGTAAAAATCTCACCGTGAAATCATAAGTGAAGTGAGCACTTAATAGTGTTAATCCCTAGCGAATAACAGCTCACTCCACGCTCACTTCACCCAAGCTTTCACGGTGAGATGGTTACAGAATCGCACGGCAGGTCTCCTCTATTCGAGAGGGTGTGGGCAGTTATCTACCACGCGGGCCCAGTGCGGGTTGGTAGATGTCACATGTATTCGAATTTTTGGTTCTAGGACATGCCGGTTTCTTGACGACGTTTTCCTTCACCGTTTTGAGAGCAGTAGTGATGGAATTATTTACACAAAGTCATCATAGCTATAATTCGTAGCAATAATAGCTGAATATTCGTTGGAGTTTCGGACTAAACAATGCCGACATAAATTTTCATTAGACTACATCTGAAGTATAAGACAAAGATTTATGAACGTTGTTTAGATAAGTAATTGAGTAACAGCGTTGACTAACGTCTTATAACAAATACAACACAACAGGCGAGAATATAAAATACAACAGGCGAGATCAAGTTAGAATTACTTTTATAACAAAACGAAAATTGTTATAATTTTTTTTTTGTCAGATATAATGTTGTTACAACAAATATAGTGACCCGTATTAGGTAGGTATCTAACTACTCATCATCTGCCTAGCCTTTTCCCAACTACGTTGGGGTTGGCTTCCAGTCTAACCGGATGTAGCTGAATATCAGTATTTTATATGGAGCGACTACCTATCTGACCTCCACAACCCAGTTACTGGGTAATACTATACCCCTTGGTAAGACTGGATGTCAGAACTTCGGGCTACTGACGACCCGTAAAGACTGTCAAAGATCCACGAATGACAGCCGGGACCAACGGCCTAAAGTGCTTTCCGAGGCACGAAGAGGTCTTGGTATGTAAAGATGGTCACCCATCCACGGACCAACCGCGACTAGCCTAGCTTAACCTGATCGATCGACCCGTGTGGCTGTTATTACTTAGCCACAAGCCCCTCAATAGGTATCTAACTACTAAAAATAGTTAGTTGTTTTTTTTTTCTATCTTTACTATAAAGCATTGGAAATTGTCGGATTTTGGATAATTAGGTACGTCCTACCTAGGTATTACATTCTCTCCTTCTTGGCTCCTTCTTCATAGGTGCGTTGTGGTTTTGCTCTGGAAGGTGTACTTAAATACAACGGTGTGCCACAACAGTACCTACCTACAAGAAACGGAGAAACTATGAATCACTAAACGTCTCTTCCGATAGGCACTTCAATAAATTGCTCGTACTTCCTACTGTTCTAAGTTATGAAAACATAATAAAGAAAGCGTCAATGGAAAAGTAAAAAAATAATTTTAAAAGAGTAACGGTGGAGTTTTCTTGCCCATTCTTCTCCATACGAAACCATCTTTTGGAAGAGGCGACTGGGATCAATTCCATTTTTTGAAAATTTTGACTTCCAAATGTGCCTCTTATGTGCCCATTTGAAATAAATTATTTGACTTTGACTTTATACCTAAGTAGGTCCTCACCTAATTTATTTAAGACGGGCTTTATTAAGACTGACTGACTCAAGTGAAACAGTGTTTATTTCGCCAAGATAAGTCTGCACGAATTGAAACAACAACATTCATTCTAAGCAGTCCCGAAAGTCACAAACCAAAATTGGTAGCTTGCTAAGTAGGTAGATATTTTCGTAGGAAAAGGTCGACACATACAGTGGCCTCCAAAATTTAGTTGTCATTGTTCCACTTGTTTTTTTTTTATTTTTTATGACCCGTCGCGCGCCAATTAGCAGACACAATAGAAATTTTATTGTTATCTGTACACATGGTGTACATTCGACGTTTGAAAGGTTAATTATGTAAGTAAGTAGTTGAATTAGTCAATAAAAACGTTATAGTGTACCGTGCAAACACTTGGAACTAGGATTTTAAATCATAATGTGGTGTGTCACAGCTGCAGTGGAAAAATGTCAATTAATTTTTGGAGGCCACTTTAGGTACATACACAGCTTTTCTTTCGTCCCATATAACACGAAATTCCATTGCTGTTTTAAAACTTTCTAAGTGCTTAGCTACTAGGAACCCACCGACCAATTTATATTAAGTAAATAGTAGCAATATTTCAGGTTTAACTAGACTATATTTGATTTTTTTTTGCGATTTATACCTTTGGAGTCAGTTCATGTGATGAATAAGTTGTGTGATAATCTTATACAATTCTAAATTTCGCTTCCTCTGACTCCATAACGTTCAATGAAGTTTAAGCCATTGTTTTATAAGGTTTTAGTATATTTAACACCTTCTTTCTTTAAATTGACGTGACAATTCACATACGCCCGTATGAATTGTCACGTCAATTTGTTTATTCTTAGGAAGATGCGTCGCATCTTTTTCGCCAGTTTTGGCGCGACGAGTTTTAAGCATGACGACTTTAGTGTGTGTGGATGCACATTAGCACACATTATGTTTAACTTATCAGACACTTGTCGTAACGTCAGATTATCACGAGGCATTCGTCCCGAATTAAGCTTTCATTTTCAAGAGATATACCTGACATTGTTTACTATATTTCCGGCGTTAGGTAATCTAGGTTAATTCCGTTAGATTCTTAATGGTTAAATCAATCATTTTCTCAAAGGGATAAAAGTAGACACTAGGTACGGTAGCCCTATTTTATCTAATAGGGGTGTAGCTGATGTAGAGATTATATATGGCCTATTTGGTGCTTAAATACAACCTTTATGAATAATTTGAAAACTAGATGGTAAAAATACGAGACAAACATTGATTTATAAAAAAATATATATAAATAAGGTTTGGCTAAAAAGCCAAATGACAAGGATAGAAACTTAAAAATGTAAAACTATCTTCTAGGAATAATAATAATTGAATTAATATAACAAACTGTGGTTTTATTTACTTATCCTGGTACTCAGAGTTCGTAAGCTCTCATAGCACCCTATATAGCACCCTATACGCACCTATAGCACCATTAGGAAAGAAAAAGAAATCTGATCTCTACAATGCGTGATGCTAAAAATTGTCGAGCTCGCTTCGCTCGCTCCTACATCATATTTAATCTTATTTAAGTCTACAAAGCAACTACTACTCGTATTTCTACATTAAATTGCCAAAAGAAATCTAATCTCTCGCTATTGCATCTTAGTTACTATTTTTTGTTAAATTTTCTTACATAAGTCGATAAAGTAATTCCTATTACTGTATGAATATTAATAGTCAAAAGTTTCGAAAGCTCTCTTAGAAATATCAATATCACCGTTCAATCACTGCCGGCACCAGCTATGCGAGAAATCAATAATGTAGGTTTTTACAAAAGTACTATAAATAACTTGTTTGAAGAACGTTAGTTGCTTCTGTTAAGTAATACAAGGAAAAGAACGTCTTTGTTTAGAAATGTCGATTTATGGCGACCGTTGAAATCAATAATAATATGGTGATATGGTGACATACTGCATTATTTCTGACGTTTGTTTATAGTAAGTAATTAAAGTAGTCAGTAGTTAAAATTTCCTAAATGGCTACGGGATGGGGGGGGGGGGGGCTAAAATGTCAAGTAACTAGGAACCCTGGGTCCCTAAGGGCCGGTTTTTTGATCCGTAGTTAGAAATTAAACCATTAGTAGTAACTAATGGTTAAATTTTGGCGAAATGTGTTTTCATTTTGCATTTTTTTTTTGTTACTATTTACCTGCCCTAAGTCTGAGCCTGCCTGTATATGCTCATCACATCACCCATAGCAAATAGTGTACCTAATAATTTATAGCCTAGACTGACCAGACTCATAGACAATACCTATCTATGCACAAAGGTTTTCTTTAAAAGATCTCTTAAAGCGGATAAGACCGCCCATTGTGTCACCCATTGTCTACATTTATATCTGTAATTTTTATGGTGTACTCGTACATACTCGTAATAAAGAGCCCTAAATATTCTATCTATCTATACATGCAAAATTTGAACAAAATCTATCCGGTAGTTTTTGCGCGATGCTGAAACACGCATTCAGAGAAATTGACAAAAATTCTAAAAATTATATATTCGCCATTAAAGTCGTTCCCAGAACTCGAAAAATTTGTTTAAAAAAAAAACACAATGTAGGTATTGTTTTTACTACGTAATAAATGTATACTGGGTGTCCGGAAAGTCATGGATTACCTTTTACCTGCTGATGGGCCACATTGGGATCTACCAATAAAAAAAAAATGACCATAGTAAAAGTCTTATGGTTTCCGAGTTTTTTGATGTTTAATGAAATTTTGGAAAATCTCTACCCTTGATCAGTTTTTTCCATGCCATTTCTACGAATGAAAACTTTTTCGAGTACAGGTTTTTTTTTTTTTTCATCTTGAATCATCCTACTATCGATTGAATACAAGAAAGTACAGATATCATCTTTTAAATACCTAAAATTTAGGTTCAAACTTAAAATTTTTACCAAAAAAAATTAAACCTTATTTTTGATCGGCCCTGGTGAAAAAAAATTTTTATTGGTAGGTCATTTTTTTTTATTCGTAGATCTCAATGTGACCCATCAGCGGGTAAAAGGTAATCCATGACTTTTCGGACACCCCGTATGTTATTATGTAGATTAATTAAAATAAATAAATAAAATTTATTCAAAAATATAAGGACTAACACAAAAATACAGTTTTTGTTAAATCTATGTCAAGTTCATCCATGATGCTTGCATGATGATTGCTTGGGTGTTATAGGTAAAAAGAAGCTTCCTAAAGGAGTATAATATAATACAACCTAATTAGAAGTTTTATAAACTACTAAATACTGGTATTCAGCTGCATCCGGTTAGACTGGAAGCCGACCCCAACATAGTTGGGAAAAGGCTAGGCAGATGATGATGATGAGAAGTTTTATAAACTAATTTCACGACTGAGGAATTAAAATGGGTGAAATTGTTTTAGAAAAAAATATCTAACGAATGCTGAAAAAAAAAAATCAGTGATGACAGACGAAATTGAGATAAGAAATAAGTAAGTATACCTATTTACCTACCTAGGTACTTCAGTAATGAAAATATAAAGCTGAAATTGTTAGTAAAACAGAGGTTAATCTTAATATTATATTTGTTGATGACTCTGTTCCCGAATTTATACAGCCATGTGGGGATACTTACTGACATTTAGGGGCTCCTGAAAGATTAGGATCTAAATAATTGTTATTGCCGTTATAAAATGATATTGCTTTGTGCATCAGGTATGGCTATAGATCTAGATTCAGCAGATTTTCCTCTTTGCCACAGCCTACAGGTGCCTTCCAACGAAAATTCGTAAAATGTTATCCACAACCTCAAATTCTTATTGATAAAAGGCTCGGAATTAACGATTACCTAATTAAAATTTAAAAAATAATGTAAATTGTTTATGGCTTACAAAGGCTTCAACATTGCTACGAGCACGGTCTATCGCTCTTGCATTGCCTTATAAAATCATAATGACTTAGTTAATTTTCGCATTATATTTGTAGGTATATTTAATATGTTAGTTTTAGACTTCACACATTCATATTTTTCTCTTCATGTTCTCACACTATTGTCTACATTTCTTTTTTACTTCTCCTTTCGCAGGTGTGCTGGAAGAAATTCCTAAAGAAATAAGCAGTAGGTACCTTTGTACTCAAATTATAATTATTTCATATAAGTACATATGTTTTTTACTGTGTGTACATAAATAATAAAATAAATAAATGACAGTTATCTGGTATCTCAACGCCAGCTCAACCTAGTATTCAAGTCAGGGTGCTCCACTTTGTCAACTTGCTTCGCTCGCTCTAGTGACAGTTTTACTTTTCAAGTGAGTAGGTATCTATGCTATCTATTTTTTTTTTAGGTATAAAGGGCCTCCAACAAATTTCAATACAGGGCCCCTTTAGGACTAGCTAAGTAGCTAAACCACGTAATCCTATGTCCCTATCAGTGTAGGGACATAGGATTATGTACCTACAGGTTGTTCCTGAACTGACTAATACGAGTACTCGCTATTGTTGCCAACAATGCCAAGTACATATTAATATTATAGGTATACCCACCCATCTATTCATAATCATCTACCTAACCTTTTCACAACTATGTTGGGGTCGGCTTCCAGTCTAACCGGATACAGCTGAATACCAGTATTTTACATGGAGCGACTGCCTATCTGACTTCCACAACCCAGTTACTGGGAAATACGATACCCCTTGGTAAGACTGGTTGTCACACCCGTAACGACTGTAAAATATCTACGAATGACAGCCGGGACCAACGGCTTAACGTGCTTTCTGTGCGTACTTTCGGGATTCAGACTACCCGTAACGACTGTCAAAGATCTACGAATGACAGCCGGGACCACTGGCTTAATGTGCTTTCCGAGGCACGGAGGGGTCTTGGTATGTGAAGATGGTCACCCAACCACGGACCAACTGCGGCAAGCGTAGCTTAAGCTTCGCCGCATACCGGGTTTTTAATTTATAATTAATTGGCTATCAGCTATCTATCAAAATCAGTATCGTTTCAGAATCGATTGAATTCAAAATTGGTATAATGGAATTAAAGGTCCCGGCGTTCAATCTAAAGTACTTCTTATTTTTGAACCGCAACCAATCGTCTTAAATGTATTATTGAAATCGAAATGGATTCGATTGAGCGATTCTATATTCCCAGAAGCTTTAGCTGTTTCTAAAAAAACTTATTTATACAATTTTACCTACGTAAATAATGTACAAGAGAAGAAAAACGTCCTAATTGAAAAAGTATACTTAGATGGTTTAGTCATGTTGAGAGGATGAATGAAAGGCGACTAACAATAGTACATTATGATATAAGTGCGGTAAGTTGAAAATTACTGCTGAGGCGATATTGCTAGCCCGAGCCGTAGGTGAGGGCTATAAGAAAGCAGAGGCTGTAATTATCAAACCGCACGTATGTCATACGACGTTTTATAACACATTTGTGAGGAAATAAATAAAACTCGGACTTTCTTAAACGAATAAATCTTTAATTACTTTTTTAAACAGTTATTAAAATTCGAACAATTTGTAAAATTAATTAATACGTTGCCAGTTGGCATTTTTAATGTTGTCAAGCTATTACTCGTATTATTAGTTGTAATTTCACCAGTCTCTCTCTCACTCCCTTGAGTGAAAGTATTAGCGATGCGCGCGCATCAGCGTCTTTTGTTTATGGCAAAGGCACAAAAAACAGCAAGTATTACTAATAAAGTAAATTAATACTTTTGTGTTCTTGTTACAGATAAATGGTCGTAATTAATTGTCAAAATTAATTAAATTAAAGAATTAAATGTTTATTTATTATATTTTATCTTCCAAAGTTAATTTTATTCATAAGTAATTGACCACTTTTCTGACATAAAAACTCTTTGCTAAGATTTAAAAACGTACCGTTCGTTTTAGACGGAGCATCTTGATAAACCGTGCGCTTTACATTACAATTACGCACAAGTACGTAATGAGATACATTACGATATTGAAATTGGTGCAGTAAGAGACCTTTTACGAGCAAATGTGTTATAAAAGATATTTACAAGGCAGATGTGAGTGGAAACGCCGGGAGGGGATGCCCTAGAAGGACATATATAGTGACCTTATTGGTGATGTTCTTCAAAAAGGTCAGGTGCGTAGTACTCGTAACCGACGTGCGTGTATGACTAGATGTATGAACGTAAACGAGGCAAAAACACGCATTCAAATCACTTAAATATCGCATAAGCAACCTCTGTAGTAGAAACTATTTCAGTGACATTCAAATACTCAAAGACAAAACACACCAATGCTGCGAACCGCGGTGGTGCGAAAACCCCGACTCACTGCATACTGAAACATACTTACACTATTTGCGCTGTAGCATGGTGCGGGTGACAGTTGCCCGTATGACGTTGACATTAATTTGTCAGTACCACGTAGGGATGTGAGGTTATGCAATTCATTTTTATCGCTAACGATACTCGCAGCGTGAATCTAGTTCTCTTTAATATTGTTATGAAAATTAGTGTATTATTCAGTTGTGCAGTGTAACTACGTGTGTGCTACGTGTATAAACTTGTCAATATAAATTTCTAAACCAATCCAACCGCAAAAGCGAGTTGGTGAAGTGGCTGAGTGAAAACGGAGTTACAGCAGATATAAAAATGTTAAAGACGGAGCTTATTGCCTTAGTCCGACGCCATAAGCCACCAACTCCTACCTATGCTCTGGACGAGATGGCAAAAGAAAAAGGCCACCAGGTCCTTCGACTACCACCCTACCATTGCCAGTATAACGCTATTGAGCTGATTTGGGCCCAAATAAAAGGTATGCTTTTAATTTCAATTCCCATTTTGAAGCTTTATAAAAAAATCAGCTTTCCGATCGTAGCATGTACCTAGTTTAAAAACATTACCAGATACTAGATTAGGCTGATTGATGATTATTTGAATACTTTTTTTTATAAGTTCGTTTATTTTTAGGTTACGCCGCAAGAAATAATACTTCGCCGCCATTTACGGCAAATAAGATGTTGGCCCTATTACAAGAGGCCATCAACAATGTTCAACCTGAAGACTGGTCGAAGGTCGTGAATAAAACAAAAAGGGACATTATGTCTGATTGGGATCGTGACATACATATTGACAACATAATTGAGTCATCGTTAATAATATCCGTCACAGATTCAGATGATGAATTGAGTGACAATTCAGATGTTCCTGACTCTGATATGAGTTTAGACGAATAACATGTATTTTTTTTAGCAACCTTTTAAGCAACCTTACCCTATAAATGTTCTGTTGTATAATTAGACCTTTTAAAAATAAAAATTGACCTACGCACAATATACGTTTTTTATTATAAAAAATATCGACTATCCATCGTAGCAGTACATCCCATCACTAAATACGTCTATGGCGTTACGTTATACGCATAACACTTTGCTTAATTTTTCATTCAATTTGATTTTATTTCTTGATTAGAACATTCTGGTTGGGTTTAATTTAATTTACTACAGTTATTAATTATTTAATATATTACGAATGTGGTACAACTGAAATACTAAGTCATAAATTGTAAATCGCGGCAACTTTCAAGAGTGAAACGAAATGTTACTGAAACTGTCACCCGCACCATGCTACAGCGCAAATAGTGTAGATTTCGTGTAGCAATCTGTATGTTTGAGTGCGTTCATTCAACCATTTGTTCCTAGTTGAAATACTGTATAATTTGAACTAACGAAATCACTAAGAAAAGTAACAAAATCTGTCATATTTTTATTTATTGTTTACTGATAGCGACACAAATAAAACATTACTCCTTGGTAAACAAGGTGGAATTATCCGGTACAAAAGTTAACTTCTGCTGATTTGTATTGATATGTATGGTCTTATGATGCCTTGAACAGAAAAATACATCCAACCAGTAAAAAAATTTTACGTAGGTGCCGTTATGGGACTGAAAATAACATTGATAAACTGTTCCACCAAACCGCACGTTACAAAATTTTGTTTCAGTGCGGTTAGAAGTGCTCAGATGCAATTCGTCCAAGTGCGGTTAAAATCGGTGCTCTGAGTGGAATACCTCACCGTAATCTGCGTGGTCTGCCACGGCACTGTCAGCTGGTGTCACGCTCAACATGCTGCACGTAAAAGCGATAATGCTATCAAGACAAGTAGGCAGGTATATAGATAGATATATAGAATACTGTTTATTATGTAGATACATCATAATAATTCCAGATAGGTATAAAAGTAGATATGTAGACATTTTACAAGGGGTGACACAATGGGCGGTATAGACCTATGAGTTGTTAAAATTGTGTTGTTACCTGCCTACCTTTATTATTGAGAAGCTACACGGAGAGAAAACTCTTAGAAAAATTACTGTGCTCGTCACTGTAAAGTGAGTGCAATGCAAGTGACATCTACAGAAAATTTTCTGAGTGAGATTGGGAAAAAATCACTATTTGTCCAATAAATTTTACTGTACAGCATAAGAATTTTTACCGTGCTAGCATGGTAATTTTTCCATTACCACTCAAATTATGAGACAGCACAGTAATTTTTTTAAGATTTTTCTCTCCGTGTAGCAAGGTACAGGGTAGTAGGTAGGGAGCAGTGGTGGCCCAGTGGTAACGGCCGCGACCTACATGTTGTATGTCGTAGGTTCGAACCCAGACAGACGCTTTACTTTGTGCAAATTACTTCATCACCACTGCTCTCAAAACGGTGAAGGAAAACATCGTGAGGAAACCGGCATGTCCTAGAACCAAATAATATTCGAAGACGTGTGACATCTACCAACCCGCACTGGGCCCGCGTGGCAGATTACGGCCCACTCCCTCTCACCGAGAGGAGGCCTGTGTCGCAGCAGTGGGAACATTATAGGCTGATTATGTAGGTAGGTATAAGAGGGGCCCGTGGCTAAGTATAATAACAGCCGCACGGGTCGATCATGTTAAGCTACGCTTGCCGCGGTTGGTCCGTGGATGGGTGACCATCTTCACATACCAAGTCCCCTCCGTGCCTCGGAAAGCACGTTAAGCCGTTGGTCCCGGCTGTCATTCGTCGATCTTTGACAGTCGCTACGGGTCGTCAGTAGCCCGAAAGTCTGACAACCAGTCTTACCAAGGGGTATCGTAATACCCAGTAACTGGGTTGTGGAGGTCAGATAGGCAGTCGCTCCACGTAAAATACTGGTATTCAGCTGCATCCGGTTAGACTGGAAGCCGACCCCAACATAGTTGGGAAAAGGCTAGGCAGATGATGATGTAGGTACCTACATCTTATTGTCAATACCTACATAAACTGTTGACATGATAAGGAGCTATTAAAATTCGGAGCGCACTTCCGCTTTCCATAACTTATTCTTCGGTAATGGTAATTCAATGTCGCATCTCAATTTTCCAGGAGTGTTTCATTGAAGTAAACACTTGTGCTAGATTAGAGAGTTTAACCTTTGCATCAGTTATGTTATGGATAGATGTCTAGGTAGGTGTACACAATTCACAGACATACTTTAACTTTTTTTGGCACCCTAAGCACAGGTTAAACTCACTCTGGGTGCCAGAGTTCATCTAAAACAATCTTTCTCTTAGTTGTAACGCAGCATAGTGTTTAGATAAGTGTTTTTGTACAGACTCCAGCACATCAAGCTACTACAATCTGTCAGATTTCTTTAATAGATTTTCAACTTTATCGCTAAACGATAAGGTTCAGAGTTGACTTGGAAAATCTGACAGTTTCGGGTAGCTTGATATACAACTGAAGATATACAACTGAAGGTAATAAAAATCTTTTTTTTTTAAGTATGTAGGTACAAGTAGGTAGGAACTTCCTACCGGAACTACCTACCTGTTTCTCTACTTCTATTTCCTACTAGGAAGGTACCTAGCTACCTACCTATACCTATCTAAAGTATTTAGATAAGTACATGTTTTGTATACGTATGTAGGTACTTTAGTACCTAACTAGGTATACCCATCTTCAATAGTAGGTAGCTATATACAAAAAGCTAAATCAAACATGATAAAATCCTACCTACCTCAGGATTCTACTTTAGTAATAACCAGTATTTTTTTTAGTAAATATTTTAAAACTATAATAGATGGCATTTCCTAGCTGACTGATCCCTGAGAAGGAATGCCGAAACAAACAAAGGTCATGTTTTTTGTTAATATCCAGTCAGATTTTATGTGAGTCTAACAAAACAGAGCATTGGCGCCGATTTCCAAGTTCACAAACTAAACTAAATTTAAGTTCAGTGCATCTTTTTCTTTCTATTTCATAAAGAAAAGGACAGAAGATAAATCCTGTCTAGTCCTGTCAAATTAAAATACTCCATAGAAAAGTTTAGACGTGATTATATAATTGGCTACTAAAAATACGTCAATTTACGTGTGGCGCTGACTAATTTGACAGGACAAAACTAATATTTACTTAACTTATATTAAATTATTATTATTTTATTAACTTATATCTTCTGTCCTTTTCTTAATGAAATAGAATGAAAAAGATGCACTGAACTTAAATTTAGTTCAGTTTGTGAACAAGGGAATCGGCGCCAATGTCTGGAAGGGAAAGCTGTAGGATAAAATAAACGAGGAGATAATAACTTGTTGTAAATATATTCAGGAGATCATTTTATATAAGACTAGCGACCCGCCCCGGCTTCGCACGGGTGCAATGCTGATCACTACTTAGTGTAAAACACAGTCGCTTTCCGCTGTTTGTCTGTCCCTATGTATGCTGAGATCTTTAAAACTGCGCAACGGATTTTGATGCGGTTTTTTTTTTTTTAATAGATAGAGTGACTCAAGAGAAAGGTTTATATGTATAATACATGCATAATATAGTAGAGAAACACTGATAATTTTAGAGTCATTGTTTCTCGTAAAAAGTATAGGATAAAAAATGGTTATTGTGGGTTATCCCTAAGAGATAGACATATACCATCGCGGACTTTTTTGTAGACCTTTTTAATTTGTACAATACTGTAGTACATTATTTTGATCTATCTCGTAGGGCTCAGCCAGCGTTTGCAATTTAAGCGCCAAAAAAGTGTTTATTTACGACATCACATTAGAAATCTCTAAAATTATCGGTGTTTTTCTACTATATTATGTATGTATTATACACATAAACCTTCCTCTTGAATCACTCTATCTATTAAAAAAAACAGCATCAAAATCCGTTGCGTAGTTTTAAAGATCGAAGCATACATAGGGACAGACAGCGGGAAGCGACTTTGTTTTATACTATGTAGTGAAAAAGCACACACCGAAGTGACAAGGAATCACAGCTGACAAAAGTACTTCAGAACATACTTTTCTTAAATTCAAATTTACACCATAGACACATATACAGAAAGTTTGTATATCTAATACACCCTCATAAATTTTAATTTCTTAAAAACAAAAAATTAAAATATATCCAAATCAATAATCTTTAACACCTAAACCAGTAATGCACTTGTAGTGCTTGACACTACACAATGGTTTAGTGAGAACGTCAGCTATCATGGATTCAGTGCTCTTCTAATATTTTAATCTTCAATGCCTCTGGCTTCGGCAACTCGTCTCTCGACTCAATGGCACATCTAAAGCTTTCAAAATGTTCAGGTAAACTATATAATAACATTATAGACAGCAAGTCGTCGTTAATATGTATACTCATTTCTGCCAGTTTATCAACAGCGTCGAAAAAAACTATTTAAATGATCTCGTACATCACCTGTTTCCGACATTTTGTGTAACATAAGCCGCTTTAGAAGTGTGGCCTTCTTAGCAGGTCCTTTCGAAGCATAAACAGACTCCAATTTTAGCCAAACTTCTTTAGAAGTGATACAGCCCCTAATATGTCGAAGTTCAGAACCACACATCGACAAAATTAAATCCGCTTTGGCTTTTTCATCCTCTGCTTCCCAATTCTTAGCTTCTCCTATTTCTGACGGTTTCGGTAGTTTACCACTAGTAAATTTCCATCCATCATTTTTAATTAGGATCGCCTGGACCTGGATTCTCCAGCTGTCATAATTTTCCTTGTTCAGGGGCTCGATCCTAAATATCATCGTCGCTCCTTTTTCACAAATAATTACTTTGCTGGATAAAAAAAATAAAATTTTCTCGTAACGACGTAACTCTCCAGACTTTTCACTGGATGTCCGTTATTCTTATCCCTCTTTCGATCTCGGCGATTGGGTGTCTGGATGACTGGGTGTCTGGGCCCATAACCAATGTAGGATAAAAGAAACGAGGAGATAATAACTTGTTGTAAATATATTCAGGAGATCATTTTATATAAGAAAAAGCACACACCGAAGTGACAAGGAATCACAGCTGACAAAAGTACTTCAGAACATACTTTTCTTAAATTCAAATTTACACCATAGACACATATACAGAAAGTTTGTATATCTAATAAAAGCCTTATGAAAAAAGAGCCTTGAGTTGACCTGCCCCGACAGTCGGACAGCATACATGCATCAGCCATCGTGTAGCTCAACCCTATCGATTAATTAACCATCACAAAAAATCAACAAATTAAAGTGTTACACAAATAATACGTTAACCTAGCTATTTAGCTAGGTAACGTAACGGCCTTTCTTATCTATGTATAAGCCGACCTATACCCTTGTGTACGTCGGCTTATAGGTAGGAAAGGCCTTCACAAGAAAACCACCGAAAAAGTGACGAAGACTCCTTCGAGGTGATATAGGGTAAATCCTTGGATAATATTTACCCGACACGTCGCCCTCTGAGACAATTTCTATTTCACGCGCGAGAATCACAGGAAAAATACGTTATAGCTATTGATAGGTAATGGGAGCTCTCTCGGAATTTGAATACGAGTAAGATGATAAGGTATTATTAGGTAAGTTATATTGACTTGTTTGAGACGCATAACGGCGAAATGTAGGTGATAACTATATAGTAGGTATCTACTTATACACTTCTGTCCCGGGTAGCTATTCACAACCATCCGACAGGCTATCGTGTCGAAAATTACACATTTTGATAACCTGATTTGCCTTGCCCCCGACAGCAAACAGCTGCCGGAAGAATAGCGTCCGTCTATTTGATTTAAACTGACAAAATTTTCGGATTTTGGACTTGTGAATAGTGGAGGTCTCCTACGGCAACATTGATTGATGTTCGATACAGTACGGAAGTGTATCGAGTGGTTGTGAATAGCTATGCTGGAGGAAAATGGCCTCCTTCTGTGTCCAAAAGGAGGCTACCGAGCGGGATCGTGAGTGGGCTAATCTCGCTCGGATAAGAAAACATCGCGGAGGAAACTGCCTGGACGCCTAAAACACCGAAACTCTGCCTGAATCATTTAAGCGCTCAGAGTACGGACTCTGTCCGCCTGCTAAGTGACCTCAGGGAAGACGGCGCACAGTGGTCACGTGCTGCATTGCACACTTACACAGTTAGGTTTCGGGGACACCCTTTTACAGTCTCACTAGAGATGTGCCCCAAGCCCAACAGGCGTTTCGGATCGGTCTTTTTTGAGAGGTAACGGTGCCCCTGTGCAGATCGTGACCACCAAAATCCCGGAACAAGGTTTCCGCCCGAAAAAAAATAAGGTAATATTCTGCTTTCTGTCTAACCCTTTGGTGAATACAGGCGTGATGATGTGTTTATGTTGTTAGCGAAGATAGCGAAAAGACTTCCCACACACCCACGTTTTTATAAGAAAACAAGAACGACCAGTCCAAAGGTGATACTGTCCCCGACTACTGCATAAAGCGTGTTTAAGATTCTCTCCAACAGACCTAGGCTGCCAAAAGCAAATCAGCAGCCAGCTAGGATTCCAAATTATGCCATAATCGCTCACAGCGCTCACATAAATAATTTGCGTTCCGATTTAGATATCACGATTATGACAGTTGAGTGCTGTCAACAATTCGGAACGCTCATGAACCACTGCCATGAACGCGCTCACAGTGCTCGCTCAGTGAACTTTGTTCACTTGAATACTCATGCAGGGTAATTGCGTAACACACTATCAGTAGCAATGGGTTTCATTTTGACAGTTCAACTACATTAATTGCGTTATTTACGTTGTTGAGCAGACACATTTTTCGAACATATTTATTTATTTATTTATTTATCCTCACACTGGAACGCCATACAGCAATTACACCAACGGAGCAAAAAATTACTTAATGTGCTGCTTCCCATCCATCCTGTGCACGGTGGACATCGAACGGGCAGCGATGGAACACGCACGCTCACACAGCGTCAGCTCCATAGTGCCAGTACTCCATCCAAGTTGCGCACATTCTTTGCGATCTTTTGAGACACAATTAATTTTTCAAAATAAATGCATTAATATAGTAAAAACGGAAAATTTTGATGTAAAAAAATTTTGGAGCAATGGATTACCAATATACTTCAAAATGATTCAAATGAGACTAATAGTGTGTTACGCAATTAGGGAGCGGGTTAGATTACAGTATTTCTTTGTTTATACACCACATTTCTTCTTCTTTGGTTAGGTGGTGACTGTCAGTCAGAAGCACAATTTTGAAAATGCCACGTTAGTCTAAAGATACGATGCAAGTGATGCAACTCAAAACAAAACACACTGACACACCAACACACACACTGTATTTTTTGACAGCGCTCACGGTGATATTATTTTATGGCATGGTCGGCGTTATCGCAAGATAGCGCATGTCATGACGTCATCTATGACGATTCACGGGATATCGTTATCGCGCTCACGCTAATTCGGAATAAGCATGCTCAAATCGATTAAAGCGCAACTCGGAACGCACCTCGATCCATGGTTTTCGTAATGGAGGGGGACCCACACACGTTACTTTATTAAACGCATACTTTGTTTGGTCAATCCCGGTCCGGCCCTCGAGAGATAGGTACCGGCAGGCCAATTGCGTAACACACTATCAGTAGCAATGGGTTTCATTTTGACAGTTCAACAACATTCATTGCGTTATTTACGTTGCTGAGCAGACACATTTTTCGAACATATGGAGCAATGGATTAGCAATATGCTTCAAAATGATTCAAATTGAGAGTAATAGTGTGTTACGCAATTAGGGTGCAGGTACTTAACTATTGCAAGTTGCTTTTGCTTCAGGCGAACGTGCTCTAGTCGGTTTTCTAATGCATTGGCAGAGCAATAACTATGTAGCGAAAGAACCCGTTACAATGCAATTACCGGCTGACATTTTGATTTTGGCATCTATCCAAAGGTTGCGCAATTGGCAGCCACTTAAAGTATCGGGACTATGTGAAGATTAATATTTGTTCAGTGCGGGCATCGAACCCACGACCTTTTGCGCAAAAAATTGTCCCCAACTTAGCCACTTTGTAAATCGATTCGTCTAGTGAAATGGCGCGTCCTGACCTGACCAAGCCAACAAACCGAACGTAGGAAGTACACGAGCACTCGTTGATCAATGTAACAGATTAATTACCTACTGATAACCGATAACGTAAAGGCCAACGAATTTCATTGGCGCTGGATTGACGAACACACCATACATCGACTCCTCGCATCCAGGCAGATACGGTACAAAATATAAATTAGGCCTGTTTAGATTAGTGCACTTTTAAGTAGACATACATACATAAACTCACGCCTTTTCCCCATGGGGATAGGGAGAAACTGCAGAAACGCCCCCTGCTACGAACCTTACATCATACATATATCAGTACCTATACGCCAATAACAAATCTCTTTATTAAACCATCAGTCTCCCATCCGGGCACAAGTTACCGTGGCCTACTTGGAAAACCTTAAATAGGCTGTACCCAAGTAGGGCGCGCAAGGACAACCTCCACAAGTGGGGGGTTCATGGAAGACTCTGACCTCCGGTGTGTATGTATGTCCCTCCACAGACAATGACTCACCTCCCATCTTGCACCGCATGCTCTGTCACTTGCACACGTGTGTACCTAATGGCGTTCGTCAGTGAATGGTATCCGTGTTGCTGAATTTTGGGCCAAACAAATTTGAAAAAACGATATTTATTATTTTGTGCTCTATTTTTGCCATCGACACGCTAAGAAAAATAATAACGATCACGTAAACGATCCCGGTCAGTGACGGTCTTTAGAGGTTTATATTTCAATTCAAACAAACATGAACGGCGTAATTTATATTTCATTCTGTAACTCTGAACCTAAAACATTAAGACATAAGTAGTAGATAAAATATCTTATTCGAGAATTTGCTGTTTGTTGTGTAAAGAAATCAAAGTAAATAGCTGTCTGGGAATTGAGTTCAAAGCTCTCATTCTTATACTTAACTGTACAATACTCACTGGTTACATCAAGGTTTCCTTCTATCATAGATTTTATAAGTAGCTACCATGTACAGACGCCAGCACATCAAGCTACCCGAAACTGTCAGATTTTCTCAATCAACATTGAACCTTATGTATTATCTATAAAGTTGAAAATCTATTAAAGAAATTTGACAAGTTGTAGTAGCTTGATGTGCAGGCATCTGTATTTACTAATACAGTTATCCATGATTGTTAAGCATAAATTAAAAATTAATATCCTTGAGAAACTAGCTATTTCTTAAAGAACTGATCCTAGATTTAATACTATTATTCTTTATAAGAAAACAAAAACATAAGTTATGGATAATATTTTACTTTTACACCTCCGTTTTATTTGTACATCTGTCACAAATGACAAAGATATAGAACTTGTATTCATTTCTATGATAGTTTAAATGTTTTCATAATATTATAGCAACTAGCATTATGTGGTATTCATTTAAATTCTTCAACTATTTACATAGATACGGTCTATAACATGCATTGTTCAACAACATACGATAACAACAATAATTATATAGAGCCGAAAATATCCTACCACATATCTAAGTAATTATACAAGTGTTACAACATATACAGATAGTAAAGTACATCAATTATTAATAGTATTTATTGCATGAACTTATATTGTGATCTGGCATCTAATAGTAATGTATCAATAACATATTTTACCCTACAATGATAATTTTTTTTAACTTACTACAGAATGAATACGAGAGCTATTGATATAGTATGCCTACGTAATTAAGTAATTTTAAGTATTGTGCAACACACGTGAGTGCCATCCTACGACAGACACCAAATCACAATAACATAGTAGTGGTGTGAGCTCAGAACTGCACCCAGTTCTGTTGGGTGGCAGGTGTCACTGGCTGCTGACTTGGAGCACTGGAAACAACACAAAAACCACATTTATTCCAAACATTTTTGCATCATTGTGAAATCTACACTAATGTAATTGATTTTGATAACTTTGGACAAAAAAGTAACTTAATAGCAGGTAAGGAAACTAACTCACGGGTCCCACATGAATAGAAACTATCATAAATTAATTTAACATGTTCACCCCGGGGCCGATTTTCATTTGTTTTGCTATGAGGCGGCGCCACCCGATAGGACAGTTTAATGCGGGTCACCAGTGGGCCACGCCGCCCGATGAGACAGTTTAGTGCGGGCCACCGGTGACCCGCGCCGGAGTGAACGTGTTAAACACATAAAAATTTACCAAACCTAGCAGACACATTGGACCAGCTGTGAGCAGTATTTTACAAGTTCATTCTAAATAGTGTTTTAAGAAATAGTTATAAACTGTGCCATACGTTACCTGGCAGAATTGAAGTCACCCCATTCTGAACTAGCAGGAGCAGGTGCCGCAGCAGCAGCAGGAGTAGGGGCGTGTTGTGGTGAAGGAGGGGGTGGAAGCCGCGAGCCACCTGGTGGGGGTGGTAGCAGGCCACCACCACCGCCTGCCCCAACACCGCGGCGTGGCCTACTGCCTTCACTGCCATCCTTTTTCTGCAAAGAAAATAACATTGCAATAAAATACCACTGTGGAATAATACAATTCAAGCAGCAAACAGTTTTTTATCTAATTAGGTGACTCACTATACAATTATATTAGCAGGGTCGACTCAGTTGCCCTTTATTGTTGTAACATGATTTCTAAAGTTCATACAAATTACATTCAAAGTACTTACAGTGATTTTCATGTTAATTTTTATTGTTTCTCCTTCTTTAAAGCCCAGATCAAGATTCTGCTGAGGGGCTTGCTCTCCTTCCTGTTCTTTTCTCAACCATTTGAAATGGTCTTGTAAAGCAACATTTAGGTCAAATGAGTCAGATCGATCTCCAAATCCTAGACCTATGTAGGCAGTACGACCTGAAAAACAAGCAATATTAAAAAAAAAATAGATTTAACTACAATGAGGTTTGTGAAATGCATAAAATTGAAAATTCACTTGCCATTATCATCTTGAATCCTGGCAACGAAGTAACGTGAACTATCTGTGACGGACTCGAGAGCCAACCCCGGATATTTGTCAATAGGGCATTTGGCAAACAGCTCCCCAGAAGATTTGTCTTCCAGTTTCATTATTAGTTCCTCTGCTTTTGCAACAAGTCTCATGCGCCCCGTCCATTGCGGCTCTTGTAAGTTCCAATCGGCTGCCCTAAAAACACCCACCGTTTTATCGTTTTCCTACAAAACAATTACCCGCTATACAAAAAATTATAGCACCTACCTATATCCTCTATTTGAAGTTTTAGGAGGTATTTTGAACACAAACACTTCATTCTTAACCAGTATAACACTTTCATAGGATTCCATTTTCCACTGCAATTCAATTTCTCATGAAAAACAATAATTTTGGGATAAGTATTTTGATAGCAGTTATTGACGACAGGGCTAGACTGACGTTAATGACGTGACGTGACGTGCACAAAAATTTGTAAATGCAGAGGAAGTGCTACATAAACAGCATTATTTTAAGTAAATTCTCCTTTTTTTAGCTAAAGATACTGAATAAAGGTTACAGGAATAAAAGAGAAAATAGGATTTCCTTATGCCATGATTTTAAGCTGACGCGCGTGGCTTTGAAACTCAGGTATCAGAAAGAAAAATACGTTAATACGTTACGGACAAAATATGTCTCATCACTATCACATTTGCATCCATCCATCTCAAAATTAAAAAAAAAATATATATCCGCGAAGTGCACTCTGAACTACACAATACTAATTTTATTTTAGTACACACCATAAAGAGGTATAGAGAGAGATGGGTTTTTGGAAAGGTTTTTCACTTTAGTGCCCTAGTCTCAGTAGACAATCATCTCAATCTTTGGAACGCTATGTTCTGTCCATAGACTAGTATATTTCTGTCACTGTCAGTAGTGTCAGCCCAGTTTGCTCGCTGTCATCATCAGCAGTCTGCTCTGCTCATCTGCTGTTGATCTGCTGGCGGGGCCAGGAAATTAGTGTTTCTTTTCCTTCATAAAAGTTTATTGGCAAATTCTGCGAATTATACTTCTAACCAAAGTAAAAATTATAAGAATAATATTAATCAACTTTTACCAGAAGTAAGTATTGGTATTATAAAAACAAGCAAACAAAATACAATAATAATCACCAATTTGTTTGGTGTGGTTATCGAATCAATGGGACATACTATTGGCATTAATATTACATTACAGCTCTATTTATTTCAGGTTTGAAGAAAAGTGATGGCTTATAATGTAAGTATCAACATTCTAACAAACATTCATACTTTCAAGAAACTACTATGAAGCTCGTCAATATTGACGTACCTACAAACAACTCATTTACTTACTTTTTCAAATATAATTTAAAAAGAAAATAGGTCGGATACCTTTTGATAATAAATGGATATTGACTTTAAAAAGCGAATAACATAGAAGTACTTTGCCATTTAGTACAATAATTTAAAACCATAATGTAGGACCAGAGTTAAATTATTAATGTTTGTTTTGTTAACCTTTTAACCGCTTTCATCGGATTAATCCAACAAATATGGTATTATGTTAGTATACTTAAAAATTATGTTAGTAACCAAAGAATAAAATACATGCCACAATAATACTATTATAACTAAATTGAATAATTAAAACACATAAAATCATATAGTAAAATAAATTCATAACTTAAACATTAAAACTTAAACATTTACATGTTTACATTAAAATCAACTAAAATCAAGAAATTTATTAATAAAGGAAATAATAAATAGGTATTACAAAAAAAAAAAAAATTAAAAGGAAACAATAATCACTTTACAAATGGTGACGAAATGGCATGCAGGTGCATCCACCTCTCCAACATCACCGAGTCCCATCACTCGGACAATACACTCAGGATACTCTTAGTGCTGCATCAGAAGCGACTTAGTAGCGAGGCGCTCTGTTTCCTAATAATAGCATAGAAGTCATCGGTTTGCGCCTGCGCGAACATCGTAGAAGCGCTGCAAAACCGCAGCAGCCCTAACAGCACCGTAAACGCATTGTTGTACTGTACGCGCAGGGCACTGTATGCTCGCTGCACATAGTTGGCCCAAAGGCTGCACGCATAAAAAGACTGACAATAGGGTTTAAATAAGTTTTATTATTTGACTTTTTCCCGTAAAGTTGTATAACTGTGGGTTACCTTCAGAAATAATTTTACATACCTACTTTAAGTAATATTTTGACACTTAATATTTTTTGTACATTTCTGTTTATCCCAACTTAAAGAGGCATGCCTAATATGTATACAAAATGGGCTAGAATGTAGCTGATTAGTAGTTTCATTTCAATTTAAAAAAATGAGAACATCATTCAAAGAATATCTTCATCAGTATGTAATATTTTATTTTCACTTTAATTCTCTTCCCTCTGTTGGATCATCAATAACAGCACCTCTTGAAGTGCTGTTATGAATATGTTATGGACAATAACATACATATAAAAACTCACACCTTCTTTCCATGGAGTTATCCTTACACCCTCCTTTGCTTCATTTAAAATATCATCAAAAAAAGTTTTAAATCAAATCAAAAAACATTCAAAATATAGTCTGAATCTTATCTCAGCTGCAACAATCAATGTCAAAAACTTTTTCAAAAATGTAGGGAGATTAACAGTATTTTTGATAGATTGAGACTGAGATTAGGCTGCAAACATTCTTAAAAATACGAGATTGCCCCTTTGGTCATTAAAACTCTCCCTGCCGATAATATATAAGACTTTTTAAGTTCAGGAGGCCTTGGGATACGCCGGCGGGTCCTAATCTGCTTTCGGACGCCAAGAGTTAAAAGTAAAAATTATTACATGATGCAGTGGGATCCACCGGCGGATCCAAAAAAAGTTACTTTACGGCGCCGTGGCATCCGCTCTGACCTCCCAAATTCAAATAGTTTTTATTACTACTGGCGTACTGTTATGGAAAATGTGGCAAATTTTTGGGGGTCGCCGGTGGATCCCATGGCAGGGAGAGTGTTAACATAAGATTTTGTAATATAGGTTGTGTATTTCTGGTCAAATGTAATAATAGGTAAGATATGAAATGTTTTGTGGGTGTTAATAATGGCGCCGATTCCCTTGTTCACAAACTAAACTAAATTTAAGTTCAGTGCATATTTTTCTTTCTATTTCATTAAGAAAAGGACAGAAGATAAATATTAGTTTAGTCCTGTCAAATAGAGAATATTACGCAAAGCTCAGCGCAGATGGCGCCGCTAGCACATGAAGTAAACAAACATTGACATATCATGTCGTATTTTACTTTTTACTTTACACCACAGACCACAGAGAGCTAACAGAGAACACTATTTCAAACTCAATGATGGTCGAATTTAACAATTTTTATTACACTTCGAGCTAGTTGACACAAATGTTTGTTTATTGTTTGTGCTAGTGTTGCCCTCTGCCGCCGAAACTTTGCCGTATTTTCTCCTATCAGTCGGCGCCTGACGTAAATTGCGTTTTTTTAGTATCTAGCCAGTTTTTTAATCACGTCTAAACTTGTCTATGGAGTATCTTAATTTGCCAGGACTAAACTAATATTTATCTTTTATCCTTTTCTTAATAATATAGAAATAAAAATATGCACTGAACTTAAAAGTTTAGATTGTGAACTAGGGAATGGGCGCCAATATTAAAAAGAAATATTAAAAGAAGCCGCTGGGTTTTACAAAAAATGTATGGAATTGGATAGTGACAGCTAGTTGTCAAATTCAATTCACGTCACACTTGTCACACTCAGGGAATTTTTCAGCAAATTGACACCCCTACGTCCATTTGCCGTGTGTAACTGTCAAATAATGACAGTTGTGATTTGGATAAACGGACAGTTGTTTTTTTTTCCACAATTGATTTTATAATCGACGATGGTGATATCTGAAATGAGCTTGTGGCAATAGTTATACATATGTAAATCCCTATTACTGTCAAACTGTCTGCCACCGCCATTACCTCTGTCTGAACTATAAAAAATAAAAAAGACACAACTTCTTAATAACTACGTGAATATGTATATCTAAACACGTACAGACGCCAGCACATCAAGCTACTATAATCTGTCAGATTTCTTTAATAGATTTTCAACTTTGTCGCTAAAGCATAAGGTTCAAAGTTAATTGGGAAAATCTGACAGTTTCGGGTAGCTTGATGTGCTGGCGTCTGTACACCACTAAACGGGATCCTGCAAAAAACCGTACCTGCAAAAACCTGATTTTGCCATGGTAAAGGGCCCTTAGACAGTTGTCACTAATCGTATCTACAGTCGCCAGCACATCAAGCTACTACAATCTGTCAAAATTCGTTAAATAGATTTTCAACTTTATCGCTTAAGTATTAGGTTCATTGGGAAAATTTGACAGTTTCGGGTAGCTTGATTTGCTGGCGTCTGTACACACGGCGACATATCAAGCTATACGTTTCCAGTTTTAGCTGACCGCGCAAAGTATAGGCTTTTCGTACAATGAGAAGTCAGCTTATATGGAAATGTATAGCTTGATATGTCGTCGTGCGTACAAAAGGCTATGTCGCCAGGCTGTGTATCCACTGCTGACTATAGGCCTCCTCCAGTTTGTGTCGTGCTTCTCTGGTCTGTGCGAGTTTCATCCATCTCTCCTTTCGGTACAGCTCGTGCGTCGAATACCCACTTTATCAAGTGCTTGCCCACACTTACAAGTCAAGCCAAATGATCTTTCCACATGTTTGAATTTGTGATAGTTTGGCAAGCGTGTAGAGCCTGCATTTCATTCTCCAAAATCGATGTAGTGACGCAACGAAAACTACAATCTTTGCACCATCACCAAAAAGTACATCAATGTAATCTCTCACATTAATAAATCTTCACTAAATTAAAATAAACGGTTTTAATTTAAAAACGGTTTTAGTATGTAAAAACCGGTAACCTACAAATCAACCAAAGAGTATGATGGACATCACTACAAACATTGAAGAAAATAAAATGGCCGTCGAGTGGGTCGCCGTAAATATGTTGAGTTATTTTTCAATTCAATCGTGTATAACACAATTACAATGCGAATATTGTCAGAAATGAGTATTGAAAAAGTGTGTTTTACTATAGACTTTGTGTGTGTCTCATTAGTGTCCTGAATTATGTAAGAACAAAAAGTTTTCGTCGTTTGTTGTATCAATCGGGCAGCTATACAAATGCATGAAAATGGGACTCTCTCATTTGTTGTTGTTTATAGCGATAATCCGTTTGATATGTTTTTCTATAAAAGCAGAAAACATTGAGTGCCCACACAAATGTGATTGCCTGGAACAGTACGTTGATTGTTCAAAGAAAAATTTCGTATCTGTGCCAAAAATTCCTAAGTGGGTGGAACGATTGGATCTCAGTTATAATAGGTTGAATGAAAACGTTACGGAAGCCTTTGACAAACTACTGAATTTACAAGAATTGAAGTTGGACAAAAACTTATTTCATTTCATACCAAACCTGCTACATCATGAACAAATACAGGAACTGAGTTTGAATAGGAATAACATTGGATCAATAGACACAGGTACCTTTCCTGCTAATAGTTCCATCAGAATACTGAATGTAAACAGTAACCATATAAAATTCATACAGGAAGGAGCTTTAACTAATTTGTCAAATTTGGAAGTTTTGAAACTGAATAGAAATGAAATAAAATCACTTCCTAATCACTTGTTTATGTATCAGACAAATCTAAGAACTCTAGAATTGAACCATAACAAGTTACATGTGATCAGTCCGCTGCTATTTCAAGGCTTGTCCAATTTGACAACATTAAAACTGAGGTTTAATAATATTGACAATATAATGGATGGTGCCTTTTTTGGATTCAAGTCAATGAATTTGTTACAATTGGACCATAATAAAATAAGGAATATTTCTAAAGGTTGGATGTATGGATTGGAGTCATTGATAACTTTATCCTTGTCAAATAATTTGATATCAGAAATTGATTCTGGAAGCTGGGAACTATGCACAAACCTGGAAGTCTTGGATTTATCTCATAACCATTTGTTGGAAGTAGAGGGGCGATCATTCCAACACTTAGTCCACCTTAGAACTCTGAGCCTTGGATATAACAAGATTTCATCAATTGCTCAGGATGCTTTTGGCTATATGACCCAGCTGCAAACACTACAGTTAAACAATAACAAAATATCGTGGACTGTTGAAGATATGTCGGGACCATTTTCGAAATTGCAGAATTTAAATTCCTTTAGCCTGGCTGCTAACCATATAAAATCTATTAATTCAAGAGCTTTTGATGGCTTATCAAACCTAGTTGAATTAGATTTAAAAGCAAATAATATAACTTCCATACAACAGCATGCTTTTGATTCCATGTCGAAATTAAGAAAGCTACATTTGAACTCTTCGTCACTGCTGTGTGATTGCAATTTATTATGGATAGTAAAATGGATAAAAGAAAAGGCTGAACAAAAATATGTTACAGCTAACTGTGCCTACCCATCTGAAGTTAGAGGGGTGTCAGTCACTAAACTGAAGGAAGACAACTGTGGTGACTCACCTAAGCCTAAAGTAGTGGAACATCCTAAAACTCATCTTGCCATAAAGGGACGGTCAGCTAATTTAGTTTGTTCTGCAACCTCCATTCCATTTAACAACATGACTTTCTTGTGGAGAAAAAACAATGGTAATGTTAGCAACCCTATGGTATATGAAAATATCACTATCGGACCGAATGGTCAACCACGAGCAACATCAGTGTTAGTGATCCCTAATGTTACTCATGCTGATTCTGGAAAATATCAGTGTGTTGTTGGTAATACTTTTGGAACAACATACTCTACAAAGGCTAAAGTAAATATAGTCACCTTTCCACGGTTTACAAAAACTCCAACAAATGTTACTGTGAAGACAGGAGAGACTGTAACACTTAATTGTGCCGCCACAGGGGATCCGCCACCTGAGATATCTTGGAAAAAAGATGGCGGTAATGATTTTCCTGCTGCAAGAGAACGAAGAATGAATGTAATGCCAACTGACCACTTGTTTTTTATAGTAAATGCAAAAACAACAGATATGGGAATATACAGCTGTGCAGCTAAAAATCCAGCTGGAACTATTATAGCTAATGCTACACTTACAGTATTGCAAGAACCATCATTTGTCAGAGTTATGGAAAACAAAGAAGTGACTAGTGGTGACTCTGTGGTATTACAATGTATGATATCAGGATCTCCTAAGCCTGTTATAAAATGGCTTAAAGATGGAACTCCCATTACTGCTACAGAACGCCATTTCCTTACAGCTGATGATCAGTTACTGATCATAATTGGATCAGAAGCGAGTGATGCTGGACGTTATGAATGCGAGATTACTAATGAGTTGGGTACTAAAAAAGATATGACTGAGCTTCGTGTGTTGCCTCCTGTAGCCATTATGGTGAATGAAGAAAATATGGCTGGTATTATAATTATAACAGTTGTGTGTTGTGCTGTAGGAACTTCTATTATTTGGGTGGTAATCATTTATCACACTCGTAGACGCATGGCCCGCGCCGTGCATACTTTTCCCGCCGAAAGTATAAAAATGACACATGTAGTGCATAGTGACAGTGATTCACCTCAAATGTTTTCAGACAATATATCGGAGCACTCATCATGCAAAGATAGTGGAACTGGTGATTCTGCTAAACAAACAAGCTTTGATGGAGTGCCTACCGATAGAAGTGAACAAGTGCATTTTGAGACTGTATGCCAGAGTTATTCTCCAGTGCCTGAGGCACACAAACTTCTTCCATCGTCTTTTAAACCCTCAATTCAAGTGTGTGTAAATACGTCTGTTACACCAGCTACATATAGTTTCTCTAGTCACAGTGGTAATGTTTAAGTTTGTAATGTATATTTCTATAGTTTTTTAATAAGTGATAGGTACAATAATACCTATGTTTCCTGCAGTTTCACTAATTACATTTATAATTTTATTTTTTACTTTTTCTTATGAATATGATAGGCATCAAAATACATGAAATATATCAGATCTAGGGCATGTTATATTAGAAAGCAATTACAAAAATAATACTTTATTAACACTCTTAAGGCGCGCGTTCTACCATTGTAGAACGCACACCTATAATTTGAGCGCAAATTGAAGGTCATGGACACATAGTATTCCGCTACATTACATTACATATTCCTTGTGCCTCAATTAGTTTCATAATAAAGCCTTCTTGAACATGAAAGCATATTTTTAACTATTCATGAAACTTTCCTTCAAAAATCTTTGAATTAAAAGTGCTGTACATAAGTAGAGCATGCGAGCACTAACGTCCCAAGTTGAGACGCGCCTGGAGTGTTAAAAGTGTTTTTTATAATTTGAAATTTATTATCCAAATATTTTATTTAAGCTGTAAATATCTAATAGTTTATTTAGTGGGGCCATTGTTCAGAATCTTTTATGTAAGCAGTAAATATCTAATAATTTATTTAGTGGGGTCATTATGTTATTGCAGAGATTTAATGTGTTTTTTAGAAAGTTCACCAATTAGTTGAAATAAATACGTAAAGAACACTATTCTTATTCAATAAAATATAGTTTAATTATGTGAAATGAAAAGGAAGCATTAATCGAGTCCCGGTATTAAAATTCATAACTAACAATAATAATAAGACTTGTAGCATAGTAGGTATTTCAACAATACTTATATTTGTATAATATATTCGGCAGCTAATTATGTATTTGCATACATTTTCATAATTATCTAAGTATTATTCGGATTTAGTCACTATTCTCCCAGGTATACAAAATCTATGTTATGATAGTGTAGTTAGTGAAATCGCAATAAAGTTAGGCATCTATGTAACTTGATTGCTTAGTACAAAATGTAACAAACTTGCCAGTATTGGTTTTGATGTAAAAGACTGAATGTCGTTTAAGTAATATGTGTATGATTACTGTTATTTTGTAATATTAAATAGGCAATAAATATTTTTAAATTTGTTATTTCATAACAGTTTTCTAGATGCTATGTCATGTGATTTATCTAGCAGCTTTTTTATATAATATTAGGTGAGACTTGATACGGACTTAAGTATATAATGTATATGTGACATTATAATTTTAGAAATTCATCTGCATTTGGAGGAATACTTAAAAGTGCACTTAAAAATAATGAAACCAAAGTCAGGTTCAGAACATGTTATCTCGTAATGGTTTTGTGATAGGTATATTGACTGTAAAATGCAGTGATTTGTGTGTGCTTTTAGGCATACCACCTAAAATTATATTACCATAGTAATCCACCTCTACTGATTGTATTTAGAAAGTAAAATATATAATAAAATGTTGTTAATTTAAAGATGAATAACAATAAAAAACCTTAGTAAGTAATGTCATATTATGTATAATGCAGGTAATGTAACTAGCTACTAAAATGTGTTAGTTTATATGTGTAGTGTTACGTGTGATCGGAGTGAGATTACTGAATATTTATGATTTGGGGCACACAATAATATTGTCACTAAAAATGCAGGTCAGGCGATAATATTTATTGATTTTCTTGCTCTAATAAATCTGCAGGAAAATCATAAATTAATTCAAACTTTACTTTCTATGACAAGATCAAAGATCGATAGACAATGCTCATTTATAAAGACACATGTTCTTACGTACATAGGAAATGCAGCAATTGTATGTATAATTGTATTATTGAAACCCAACTTAGTTATAAAACTGTAATTATTGTGCACATTAAAACCTACGCCGTTCTTAGCATGTGATGTAAAGTACAAATAACGTCATACAAAGAGAAATTTAATTTCGAGAAGTTCTACACGCCTAATGCCAGAGAACTGACCAACAGATTTGGTCTGTTGCCTAGTTTTAGTAACAGAAAATGTACGAACGATTTATAATGACTGGTCAAGAATATAACTATATGCGAAGTTCAGCCGTCTCCGTTACAAAGGGAGCTGGGCAATGTACAGACGCCAGCACATCAAGCTAGCCGAAACTCAAATTTTCCCAGTCAACTTTGAACCTTAAGCTATAGTGATAAATTTGAAAATCTATAAAAAAAAATTGACAGATAGTTGTAGCTTGACGTTCTGGCATCTGTACAACCGCGAATAATGGCCTTGTCAACCTTATTACTAACTAGCTTCGGCCCGCGACTTCGTCCGTGTGAAATTTTTTGTTCCGGACTCACCACGTCGCAACGTATCGCCCTCCCGCGTATTACCTCGTTTTCGCTTCACGTTCTTTCCGACTTCTTTTTTGCTCGGCTTCTAAGGGTCGTAGCGTGATGTCAAATAGCCTAAACCTTCCTCATAAATTGGGCTTCCAAATCCAAAAATAATTTTTCAAATTCGACTGGCAGGTCCAGCGCTTTGCGCGTTCGAACAAACTCCAGATTTATTATTAGTATAGATATCAGGTACTCGGGTTGAAAAGTGGTCAATAACGGTAATTTACTGACGGGACCTGTAGCTGAGTTGGGAAACCGAAAAGATTAGACATTGATTGAATTGAATTTAATCAGAAGGCTGATAAAATAAATGGACGTAAAACATTTTTACGTCCCGTCCGTAGTTGTCGCCCTAACGTTAAGTATTTCTAAGAGCTGGTTTGCGGCCGGGTTTTGATTTCCCCCTATTACCCACATTGTTAGGTTTTTTAACAGAGCTCAACGTCCATAATTTATTTTTCTACCTCTAGGATGAAAAACGTGTTTTTTTTCGTCTCATAACATTTGAATTTACATTGCTGCATTTCTTAATTAATACCTATTGATAAGTGTAAAAACGTAAATAGTAATAATGCAGTTTTTTATTGTTCATACTGTGTAAATACGGTAACTATTTATATACTTTACAGAATAAAATAATCTAAGAAAAATAACCTTTTATTTATTTATCTACTAGCTCTGCACTCCTTCACGTAAACTGGCCTTGTACCCACTGCTGGGACACAAGCCCACCACAAGATTTAAACAAAAAAGCTTAGAATAATTACACAAAAAGATTTTTTAATAATAAACACGAGCGGGAACCGAATCGACTAATGGTCAGTGCTCAGTGACACTACAATCTACATACGCCAATGGTCGCGGGTTCGATTCCCGACAGTTTTGACTGTTCACAATTAAATTCATTCTTCACAAATCCGGGGACCTTGCAGCCCTGCACTCTGATTGAGTAACACATTATCAATCTGAATCATTTTGAAGGATATTGCTAATCCATTGCTTCATATGTTCGAAAAATGTGTCTGCTCAACAACGTAAATAAAGCAATGAATGTTGTTGAACTGTCAAAATGAAAACCATCGCTACTGGTAGTGTTTTACCCAAATACCCCGCTGTATCAATTCGTGCAACTTCTAGTCTAGTTTTGTTCATAACTGTAAAATACAGAACATCAGATAATCTACATTTCAATCACTAAATCTCTAAACTACTGAACATAGTTCTCAATTCATTGCGAGGCTACAACTCTATTTACTGTTTGTGTTGTGTTAGTCAGGGGAATTTTCGAGAGCACGATGGGGCCGCTTAGGTACTACGTACTCGCGATTAGGCAATCAATATACATACGATATCTAGCATTACACTACATGCGATAGGGAGTGGATTCAATTGAATAGTAGGAACAGCCTCGAAACCTGTTGATTTTGTAGGTACTGTGTACTATCCGTAGCATTTTCGTTCGAACGAATATCGCTAAGGATTGGATACAGAATGTGAACAATTTATATACCTGTCTGATCTGAACAATGAATCCTCTATACGGGCTTTTTTATGAGAGGAATCGACAATAAATGTCGTCTGGCCACCTGCTACACCAAGGGTTGGGTTGCATTGTCGAGCTTAGAGAAAAAAAGTTGAAATGAATGAAAAGGTTTTGGGCCAGTAATTCAACCGGTACACAATAGATAACTCTTTTGGATCAGGCTAGTGGGCAAAGCTGGTTAACGGAAAAATAGATTATTGTGTTAATAATTCTCAGGAAGAGGCTAGTCTCTAATAAAGTCTGCTGCATTTAAACGTCTCCTAATAATAATACCAGCCTATTATGCCAGGGAAAAGGAATAGAATTCTCTTTATTGTGTACACCATATAAATTACAGACATAAATTAATATAGAAATTTACAAAGGGTGACACAATGGGCGGTCTTATCGCTAAGAGAGAACTTTTATAGAGAAGACACGAGCATTAATCACCAAGCTTGCTCAAGACGGTTGGCGATTTCAGACTTAAATTTACAAGTCCAGATTTCCTCACGATGTCAGTGTATAAACTCCGGAATTGAAAAAGTCACGTTGCTAGTTTCTTGCTTGAATTTGAACCTACAACCACGTGCACTAGGCGAGGCTTTCAACCATTGGAAAATAACGACCATGCGTCTCCTAATGTAACGTAGTAATTCTAAAAATCTTACTCATCTTATCAATCTTTCAGCCTGGCTATGGTGGTGACGGTGCGCCGCAAGGATATGGACAACCTCCCGCTGGCTACGGAGTCCCGCCGCCGGGGCAGCTGGAAATGGGACATGGCCCATATCCCTCAATAGGACCAGGGGGTGGAGTTAATCCTCAAGTCCAGAATTGGTTTCTTGCAGTCGACAAAGATCGATCAGGATTCATTACAGCTCCAGAGCTGAAGGCAGCATTAGTGAATGCTCAAGGGAAAACTTTTTCTGAAACTGCCTGCAATTTAATGATCGGTAAGTTTACATTTTTAATAGTAGATACTACCGAAGAGTACAACCAACACATCTTTACTTTTTAGCAACAGCTGTTTATTTATTTATTTCTTTATTTCAGGCAACTAGGGCCCATAGAAAAAAAAACAGTACATACTACTACAAACATAAGAATACAACACAATAAAAAAAAATATCACAAATACAATACCATAATAATATAACTTAAAAATACTATAAATACATACAACACAGGCACAGGCACAAGTTGGCAGCATCGTTCATCGATCTTCTAATAATGTAATATGTTATATCGTTTTTTTTTACAGGAATGTTCGACAAAGATCGTTCAGGACACATAAACGTTGAAGAGTTTGAGAAACTTTACACCTACATTAACCAATGGCTGGCGGTTTTCAAGACATACGATACGGATCAATCGGGGAGCATAGAGGAGAAGGAACTTTCCAATGGTGTGTATGGAAGTCCACTATAATTTACCTAACACCCAATAAAAAAAAAAGTTAACGTTGAGAATCCAACAGAGCATCCCTAGCGTGTTAAAAAAACCGGCCAAGCGCGAGTCGGATTCGCGCACTAAGGGTTCAGTCACAGATTACTAAATATTTACTACCAGATACTTCACTCAGTAGAAATTTTTCAATACCTACTGCTATAATAGCCTACTAAGTCGCGTCGCCAAACGCTGAATGCTAAAATGTGCCTATGTACGAATGAATTTAACGATTAAAATTGAACAACGTGCGTGCGCTTCGCTTGCGAAAACCGCATTGAATCTGGATCGCAAACGGCCCGAGACCGCTCGGCCGGGCGGTACATGGAGTGACGGAGGCCTGGTTCCGTACCATTATCTGTAAAAACGGCAAAAAATCATGTCTGTTGTATAGGCGCCCCACTTAAATATTTATTTTATTCTGTTTTAGTATTTGTTGTTATAACAGCGGTGAGGGGCCCGTGGCTAAATAATAACAGCCGCACAGGTCGATCGATCAGGTTAAGCTGCGCTTGCCGCGGTTGGTCTGTGGATGGGTGACCATCTTTACATACCGAGACCCTCCGTGCTTCGGAAAGTACGTTAAGCCGTTGGTCCCGGCTGTCATTTTAGATCTTTGACAGTCGTTACGGGTAGTAAGAAGCCCGAAAGTCTGACGACCAGTCTTACCTAGGGGTATCGTATTACCCAGTAACTGGGCTGTGGAGGTCAGATAGGCAGTCGCTCGTTTGTATGGATGAAATTTGATGATTTCTTATTTTTAATGAAACACGCCAATAGTAATTATGAAAGTACTTTATTTAAAAGGGCCGTGCGAATATAACCTTATTGGGTTTTTCCGTAAGGAGCTTTTCAGTCGGCAGACAGGCAGGAGTCTGAATTTGTACCCGCTTAATGATAGTACTCGCCTCCTGAAACATGGAATTCAAACATACTTACGAATTGTACTTAATGGGTACTACAACTCTTGACTATCCCTTCGTTCTATTCATGTTGATGTTACCTATGTTTCTTTATAATGTATTTTTTTTATCCATCTTCCAGCTTTGACGCAGATGGGTTTCCGGTTCACGCCGGAGTTCGTGAGCTTCCTAGTGAAGAGATGCGACTCCAAGGAAGGGAAAGTGTCAGTGGATCACTTCATTGTTCTATGTGTGCAGATCCAACGTTTTACTGAAGCATTTAGAACACGTGACACACAGCAGAATGGAACCGTTACCATTGGATTTGAAGATTTCCTCAATGTGGCTCTGAGTTGCTCTGTATGAGAGGAAGAACAACACGCCCAATGGAGTTGAAGCAATTCTTTTTACGCTCTACTTTCACTCTACTACTTACTACAATTTAGTAAAGCAGTGATAATGGCGCAGATTCCATTGTTCACAAACTAAACTAAAATTAAATTCAGTGCATCCTTTACTTTCTATTTCAATAAGAAAAGGACCGAAGATAAATATTAGTTTAGTCCTGTCAAATTAGCGCCTGTCGTAAATTGACCAATTTTTAGAAGCCAAATTTTTAATCACGTCTTTTCTTGTCTATGGAGTATCTTGAATTTGACAAGACTATAATATTGGTCTTCTGTCCTTTTCTTAATGCAATAGAAAGAAAAAAGATCACTGAACTTAAATTTAGTTTAATTTGTGAAGAAGGGAATCGGCGCCAATAATAATTTTATTTAACTTATGTATTAAGTTTTAGTATTCCACTTCTATTTTAACTTATCACTTTGCTAAATACTTTTCTAAGCATGATATGATGATAAAAAAAAAAACAATAGTTGAATATATCAGATGCCAGATGCCTTTCAACCAGCTTTAAACTTTTATATAATACATATTATCATAAATCGTGATTCTGATGTTTATAGCAGTTCATCTTGAATATAACTTAGTTACGAGCATTGACTATGAAATATGAGTAGTCGATAGTTACGTGCTATGATTCTGAGTTCAATCAAAATCAGTTGTTAGTCATGACCTAGAATAACCTCATCTTAGAAGATTAACACTAAATTAACAAAAAAAAGAGCCGCTTGCCTAAAGCATAGTTTGTAAAAACTCCAGTTTTGTCATGAAGCTTTCAAGAAATAGCTTCTAGATGCTATTATACAAATTGAGGTACAGGTACCGCAAAGATACGCAACGTCAATTTAATTTAATACAGTTTTGAAAAATTATAATTAAGCAATATTGTAAGCTCTTTCTATGCCCACCCACTATTAATGAAATTATCTTTATTTTTGTTATAGCAATATAAATTTTATACATCGACTTTAAGGAGTATTATGAGATGAGTGTTATTGACGAAGCTAGCTATTGCTTGGTAAAGGGAAATAAATAGATTTTTTGTAAGTCAGTTTGTTTTATTTGATGTTTCCAATTTTTAGAAATGAAGGCATTTCTTTACATTGCCAATGGACCTTACCCAGCCCCTTAGGTATGTCGTTTTTTTTTTTTAAATTACAATGTTACATAACAATTTCAAGGCACATGCTCCTTAAAATATACTGCAAACAACAAATTCGCTGCCCATATTGATATTCAAAATTCCAGTGACATATCTGAAACAATAAAACTGCAAATTTAAGATAATGCATTGGATCGTAAAAATGAACATGAAGAGACATTGAACTAAGGAAGCTTTCCAAAAGTTATCAACGCCACACGGCCACTGGCCACAGCCATTGGTACCCCAGCAACAAGCAGTTCAGATACTTTTTCACATGTTTTGTATGGATTCTTCGCAGACGTATAGCCGGTGGCGGCCACCGACTACAGCAGTACTCAACACCGCAGCAAGACATGCCACCGGTGGTTGTGGACGGTGGCTTGTGCGCTTACCCTTAGGCAGTAGCTTAGACCGCAATCCATTAGCATCAGTATTTCAACCAGACAAGATCAAAGTATGCAAATAAAATTACATTCAACGTTTTATATTCTTGAGTATGAGGCTTTTGACTATGTTGTATGTGTACATTTTACGTCTTTTTTTTATGTTTTTTTTTTTTGTAACATGCGTTTTGTTTGTGCAGAATAAACATTTTTTCTTTCTTTCTTTCTTAAGCAGAAACCAAGGAAAATTTTAAACTGCATGGTATAGCTATAAACCAGGGGTAAGCTTGTGTCCAACAGTTGAGTGTGTGCTCATAAACACAAGCGACACGCGACAACCTCAGACGCAACTGCAACCGTCGACATGCTGCTCGTGTATTTGAGAATTGTACTGAAATACACTCGCGGCACGTTGTCGACGCCGGGCGACGGTTGCCGTCGACCGTTGTAGTTGCATCTGTCGTTGATCGGCGTCGCTCTTGTGTATGCGCACTATAAGACACAAAGCAGAATAGAAGCTTTTGAAATTATGTAGATACTTACTAGCATCGTTTTTTCTCCTAATTGCCTCAGCTTTTTCCAAAGAAAATACTACTTCTTGAAAGTTTTTCACAGCTGTCCTCATGCTAGTTTCATGCAGAGCATTATCCGGGGCACTGTCATCTAATAAACTGTAGATTGACGGTATTTCATCCAGTTTCATATTCCTTGCATTACTTGGCTTGAAAACCACCGAAACTTTGCCTGTCTTTGGGTGAATACTGAATGGTGACTTTAGTAAATGGTTGAACCCTTTAGTAACATTAACATCTAATCTGGGGTAGCAGTACTGTATTTTGATTTCTTCAATTAAGTACCTTATTTTCCTGCCATGATTACCTGACTGAAAAAGAAAAAAAAAAGATTTTCAATTTATGTCAGATCTGTTATGATAAGTAGGACTTAAAAACGAGACATAAACGTCTTTGTTTGTCGTTGTGCGGAGTCTAGGGGTGTGGAGTATATATGGATCATGGATCGACAGTGATCATTGAGACGTGGTCGCCACACTTACTGGCCTAGGAACTGCTCTGTTTCCTTTTTAACTTTAGAGTATTAGTGTGGTAATAAGTATTAGTGTTAAGTAATATCCCTGTAATTGACTCTATAACAATGACCAGTGCGGACATTATAATAAGGCGCTTCTGACCTAACACTATACCTAATCACAATCCTGTGTAGAGGATCCAACATATTTATATCATACATACAAACATAACTCACACCTCCCCATAGGGGTAGGCAGAAAGTACAGAACGCCACCAGCTATGATACTAACATACTCCTTTTGCCTCATTTAGATTCATCTAGTCATACACGGGACACCGGTTGCAAGTACTATGCACTTGATCTTCATTTTTATTATTTGTAAAGCAAAAGTGATATTCTTTTTTACAACTGAATTAAACTTACTTCTCTACAATAATTTTCATACACAATTAAAAATGTTTTCCATCTTTCTAAAGATGAATCTGACATGCTTTCCAGTCTCTTCTGTACTTCTGATCTCAATGTTTCATCTGGAATCATTTTCATCAACTTATCTATGCGGTCTGTAGTGCTAAAGAACTGTTGATCCTGGAGTAGCTGCTCAAAATATTTATCAATGATAGTCAATGCTCTCCTGAAATAAAAAAAATGGTTGAAAACTAACTACATCTAATTTAAGTGTGTTAAAATCAATCAAGATCCGTAATGCATACCTAAAAGCCTTATTACACAATGCAATATTCAGGGACCCTGTCCCTGAATCAGGGTGGTGTGATAAGAGGAAGAGAGGAAGGTCCCCTTAACCTTTTGAACGCCAATCACTTGTATACAAGTTCGTTGTACACAAGTGATTGGCGTTCAAAAGGTTAAAAAAAAACATCACCTAAATATCGAGCCCTAAATATTGTGTAGTGTAATAGGGTTTTAAAGCAACCAAGAGAGAGATTTAGAAAGAAGAAAGGGAAATTCTTTGTCTAGTAATGGGAAACAATGTAGGTCATTATAATAAAAGCAAAATTACTTGAAATTGTATGCAGAATTACTTTTCTTGTCACTTGGATAAAAGTTCTATGATCGAATACTTGTTTATTGTTTTGCAACAGATAAGTATCCTAAAGGCACATTTTCCCATTGCCAGTAACTTTTATTTGAGTATTCAAATAAATGTCAAAATTATTCCTCAAATAAAGTTATCAGAAGATTGAAAAATCAGCTCTAAGTGGTTTACAGCAAAGCTCAATACAGTGGATAACCACCAATGATGAAGATAATTTACCTAATACTTGAATGAAGGTTATCATTGCCTAAATGCACCTTCTTGTTTTGATTATCACCTCCCATTATCAAGCACAGGTAGTCAGCCACTGCTCCTCTGCCGGGACTGTCCAGTGTTCTTGCTTCATAGTCCGACACCCAGCAATGGATACCTCTTCTACCAGAGAACACCCATAGGATGCTTTGGAAACCAAAGTCCTCTGAAATATGATAAATTATGATTAATGATTATTAACCTGTTAACCGAGCGGGACGTATAAATACGTCAAACAGTAGCATGTACGGAATTCCCCGGTTAACAGGTTAAGTTGTAGGTAACTGAAGATAATGGAGTACGAAAGGTCCTGTAGTTTCTGCCTACCCTCATGGGAAAAAGGTGTGGGTTAATGTAAGTTTGTAACCCCCACAGAAAAAAACTTGTTACAAATAAAAGTATTTCTTGTCAATTTGTCATCAATATAAATTATGTTGCTTTACTACTAATATTTATTTATTTATTTTGGATCCCAAACAAAAGATATAAAAATACATGATACATAAATATAAGACAACATCAGGTATTATGTAAAGTGTACCACTTCACTTAAAACAACTGCTTTTAATTCTATCCAGAAAGGCATTAGCATCATTGATCAACATAAATTATTATTATATTTTCAACAAAATTTTACCTTTTAATGTTTTATCAATGATTTCGCAGGCGATCACCATGAATTTCCAACATTTCTCACAAACCTTAGCTTCTTGACAGCAAGTTCTGACTTCATCATAGTCTGTGAGATCAATATCAAACACCAGCTCTCTGGATAACACAACTGCATCATGACGGCCTATTGAAGGTCTGTGAATGTATAAAAGCTTATAAAAATGAAAAAAAAAAAAAAACATCATCTACCTTTTCCCAACTATGTTGATTCAGCTTCCAGACTAACCGGATGTAGCTGAATACCAGTTTTTAAACAGTAAAATGAAAAAATATGATGTAAAAATGCCTGAATTCAGTGTAATCACTTTCAATAACAACAAAAGCAGAAAACTTACACACAACAGAAAGTAAATAGAACCATTTTACTTACTTAGTATTGTAAACTGCTCCAATATCCAACTTGTGTGGACACTTCTTCTGAAGGAGAGTTTGTAGTTCTTTTTGGTTACAAATAGACAAATATCGCAAATACACATCATCAGCTAGTGTGAACGATAACTCTCTGTTCGACAGTGGCTGTGGTGAACTCCCGCAGGTTAGCCACCTACAAAATATGTTTTGAGGAAATAGCCTAGTATAATAGATAGGCAACATCTCGGGTAACATGTTCTCATCATAGTGACCGACCTGGAAAAGCGAGATGATTGTTTACAGACAAAACATTTGGCGAAACTGGCTCTGAAATAAAAACCTTATCGAAATAGTAGTGCAATCTTTACCATTTTTTAAAACGTAAATGTCTTACAGCTGAATGTTTATTCAATAAACTATATTATGTGGTTATTTGTTTATTATTTATTTAAATAATTTTAAGTTTTAACAACACAATGCACTTTCAATTTACTATGTCATTGACAGATGTCAAATTCTGGCGCGAAAGGTATACCTTTAATTTTTTTCAATAATAGGCAAGCATAAGTCTATTCAGCCAAAAAATGTGTTGCCAAATTCAAAGCCACATCTCCCATAAGGCCAAAACACACATTAAGAAACCCGACGCCACTACTTCAGTCACTTCATTCTGGGAATAAATCTTTGCAAAAAATTCTTTGTAAAAAATTATTCTCGGAATGAAGAAGTAACAGACTAAGCTTATTTTTTACTTTGTAGTAGTTTTTGGTAGATGTTTTTTTTTTTTTGTATAGGTTTTTTTTTCGCGTATTAGTTGTGGCAGGTACCCTGCACTTGTGTTATTTGCTATGTGAATATTCCCTGAATATACTTATCATCAACATAGATGACTTGTATTATAAACATTCTTGAAGTCAACTTATAAACTATTCAAGCAAAGTTAATTAAATTAAAAGAAAAACGTAATCGGCCCAGCAATCACGGAGATACCATGTTCACACATTTTAAAAAATACGGAATGCATAACCTCTTCCTTTTCTGAAGTTGGTGATGAAAGTTATCTGACTATTGTCGAAATTATACGAAATTCAATTTCAGTTTTCATGCTGTGTTTGTCACTTTAAAGTGCGGTGTGTATCGACTAGAATAATTTCAATGAACATGTGTCTAGAATAGTATCTGACAAGTTAAAATTAAATGCCATTCGAAAATTCAGGGTACTAATCGTTTGATCTATTTTCACCGCAAGCGCACGTAACTAAAAAGCCAATCGATAAGCCTCATTTCATCAAGTGATCTATCACTGATAGGACGTATACGGTATACCGGTATTCTTTTCTGTTTTTGTTTCCCAGGAAAAATGGAAATTAATATAAACAACGCATTTAAAGAAGCAGTAAAATTATCATTTGGTAAGTTCACCGATTTGATTTTACTCAAGCTTTATCTTTTACAATAAAATATGCTCTAGCACTTTGAATTTTTATTTAGCTGTGTTTTGATCGTTATTTTTTTTTTTCTTTCAGGACCTTGTGTCGAGAAATATCATGTAATAACGGATATCAGTCAAAAATTATGCCTCCAAATGATTAGTTTTTTCTTGAAGAGACCTTTTCTAACTACAGTTTTATTTTCTGTGTTTATAATACTATTCATTATTATTTTAGCAGCTGCATTTATTGCACTAGTAGGAGTGCTCGTAATTGCTATTGCTATTTTACTTTTTGAAGGTAAGATAATCATTTGCGAATTTGAACGCGCATTTGATAAGCCTGAATTCTCATTCTTATCTGGCCAATCATTTTTCACGCTATTTTTCAGATTTTAATTATTCTTTTTGTTTCAGGTTTTATTTTCTTCGTATTCGTAACAGTAATTAGTATGATTATTGCTACAGTCAGTGTAATTGTAACGTTAGTAGTTGGGATAAAGTACAACTTATCAATAATACAAAATGTAGATTACGATTGTTTGTATCAGTAGGTAATTTATTTTTCAACCAAATTAATAAGTAGTATTTTTGAAATGTTACTATTATATTGATTTGTATTATATCGTACAGACGCCAGCACACCAAGCTACCCAAAACTGTCAGATTTTCCCAATCAACTTTGAACCTTATGCTTTAGCGCTAAAGTTGAAAATCTATTAAAGAAATCTGACCGATAGTAGTAGCTTGATGTGCTGGCGTCTGTACATAAATTATTACTTTAAAATTACTACTACGAACTATTTATTTGTGCAGACAGCATTCTTTTCCAGACAAAATGTTTTTGCTGAAATGTGGTGGCAATTCTTTTCAGTATTTGTTTTTTAAATGAAATACATTTTATTTTGATAGTTAATTCCTCGCAAATAATTTTAGGCGTCTTGTGCCGAATATTTATAGACTTGTTAATATGTTTAGGTTTCCACTTTTGTGTAAGAGGCTTTTTGTTTCTATTATTTTGTACTATTGTTTTTTGTTATTAAAGTATGTATGTACAGACGCCAGCACATCAAGCTACCCGAAACTTTCAGATTTTCCCAAACAACTTTGAACCTTACGCTTTAGCGCTAAAGTTGAAATCTATTACAGAAATCTGACAGATTGTAGTAGCTTGACGTGCTGGCGTCTGTACCTAACGGTCAAATTATTGAACATAGGAAAATAATTTTGAAATTCATTTATTTTTTTAATTTAATATGTAATCATGTTGATGCATTACGTTCTATAATAGGTCTGTTTGTATAACCGGTATCTGCAAAAATATGTAACGTTTAAACTGCACGGGGTACCTCAGAGCATTTTGTCAAAGTAAATAAAAGTAGTTACAACACTTGCACTATACATATTATATATTTTTTTCTTTTATGTTTCTAATGGTTCTATACTAAAACCAAGGCACCTAACAACTGCGGCTTAAAACTGAACGCAGCAGTAAGTGACAGCACAGTCGTCCTATTCTGTAACAATCTCACCGTGAACACTTAGGTGAAGTGAGCTGTCAAACGTGTCAATCCCTAATATCAGGTGAAATGTTAACTCACCACCTATGTTTTCACGGTGAGATTTATGCAGAATCGACCGGCTCTTGTCCATCCACAAACTGCCATTGTTGTGTGTGTTCACTGTTGTGCCAATCACAAATTAAACGAAAACTATATACAAATTTATGTGATTTGGCGGCCTTTTTCCTTAGCTTGTCGTTTAACTGTGCTAAATGTAGCACAGTTGAACGACGAGCTAAGGAAAAGGGAAGCGTCTACTACTGATAAAATAGTAGCTTTAGTGGAAAGGTCAATAGCAATACATTGTGAATGTCTTATAATTTATAGGTTATTTTGTGTTGGTTGACTCGTAAGTTCTTTTTTGTTGAAGACTGAAGGCTTATGACAGGAAAAACCTGCAGGGTAATTGCGTAACACACTATCAGTAGCAATGGGCTTTATTTTGACAGCTCAACAACATTCATTGCGTTATTTACGTTGTTGATCAGAGACATTTTTCGAACATATGGAGCAATTGATTAGCAATATTTATGCTTGAAAATGATTCAAATTGAGAGTAATAGTGTGTTACGCAATTGGGATGCTGATCAGAGTTGATATCCAACTTGAGTATGATATTCCTGACGGAAAAACTAATATTCAGAAAATACAAACACACTCACACCTTTACTATAATATCACACCACAAGTGCTTCTGAAAATGAAAACAACCTTAGTTCTTTTGGGAGGATCACTTGTATACGAAATTTTACCATAAGTCTGCAGATTTAAAAAGGATAGCACATGGTCTCGATGAAATGTCGGGTTTCCATATTTTTTTTCGGGAGAAGTATACATGAGCCCCGTATTTTTGCAATAAATTACTGTGCAAAGTAGCTTATTAATTAATCATGCGTAAAAGAAGTCACTTGCTTACAAAAGAAATAAATGTATGGCAAGTGATTGTTAGCTGTCAAATTCTTGGACTAGGAATAGTAGCGACATCTGAAGTGAGTAAGTGGAATTTGTATCCTCCACATAGCAGATTACTTTAATCTGAGAAAAAAAATGACAGTATTACATACTTTCTAATCTATTCTGTAGGTACACCAAAGTTGGGCTATCTGACTAGAATACATATCATCTGCCTAGCCTTTTCCCAACTATGTTGGGGTTGGCTTCCAGTCTAACCGGATGCAACTGAATACCAGTATTTTACATGGAGCGACTGCCTATCTGACCTCCACAAACCAGTTACTGGGTAATACGATACTCCTAGGTAAGACTGGTTGTCAGACTTTCGGGCTTCTGACTATCCGTAACGACTGTCAAAGATCTACGAATGACAGCCGGGACCAACGGCTTAAGTGCTTTCCGACCGAGGCACGGAGGGGTCTCGGTATGTAAAGATGGTCACCCATCCACAGGTCAACCGTGGCAAGCGTAGCTTAACCTGATCGATCGATCTCTGTGGCTTATATTATTTAGCCACGGGCCCCTCAATCTGACTAGAATACATAGATATTAAAAAATCAACCGATTGAACTAAGGTTCATAATATCAATCACTTTTGTCTTTTCTTAAATGGTAGGAAATCTCTAATTTTTGTTTAGTTACTGATACTGATCACGACATTTGAACCTATTGACCTGAGAAAAAATTCCAAGGGACATTACACCTATTGATTATGGACGTTTGGCTGCAGGCCAAAAAGTAATGAGTACACTGCTCTTGGTGTAGAGTATAACTCGTATTGTAACTTTATAGCTTGGTGCTTGCAAAAATGTAGTTATGCTTAGTGTGCAGGACGAGCGACACAAGCATTCAGATAAAGAGTGCGATAAGTGAGGTATAGCCTTAGGTTAGATGTTCACGTTTTATTTTTCAATCCAGAAATACGGCTCGTGGCCCGGGGTAAATTGTATTAAAAGCTTGCAACACTGTTTTAGACTGATGCGAATGTGATGAATGAAGAATAAAAAAAAAACTGAACGAATCGAATCATAGTGCCGATCGGGAAACGCGGGGACAGAAAATAAGATTTGTAGTAAAATTAAACCAATACGAACTATTTGCAAACAGTGATAATTCGTGGAATAAAGTAATACTTGTATGTGTCTATATTATGCGTGAGAAAACTTTGAAGTCAAAACGTGAACGTGTGTACAAAAGAACTGTTACTAAACTGATGGATGGAGTCTTTGGGGTTTTTGGCAGCAAGGTCACAGTTGCAGAAATGATGTAAATTATGACAGTAAGTTCTAACTGGTTTTTGTTAACAGTATCCACAGAACATATGCCGAAAAAATTACGTCATTTCATCCACAGGTTTCAAAATGCACTTAAAATGCACTTTGCAGTTTGCTTTCCACCGATTTATTTGGTGCATTTTTTGAAGTCTCTAAACAGCACATTTTTGTATCTCATTTATGTGCTTTATGTGCCTCTGTACATTTATGTGCTTGAAGTATTAAATAAATAAATAAATATCGTTAATTACTCTTCTTTCCTTTCTCCTCCTTGTGTAAGTACCTTACTGGAATTGTTACTCATTTATTCTAGCTAATACTCTTGTTGAAGTGCGACGAATGTTAACCGTAATTTTGCCTGTTATCTTAGTTAATGTCAAGAGAAATATTAAATAATTTGTTGTCTTATCACTAAAGTTAGATCATTCACACTTCTCTCTCAAAATAATACTGTCTTAAGCACTGCATACATAACGTGACCATTCGTTCCACTTTCAGGATGTCTGTCCCGTTTTCCCCAACCAGAGCATAAATGTCCTGCGTTTACAATGGGACCAAACAATATTCAATTCAACTCAATTTATTCATGAACAGGTGTCAGTTTAATGCGAACTTACTAGTGTTTGAGTGGGCAAATTTGTCAAAAGTGATTGAGTGGGCAAATTTGTCTAAAATATGGGAAGAAGTACAGAATTTTACAGATTTGCTGATTACACAAGGATTCATTGTGAGTGGCCAAGATACTAACTTGTTCAATGAGTTTTCGCTTATTCACAACTATGCCACAGATGAAAAAATATCAATGTGGAAAGCTAAAAATGTTGCTACTGAAGTCCGTTGGGTGGAGTTGTTAACACATTTCCATAATAACAATCTCAACTATATGAATTTTCATATAGGTAAAAACTAGACCTGACATTTTAAAACTAATTTGCTCCACCAACAGATATTACAAAACAAATGCATCTTCAAACACAATGTAATGTTAAAATTATATATTAATATACTTAATATATTATTTTTCACATCCTTTTCTCTTTTTAATAAATACCTAAAAATACCTAAATAAAATAAGAATTTTTTTTTTGTTTAAGCCTGCTCTGACAAAAAAGTAAATGGTCACATTATGCATACATGTCACAAAACTCCAGTTTTCCCCATAATTTCATACCTATGGTTTTAGTCACGTTTTTGTTGAAAATCCAAGCAATTTTGTCATAGTTAATTTGATTCAGTAGCTAAAAGTTGGTGTTTTTCAACCTTAAAACGAAGAAACGGAAGATATCCTACACAAGATCACATAACTAAGAAACACATATAATTTGTACACATATACACACCACACCCACACGTCCCCGCGCTACACATACCACATATCTCACACACATCACTCACTACATCCCAACACCTACACAAACACACACACACACAAACGAACCCACACACACATACACACACTCACAAACATTTATTATATACCCAGTGCGCTCCCTAACTGATATAAGAATTATAAAGTGTTAATTAGTCTTAAATTAATCTTTTTGCTTATTTCTCACACATCTGTAGAATGATTGTAAACTGGAGGAGCGGAACCACCTAATACAAGCAAATCTTTGCTTAAAAGGTGACTCCAAACCTAACATAGTTATATCCTTAAGTGAAGAAATAAACATTTTTATTTTTATTTTTTTTTTTTTAAAACGAAAGAGGTACAGTTCAAAATGAATTGTATTTTATCTCCCTATAGTTTCATAACTCTTGTTAGTGCTCATGTAATAAACAAAGCAATTGAATTACCTATTCTAGCATGCTATCATTGCCATTAAGTAAGTTAAAGCTTCCATTAGTTTTCAGTATCATTTCAAATATTCTTGCTTAAATATAAATTGAATGAACATTTGTAGCAGTCCAACTTGTTCCAACCCTATGTTTTATTGGAATATAAACCACTAGCTGCGCCCTTCGGTTTCCCTGCATAAGTCTCGATCCACCAGGAATATTGGAATAAAAAGTATCCTATGTCTTAATCCAGTAGTGGTATTCTGTAAAAATCTCACCATGATAACTTGGGTGAAGTGAGCTTAAAGTGAGCAGTCATTAGTGTTAATCACTACCATGAGATGGAATGACAGCTCACTTCACTTAACTTCTCACTGTGAGATTCTAACAGAATCAACCGGCAGGTTATGGTCTACCCATGTGCCAAATTTTATCCAAATTCATTCAGAAACGAACATACAAGAAATGAAATCTTTTCTTTATAAAATATTATTATTAGTTTAGATGAATAAGCTTAAGATGATCCTAATACAGAGAATGACTTGTACTCTGAAAAGTAATGTATAAAAATTAAATGATCAATGAAGTTACATAGGTTTTAAGATCATTGCATGAAAGAGGCGAGTCTCTGGGTTACGTTATGTTATTTTTGTCAAATACACATTCTTGTATAACAATACTGTTTATATTTCTGCCATTGGGGAACTGTGTCTTTATAAATAATCATTGTTCACTCATTAAATTTTTTTGTTATATTTTTTATTCATGAAAACGTTTTTAATTCCAGATATTAAAATTAATGCATGTCTGCTGCGGTCATCTAAATTGATTCTGTGAGTAAAGATAATAATTTATATCCTTGGCTTATTCATTACTTTTATCTTTGTGGATATTAAATAACATAAAAGCAAGATTGGCTAAGAGTTTTGTATGAGTGATTCTAGTTATGAGTCCACACTTAATTGTAGTGAATAATAAAACTGAATATAGCTAGATTCATAAGTGAATATGATTGATTCGACATTTCTTATCTGACTACTTCTGATTCATGGTTTTGGTATAAATAAAGCAACCACTTTCTTTGAATCGGGTGAATGGGTAGTCAGATAGGAAATATCGGCTCCATCTAGATTATTTTGTTTTTTAATATAGGTGGGCACCACTTGCACTGGCCATGCATGGTGGATTACGGCCCACTCCCTCTCACAAACGGGCGACCTGTGACAGCTGTGGACATTAACGGCTGTTTATACTTATGCTTATATGACGTGTAAAAGTGATTCCAATATCCGATTTACAGAATAAAACTATCAGCAGCACTAGAATAACACCTGTATTAATGTCGAGGCTGTATTTACACAATTATCACATGCACTAACGGCCAGACTATGTGCTACATAGCATGTAGGATTATTATAAAAAAAAAAAACTATGCTATATTTGATTGGTTGCTTAATATTACTAGCAAGTCATTACGGCACGGTTGGCGCAGTGGTTAATCGATTGACTGCTGCGCAGTGTGTCGCGAGTTCGATTCCCGCACGGAACAAATATTTGTATGACCTACAAGTAGTTGTTCCGGGTCTGGCTGTTTGTGTATGTGAGTTTAAATGTTTGTAAACGCACCCACAATACAGGAGAAATTCGTAGTGTGGGGCAACGTTTGTTAAAAAAAAAAAGAAAAAGAAAAGGAAGTTGTTGAAGTAAAGGTCTACTGAAAGATAGTCTTGCTATCTACTTAAAACTATTCTGAGCAAAAGTGGCTGCAGTGTGCTACAGGTGATCATGTGCAGTAATATTGCCACTGTTTAGTTTACGAAGTGCGCTGAAGATTAGTAAGCAGTCAAGTAGAGAATTCATACAGCCTCATTTATTGTTGAATTTTATACAGCCTACATTTTTTTTTTGGTTTTTCTTAGTAGGTAGTTGTTTTTCTTCATGCTTATTGTCATGTGTATTTTTAGGGCAGATCGTCAAGCTGGCGGCCCTTCAGGATGCGGCTCGTGCGCCCTCGCTAGCACCGCGCGTTCGCCACGTCGCCACAATCACAGGTATTATCCCCAGCATTTACTACAGTCACACACTCTGAAACTAAACTTCAGTTTAGATCATTATCAAGTCTTGGAATCACAAACTCAATGACGTAAATGACAAAGTTCATTGTCCATTGCAAACAAAATAATTGAAGGCTTTTTATAACGGATCGTCATAACTTAGAATACATGGTACTAAAGTACATAGCTGAGTAAGCGGCAATGGAATGTAAATATATAACACTAGCTGCGCCCCGCGGTTTCACCCGCATAAGTCTCGATCCCGTAGGAATCTCGGGATAAAAAGTACCTATACTATGTGTTAATCCTGATTATAAACTATCTGTGTGCCAAATTTCATCAAATTTGGTCCAGCCGTTTGAGTGTGAAGAAGTAACAAACATACAAACACACACACACAAACTTTCGCCTTTATAATATTAGTGTGATTCTGAATTGAAGATTTGAAGCATATTTGCGGCTATCAACGATAAGTCTAGCAGTTAGCAATAAACCAATTATCCGCCCAGCCTTGTCCGAAGTATGTCGGAAATTCGAATGACTATCGAGCGGAACTGACGGATTCAAGGTACGAAGGTCTCGGATTGTAAACAATGGTCAGTCGTCCGCAGACAGGCTGTAGCAAGGGTTGATCGAAGGTTCCGCGCGGCTGTTGTTTCGGTAGGAGCCCCTGAGCAGAATGATCAAAATATTTTTATTATTTTATTTTATTCACTTAGTTTAAATCTGAGTAATGCTAATCTAGTGGCACTTTTTACCTTATCCTAATTTTGTTAACATGCGGATAATGTAGTGGGCTGCAATATTGTTAATACTACTTATGTGTCTAATTGTTACTTGTAAACATTTTATATTGTAGCTGTTTATTGTCCCATAATAAAATAAAATAAATCTGAAAAGGAGCTTAATTAACATAATATGAGCGTAATTAGGAAGTAACTAATCAAATTTTACGTGAATAAAAAAATCTGTGCACCGTAATTTTGTGCATTTGTAACAAAGGAATAAAGGATATACCTACGTTACAAAATGTACTGTTTTAACGAAACTTCATGTCTGAAAATACTCGTGTATTCAAGTGTTGTAAATTGGTATGACTAATTGGTATACAATAGTGAACATTAAATGAAAATGAGACGTATTCAGGTAGTCTGTGTTTTCTTTAAGGGGTTTTAAGTTAAGATTATGAATGGGGTAAAATTATAATGAAGGCGTGTGATTGGCTAGGTGCCAGATGGTGGCTATTCTGGGCGGGCGGGCGGCGCGCGCGCATCCAGTCGGTCGCCGCGTTTCTACCTCCCAACTGTTTGCGAGGAACTCGCTCGCACGATACATAACATAGGAGACTTACCGTTCGTTCATTATTTGTTTTTAATTAAGTTACAATTTAATTTGAAAAAAGTTTTCATGGTTACAGAAAGTAAAGAAAACGCCATAAAAATAGGTGATGCCCCATAGTAGACGTTTTTTTCGGTGTTCCTTCAATCAATCTTGTGTTTTACATTAAGATATAGCAGTTTATTTAAATTATTGTAGGTTGGTTTGTCCTTAAATCACAAACAGTGTGCTGACTTCTTGCGATTAATTGTAGACTTAATTAAGAATCATTACGAACTCTCAAACTCGTATTGTTCACAGTTTTTGTAACAATCCACTGTCGATGATGTAATTATAGTGTTTTTTATTTATTTACCACCAAGGTCTACTGATGACAACCTGAACTCGACCTAATACAAGAATGAAAGGTATTACAAACAAAGTTAAAGTTTGTCTTGAATGGCATGCTTGTAATTGTGAATTTGAAATTATTAACACGTCTAATACAAAGAAAATGTTGTTATCACAGCAACTTTTAAAGGCACTTAACACCATGGGATCCAGAGACATACTTGAACACTAACCACTCTTATTTGTTCACAACTCATCTTAATGTTTCCCTAAAAAGTCATACTTGAACATCTTGTTTTATAGACTGTCGATGGTCAATTTATTTTTTTGTCGAATAAGGCCTTTGTAACGGTATCAAACCAATTAATCGTGTTATTTGGCTTTCATTTTATCTGATAAGAGAAGTCAAAAAACTGAAAGTGAATCGAAAGTGAATTTACAACGTCAAAGAAAACGAGCCAATGAATCTCTTGCATTGAGTCTATACATTGGGGCGGCGCTATGAACTGACAGCCTTATGTAATCAATTCTATGCATAGTTCATCTGAAGTCTGAATATAATCACATGAAATTTTAGCACTGATTGGTTTTGTATTAGTCATTCTTTAGGATTGTACTCTCAGATTTTCGGAATGAAACTATGGCAGTTAAATTGGAGAACTTTTATCCGTTATGTAATAATCACTCTCTCTATTATGGCTTGTTCAATGTATGGGATAATTATGTTATACTGTAAAGACCTTTGTTCAAGCTGTAAGTGACAAGGTTACAAAATTGCGTCACCGAGTTAGCGGGGCAACCCGTGGCGGAGGTGACCCCGCTATGGCAGCGATGCCAACATATTGACGACATCCTTATTTTTATTGGTTATTCGAATGAGTACGTCGACCGTACCGCCTCCGCCGCTGAACTGTGCGTGTGGCCTCGTAATGTGTCTATTTACAGGCCTTTCCATGTCAATAGTAACTAAATGTATTATTCCACTATCGGTCAAAAATAGAAAGCCCGTAGAATTTCTCCGTACTCGAAATTAGGGCGAGTTCACACATAGAACTGCATGCAAGTTAAAATTATGCGGTAGATAAATGTGTAACGGTTGGTATTTGCTATCTATATCCCATTTTTGATAAATACTTCGTACGAAGTTTCAGTAGATACGTAGATGACAGTGTATAATAACCTCGTTAGCCATAATTTGGTGTAAATGAAATCTATATTGCCATTTTCGATCTGTGCCATCTGCATTGTGGGCATATGTTGACACAGTTGTTAAAGATCGGGAGTCGTGAGGCGGTGAGGCTCATATTCGTTAGAGAGATGTGTATTGTTAAACAGCCTGTTGAAACGTTGATGCAATGATCGGTGCGACATTGGTGTAGTGCGGGGAACCGGTGCCTGAGCAAACAATTTCTAGTCAACCAACAGGCTCGTACTGAACACGCATTTACCTTATGCCGCGAGACTTTATTGTGGGCTTACAATACAAAGAGATTGTTATAATTTTATTCAAATAACATTCTTATAGTTCTGATCGTCACGATAAGTCACGTTCACTCTTTTATTTTTCTTCAATCATTGTTGCTAGTTGTTGGCGATCGATTCAGCGCTGTTCGTTATCGGATTTATGACGTTACCTACATTATCTCCTATCCGAAGCTAATTACACCGTTGATTGTTTGGTCGGCGGCTACACGGTGCACGTCCGCAGATGTATGGTGAAAGTGATGTTGCTCTTAGATACCTGAAAGATGTGCAATGTGATGTGAAAATCGAATACGTTAGTGCAATTTATGTGTTCGGATTATGACTGAAAAAAGACTCCGGCCTCGGCCGCGGCGTCGGGATGAGTTGCACGAGAGGCAACAGGATTTGCTGCTAGCTTGGAGTCATGGTGAGCTATTGCCTAAGCCTAGACTTAAGAGGCAGCATTGAGTAACTGCTTATAACAGAACTGCCGTTCGATTCTGTAAAAATCTCACCGTGAAATCATAAGTGAAGTGAGCACTTAATAGTGTTAATCCCTAGCGAATGACAGCTCACTCCACGCTCACTTCACCCAAGCTTTCACGGTGAGATGGTTACAGAATCGCACGGCTCTAGTTTTAGATAATTCATACGACAACAACATTTAGTTCCGGTCTCGCTAAGTAGTATCTTTATGCACCATGCAAATGTAAGTCACAGTCAGAGATAGCCATTGAAAAGTAGGTGTTAAATATAAACAAAAACGTCTGTAAGAACTTCACTACACTTTCTATTAGCTGTTATGAATACACCTACCGACTGCTAATCTTATGAGAATGGCGGAGAAGTATATTCTGATAGTTCCTAAATATCGATTGCGAGAGCAAGTAGCGCAGGCGTTTTACAACGTACATGTTACACGGAAACATCGCTTGTGCACCTGTTTCGTTTTACTTCAATGATGCAAGTTCTGAACAAATACACAATCAACTGCATTTATTATGTAACGAAAGCGAAAGGGCGTGTAAATGTTTTGCGTGGGAAATTTTGGCACATTCTTTTGCACATACCTACTTGTAATCAGGGCTTGACCAAATTAATTTACTCAAATGAAGTAACGTTTTGTTTGTTTACAAATTATCGAGCACCTAAAAGATGTGCGTAACATTATTTCTTGGGAAGCTTCCAACGGATACACCAAAATAAGAATTGTTCAAGAAATGGTCACATGTAGATACATTTCAGTCGTGCCATTGCTTAAAGTATATTATTATTTGTGTGATAATGCCTTGTAATATTTTGTTGCAAAACGAAACAAGCACAATTTACATACTTGTAGTTCCAATTAATTGAAATCGATGATATCAATCGATTGCTGCTTGATGATATTGCTATGAAAAAGGCGTCAGTATAAGCTGCATAGGTAGAGATACTAATATACCTAGGCGGTAATATCCTTATCAGTTATCATATCAATAAAGTATTGGGGACTATATCATTTTGTTTGAATGTCAACACAGAAACTTGCTTATAATTCGGCTGATAACATTGAAACGCTTATCTTGGCTTTAAATGTGTGAATTTCTGTTTTGAGGTGCTAAAATAATTAATAATAATAATAGTACCTACCTACCAAATTCTTCCAACTTCGATGTCCCTATTCAGAAGCTTTCTATATCATACAGATTCCTTAGTGAATTGCATACTTTTGTATTAAATCCATTTTAAAAAGTCATAAAAGATGCAATCTTCGCTATGTGCATTGATGCGATGTGAATCCATCGATATTGAATGAAGAACGACTCAGACTCACAGCCCCTGTATTCGATCGATGAGAATAAAGATCTCGGTGAAAAAACACATGATATTATGACGTATTTTCAGTGTTGTGTCTTCTGTAATCTTTAGAAGACCTACTGAGAGGTTATCAGTTGACAAGAGAATCTGTTTGATCTACCATTGTACCAGTTTCCACGCTTCTTACCCACGGGTAGAGATGGTTATTATTATTCAGTAGAAACTACACGACACAACGCCTGATATCATCGTTCTAAATATATTCTAAAGAGGAAAGTTTCGTTTGTTTCAGCACCAATACAATATTATTTATGACTTTAAATAAACGATTTATATTGGGTTTTGGTACTCTCCCCTAACACCCTACGACATGGGACCAACGACATAACGTCCGAAATGTGAGTGTAGTATTAGGTACACCTCTTCATAACCCTTCAGGAAACAATCGTAATACATATTATGTTATAGTAGTTATTTTTATTTTGAGGCAACGAGGAATATAATCATACCTCTGAGATTCAAACTCTGCAAGGTTTTAAGTAATATCTATCTACCTAAGAAATAAAATTAAAAAAAAACCGGCCAAGTACGTGTCGGACCACGCACAATGAAGGGTTCCGAATTTATCCCAAAAAAAAACAACATTGTAGTTGAAAATCATGTTTGTACAAACCTACTTACAGAAAAATAAATCATTTATCAAAAATCATTTATCATTTACAAATCCGCAATATTTTTGCGAAACTGTAAGGGTTCCTTGTTGACTACGGACCCCTAAAAAATGAAAAAATATTGAGACAAGAAGAAAATTACTCTTCGGTTTTTGGTTATTGTAATCCGTGCCGGCCTGAATAATATATTACTGATACAAACTTATAAAATATGTTTAATATTGTGTTCTAACAGCTAAAGATTAATATGTCAAGAAAGTTTGATCGACACTAAGCTAGAGTAGTTTCACTTGACCTAGGGCACTCTCAAGTACCTGGTTAGGTCAACTCCAAGACCTAAATACATAATTAGTTTTCTTCCTAACATGGTGTTGATTATGGCAAGTCGTTTTCAAGTCACTGCTTCCGAAACAAATATTATTTTGCAAATATTAATATCTCAAAATAATAATATGACGGCTACGGAATGAAAACAATCCATATATAATTAACAGGTAAAAACAAACAGATATACACAGGTGATGTGCCAATCATATAAATAAATATTTACCCTAACGCTGAAAATGTAGTAAATGTATATTACTTAGGTCTATATATGCGATTAGTGTAGCATACATTTTTTTACTGAGAGTAATATGTACTACTAAGAAAAAATAAAACTCATTACGTTCGTGGTAATAACTTAACAGAACTTTTTCGTTTAACTGTGTTGGTTTAATTTGTATATAATTAACTCAAGTTCATTGTGTGGCTAAATTAAACGCAATAAATAATAATCACATTCGAAAATGTGTGTGTGAGCATTCCCATTTCATATTAATAGCACGAACTCTATACGAAATACGTTTACGGAGGGTGGCGCAAGGACATTGCAGAAGTGCATGCCCCCGCAGATCGGTCCGCCGCCGACGTCGGGAGGCAGATATCGATTCTGCCTGCAAGCGCCTTACCCATACTAAATACGGAAAGTAGACACTCCCTGCAACATACAAAGCGGCTGTACAGTTAAATACTGCAATGCGTTCAACTTTTCTAGTCACGACATTGCGTTGAAACTTGCAGCTTTCCAACTATTCACTATCTTGATCCATACCTGTTCTACTGCCTACCTACTGCTTAGAAAATTGTAAATAAATCTGCTACTATAATTGTTGAAGCTAGCAGATTTCCATTTAATGTTTCTTTTGTCAACAGAGGTGTGCAATAGCGAGGAGGTGCCCGAGGTAGAGATAGTCAGTCTTCTACAAGAACATATACCAAAATATCGCTTGAGAGCCGACAGTCTCACACAATTTGGAGGTACAGATACTTTTATGCGCTTTGCTTTAAGATTTCACTTTTTCGTTCAATCATTTATACTGGCAAAGCTTTCTTTCAATGAGCTTTTAGCAAATCATTCACAAAGAGTTGTTAACATTATCATAATCACCCAAAATAGTTGTTTTTTCATAGTCGCAATTTTCATTTAGTTTTTTATCCACGCTTAAAAGCTTTATTTCGCAAAAATGGTTGATAGATCTAACAAAATATAGTGAGCTTTTAATGAAAATTCATGAAAATATCGAGACTGCGTCTACAGCAAGACCGTTAGCCAAAATGGAGGGTGGGGGAATTTCGCCATTTACGGCCGGATTCACCGAAAAATCAATACTTGTATTTTCATGGCCACATTTATCATTTACAACGTCTATATTTTGTTTTATGGGGGGCCTCTGGAAAGGGGTTGTTAAAGTATTGATTAGTAAGAGTTGAGTACACTGCTGGTGCCGATTCTCTTGTTCACAAACTAAACTAAAAGTTCAGTGCATCTTTTTCTTTCTGTTTCATTAAGAAAAGGATATCTTCTGTCCTTTTAGTCCTGTCAATGTAAGATACTCCATAGATAGTCAAGTTTAGTTGTGATTAAAAAATTGGCTACTAAAAATACGTTAATGTCAGGCGCTGACTAATTTGACAGGACTAAACTAATCTGTCCTTTTGTTAATGGAATATATATTATAGAAAGAAAAAGATGCACTGAACTTAAATTTAGTTTAGTGTGTGAACAAGAGCGTCGGCGCCACTGAATAGCATCTGGAACTATGTCCTTGTGTTTTGTACAGTCGTTTTAAAATTAATAATTGAGCGTATCCTGTGACTGGACGTTGAGAACTTTTTCGACGAGTCACGTATTTTTTAAAGCATTATTTTGGAATCGTTCCAAAGTTTGAAACACTTTTTTTATGCATGATCACATTGATCACAAAACTCTGAATTAGTTCCGGACTTTCATCGCTTTATTTGTGAGTGTTTTCGGTGAATTCGAATCACTCGTTTTATTTTATGAATAGCCAGATTTATAAAAATTTAAATGTACTCACTGGGTAACTTTTTAAGTCAATTTAAGAAGGAGAGACTTTCTGTCATTCTTATTTAAGCTTCGAGGAATCGTTATTTACCAAAAATACTGTTTTGGTCTATATTCCTATAGGTTTAGCGGTTAACTTGGCGTTCGGTTTGAAGTATTTATTAGAATATCCATAGGGCGAATGTGCGGTAAAAATACTTTCCTAAAACCGTTGAATGATGATGTTTATTAGTTTGAAATATTTTCTTTAATATACTTCTAAACTACGCAGGTAACGTTAGGGTAGGGCCTTGACTGCTACCTTGTTCAAATATAAGCGACAGGCACGACCTGGTACTAATTCGCGGTGTAAGAGTCAGATAAACGTATCTACATTTTCTCAATTTTACAGGAAAGCAAAAATACTGTGAAAATTCGGCTCTTTAAACTTTACCAGCTTTTTAATACAGATAAAATACTAGTAAAGAAAAAAAATTTTTTTCTATGTATTGCCATACTCTTAGAGCTTTGAAAAAATTAGAAATTATTTATTTATATATGCGTACATAGACGCAATATATATATTTTTAAAATTTGGTTGACATACGTTAGTGTGGCCCTTAATTATATTCAAACTTATGTTGTTATCAAACTTAAATACGTCATTTGTGAAGCTAAGTTTTATTATGTCTATGTAGTGATAAAATGAGTAATAAAATAGGTAATAAATCAATAATCTTTATTTACTCCTGAAATGGTACAATTTAAATAATAAAACCTGTAATAAGCATATCAGCGTTTAGAAAAATATTAATTATCTGCGTCATCTGTTGTTGGAGTTCCAACTGAAAACCCTTTATAAAAATCATGGTACTGCGTTGGAATGATGCCTTGTCTGCATAAGTCTTGTAAATCGTCATACTTTTCACTAGAAATGGGTAAGGGTTTGTCATATGCATTATTCAACACAATTTGTTCCACAGGTAGTCTTTTGCCTCTTCTGATAAACTTAATCATTTTAAAATCATCATCCTCCAGATCATATTTAAAATATATATGTTTATTGTCTTCTTTACGATACTGCAGCCATCTTATTTTTAGCCATTTGACAGCATTGCCATCACAGTTCACCTTAGCATTCTTAACTAATATATTTTTTAGGTATTTAATATCTACGAAGTCTTCTGTTCCCATTTCATGGACGTCATATCGTTGAGACCTTACATCAACTTTTAGGTGCCAAACTAACGTAAGGTTATATTTTGCCAATGGACAATAATACTAATCAAACAAAATAGTACTGCCACAAAAACGTAATTATCGTAATACATCGTTTTGGCCATTGACTTCTATTATTTATCTAACAAAAATGTTTGTGCCAATAAAACGTAAATACACAAACGTTACACTGGCTCTTTAAACTAAGCATCAAAACAAAATTTTGTAACGACCAAAACAACGTATAAGCTTTTACGTTCTTATGGTTTGTATAATATTGCCAAACAAACTATATTGTAAGAATAAAAATATTGTTTTTAGAAATACGTTCCTATAGCTCTAAAGAGGTAGGAAGATAATTAGAACTATTTAAACGGTATTCATAATACGTTTTTCTGGTTCCATTGAAAATGATTCTTAAGCTATTTCGTTTTTTTGGAATTTGATAAATATTGACTTTACCGTTACGTCGTTTTGGCAATTCATAAAGGACTATATTGTGAACCGTTTTATGAAAAAAAACTTTTTTTGATTTTTTTGTAGATGCGTTCATCTGGTTCTTACACCGCGAATTTCTCAGCAGCTTAGGGCAGACCTATAACAAAAACAAATGTCTTTTCATCACGAAGTGAAACATTGCCCAATATTAGGAAGCTCATGGATAGTATGAGAGAAAATATGCTTTGTAAAAAAAAAAAAAAAACAGGATTCCTAATATTTTTGATGTGAATTTTGCCTTTCCCCCAAAACTAAGCTTAAGGTGGAACTAGTCACGAGCTTGAACTCACTGGTGGGCATAGCCAAAAAGCACGCTGTCTCACCTGGCATCGTGTCGAACAGAGATAGTTTCAGTGATGGGCACTTAGACGCTAGTTTACACGCACATCGTCTAGTTCGGATGCACACCGTTCCGAACCGAAACGCGCGTAGAAAAATACGTAAAGTCTTTTGGAACATCATGTTTTATGAAAAAAACCACTGCATAAGTCAATTACGAATAAAGATTATTGAACACTTCGATAATTGAGCTGTCGGTGCCGACTTTTGTTTTCAGGATTTTACACTTCTTTTCTTACTTATTTACACCCAGTTATGCTAAAGCTAACAACAAAAACGAATCTTTGATGTACAGACGCCAGCACATCAAGCTACCCGAAACTGTCAGATTTTCCCAATCAACTTTGAACCTTATACTTTAGCAATAAAGCTGAAAATCTATTAAAGAAATCTGACAGATTGTAGTAGCTTGATGTGCGGGCGTCTGTACAATGTTAAATTGTGGATTAATACCTTCCCGAAATTTCTATGGAAAAAATGTCGACTAGTGCCACCTTAATGCTTTCACTCCCTAAAGTATTATTACACAAGTTGTAAATGTGATGTAAGTATGTCAGATTGTTAAAAATATGGCGTCCTTTGGTCATAATAACGAACATTTTATAAGTTGACATTCTGATGTTCTGCAAAAAAAACATGAAAAAAGCCTTATGTAAATATTCATCTTTGAGCCGTCCTAGTTTTGTTTCAGAAGTTCTGAGTAAATTTCATCAGGTCAGTGTTCAGTAACTAGGGCGTAGCCTACTTGTGATAATTTTCTTGCTCGACATTTTTGATAGGCTCAAGGCGTTTAAGCCGGGAGATGTATTATGTTGTTGGTTGGACTACATCTAGTATTAGAGCTATTCGATTTGCTTTACACCATTGTAACGTGATAAGGCCTATGATTGAAGGCTTTGTTTGTATTCGTATATATATTTCTAAGATCAATCTCAATGCATTCCAATGAACTAGAACGTTTAGTTTCCAGGCCTAATGAACGACGGTGTGCAACGACTCTCTTGGAACGGCAAGGTCTCTTGCGAGACAGGGGCACAATAGTTTCTCTAAATGTCAGGCTGCACAACGAAATGGAATACGGTTTAGAAGTACTCTGTGAAAGTAAAACGGTAATTTAGGAATATTTTCACATTATTTAAAATGTCTTTAGCTTGCGGTCCAGAGGTATAAACTTTTAGTCACTTAGAACGCTAAATATTATTACAGTATGTTCCTATAAAGGCGAATGACAATACTTTCGCTGAAACAGTCTTTAGCCATATTCATAGGGAAGTGTAATAAATAAAATGAATATACCAACATATTTCTTGTAAGTTAATTGATGGCAAACTTTCTACTCTCACTGCCTCATTTCATATTTAGGGCGTATTCCACCAAACTTTTATACCTAGAATAAGTCTTATCCTGAGAATAAATAATGAATTTTTGACAGTTTTTCGATATTTGAACTGTCAGACGTCAATTTTATTCGACGAATAAAAGATATATATTATGACTTTGGTAAAATCAGCCCTTAATAGTATAACGATACTCATAGTCTGACTATCGTTAAATATTATGACTCATTTGTCTTAGCTGGTTGGTAAGTCGTATTTATGTTGGATTCCATTTAAAAATCTTTCTGTTTACATATTTTAAAAGAAATGTGTTAAGACATGGTAAGAATTTGACAAAGCAGAAGTGGGCTATATGTGGTGTTCCGTCTTTGTAAATGTTTGAGTCGTGGTTTCCGGCGCCGGCGCCGTTCTTAACGCTATAAATAATGGTGTCTCATCGGTCGAGTCATCGCCCGCTGGCCAGTATGCGTCCCCGACCGGTCTGATGCGTGCCATATGTCAACTTGCTGCGTTCGTTGCACATAACACCATCACTATCCGATGCTAGATATTTTAATGGAAATACCTTTCAAGCCAATGCTCTACTAATCAACTGCATAACGAAAGTTTAATCATAATGCCGACTCGCGTTATGTTCCAATGTAACTGTATAACAGGGAAGACCTTTAGAGGCTTCTAAGTCGAACAGCTACTTTATGTGCACTCATATGCTGTTATGTAACTTTAAAACTGTAATGATATAATTACGCCGGGCCCGTAGTAAGTGGGTGTACTCGCAGGTGTAAAATTAAAGCAATGTATTCTTAGTTCATGAGAAGTTCTCGACATTTAGCTAAAAGTCATTGTAATAGGACGCGATCTGAATAGATTTGAATTGGTGGTGGGATAAAGCGGTTGACGGCGGTTGATGTATCGTGTGATTCAGAGGCCCTGTCACGTTTTCGTGTGTTTGGGTTCATGAGTACTGGGTATCAGTAATTATTTCAATGAGTGTATTATACCGCAATTGGTACAAATTGAACTATGTACTATACTAGCACATATACCAAGTACGAAGTGTTTCCCTTACAATTTTAATGGTGGTTGTAATAGCTGTGTTCTAAAATATTTTAATGTTTTCCAGGTTACGAGAATCAAGATTGGTTCATACCATCCCCGGCGCTGCCGGTGAGCGACAAAGACCTCGCGCTCACTCCTGACCAGATCAGGGAGACTCTCAATTACTTCCGTGAGTACCTATGCATGATGTTTCATCAGCTTAAAGGAATAACATGTTTTAAGCATTGTCTTTAAATGTAATGTTCCATCAAATACACGGAGAGAAAAATCTTAGAAAAAATACTGTGCTGTCTCATAATCTGAGTGCATTTGAGTAGTAATGGAAAAATTACCATGCTAGCACAGTAAAAATTCTTATGCTGTACAGTAAAATTGATTGGACAAATAGTGAACTTATCCCAATCTCACTCAAAAAATTTTCTGTACATGTCACTTGCACTCACTTTACAGTGCACGAGCACAGTAATTTTTCTAAGAATTTTCTCCGTCTAGAATGCCTCGTTGGTCTGGTGGTCGCAAGCGCTATTACTGATTACCAGGTCGATTCCCAGGTCGGGCAAAGTGTATTTGGGTTTTTTCATCAGGAATTTCCCAGTAGCAGCTCGGAGTCTGGATTAGTGCCCGGTAGATGGCAACAGCCTCGCCTCCTATTACTTGAGATGTAAACAGGAAGTTTGGGGTATTCCTCGAAGCGCACCAACTTTAAACCGCACCAAATAAAGTGCAGCAAAAGTATTCCTCAAAACGATGGTGCGTTTCGAGGAATAATTTTGGTGTGCTTCATTTGCACTTCAAAGTTGGTGCGCTTCGAGGAATACCCCGTTTGGCTATGTGCGTGTACAGCTCTGCCTAAACCTTCGGGGCTTAACAACGTTATTCTATATTATGTTATGCAAATGGAATGTGTTCTAATGTTAATGTAATGAGTAGTAGTATAATAATACCATAGTCCCAATAGTGGTATCAACGACTGGTATCATCCCGAAACAACTATTTAGTCGTTTAAGTGCAATCAATCTTTCCAAATATAATACAATACAAAATACAGAATCGATTCAGTTACTTATTCTGAAAAAATTATATTCAGGTTTGCAATATTTTAAAAATAATGTTGTATATTAAATAGGTGCAGTTCTAATGCGATAATTTCTAAATTTATTTCTAAAATCAAAACCTTCAATCTCTAATTTTTGGAGCAGCCGCTGTTCAAAAAATCATGCTGTATATTTTTTTTTTTATAATCTACACGTAATAATTGGTCGATCTATTTTAAAATATACTTGGTCAATCGCGGTGTATTTATGATTATACGTGTAATTATTACAAAAAATAAAGTAAAACGTAAATATTTTTTCTGCTTTTATTTTGCGCTGTGCTCAAAACCGATAAAAATATAATGTTTTCCCACAATAATGACAGTAGAATATAAAATAATTAATGAATGCAGTTTTACATTATCCTAATCCCTTGTTTGCCTTGATCCTTTTTGAGAACCGAACGAAGCGAGAAGTGGAAGAACATCATACAGCCACGAAGGCTTTTCAGGGACACGACCTTCAGTAATGAAGTACGCAACCAAGAAGTATACACGTATAAAAGGGCATAACGTTATCTAAGATTTAATATAGGTAGGTACTATCTTAAACCTTAGAATATATGAATAGAATACTCTTTATTATGTACACCATTTAAATTACATTTAATATGAAATATACATACGTTATGCCATTAAAATAGGTAGATATCTACATATTCTAAAATAGATAGGACCTACGTTACTTATAAGTACTTATTCTAAAGAATTTATTGTTATTAAAATGTTAATTGCCACGAGGCTGTCCTACCTAGCAAATAAAAAAAAAATGCTAACAGTAGAACATATTTTTATAAACTATCTTCCGGGAATATTGTTATTAAAGTACACATGTACTTAGTTAAGTAAGGTGAACCAGGACTATTGCAACTACGGGGTTATGGCAACTCTTCAACATAACGCCAACGCTTCAACGTAATGTTATGGGTTGTCTTTAACCTCTCAAACGTCGAATGTACCTATACCATTTGTACATGTGTACACAATAAAATTTCTATTGTGTCTACTAATTTGCATGCAACGGGTTAATGATTTGTCTATAATCTATTTTCTCATAAGTATTCTATTAATTTCTTATTCGGAGTCAGAATAATTTTGTAGAAATAGAAGAATTTAGTTAGCAGTAACTAAATACTCGAATGAAATTGCATCATACATTCTTCCTTGATGCTGAGTTTTATCAGTAAATATTTATTAATTTTATGTTCTACCCGCAAATTCCAAAACCTTGATTTTCTATCGTATATTATAGACTCGACCGCATTGTTTATGTGGGTGACGTATTTGTCCGCCGGGTGGTCGGTATGCTAGACATATCTGTGGCAGCACTGCGCCTGCGCGAGCATAGAGACGCGCGGCCACCAGTGCCGGTCGCGCCGGTAGCCACGCGCCACGCGTGCTCCCTCATCGCCCGCCGCAACGGCCCGATCGATACCGCGACGCGACGCCGAAAAACGACGTGCGCCGCACGCAACGCGCATCTTACGCCCCGATCAGTGCTAAACTTAGTAGAGGTGCACCGTTGCACCGACCGTGTATCAAAGCGGTTTTTAAAACACGTGCCTCATCCTGCCGATAAAAGAAGCTGCATAACACTAGGAAATTAAAGTTCTTTGCGTTTGTGTCGTTATAGACTGTATTTTGTGATACTATATCTTATGTAAGAGGGTGAAACATTCCGCTTGTAGTTAATAGTGTTTTACTTACATGTTTCTCATTCTTATCAACATTTCGGTAATACCTACCAATATAATATTCCGCATGCTGTAGAAGGTAAATTAGCAAGTCTGCGTCATCGATTGGGGGTGGTTTGGGAGTCGGGGGACACGAGACGCGACGGCGACGCGGCGTCGCAACGCGCAACAGCTGTGAGCCAGATCTGTTATCTTGACCGTGAGAGCATAATTATTATGTTCATTGTTTTGTTGTCTAGTACTTTACAAAATTTAAATATAATAGCAACTATCTGTTTCCCGTATTTAAGCGTATTTAGGCTTTCTAGAAAACTGCAATTTCAGCGCATTGTTTTCTATTAACTTTATCGACAAGCAGTCAATTAAAAAAAAAAATGCTGAGGTTGAGTTAGTCTATTGTTTCTTTCAGTTTTATAAATTAACAAGTTATAAAATTACCGACAGCGTATGCTTTCATATAATATTATTTATTTAAATGGGTTTAGTTAGCTATGTATGTATATGCACACCCGTATATGTAATAATATGTATTCTATGTAATACGTTTTAGTGTCTACACTACAGAATTCCCCAAAGTTAACAAATTGTTAGTCACCCTTCAGCCATTTCGCAAGCATAAAGTTATGCGCATGCGTATAACAGTCTTCGAAGCTATTGTTTTCAACTCAATCACTCACACTTATAAATGGCAAGTTGTACAATTTATCTTTATGATAAAATATATCTTTAATTATAATAATAAGATGCTTGGTTGCACATAATTAATGGCAAAGAGAGAAGTTTCACTCAAAAATAATCCTAGAAGCTTCTTATTGCCCAACTTCGTATTATACACGGATGACCAACTATGTAATTTATGCATGGATACTGTGAATAATGGGACCTGTCAGATCCATCTATATTGATTTATATCTTTCTTCTGTCTTCTGTTTATATCAACATCATTCACATTCAGTATATAAATATTTTCCGGATAGATATCCGGTTTAATTCAAACTTTTAAATTCATTTCTTTCAAAACATTTTTTGTAACACCCTTTTTTTAACTGATGTGTCATGTTACTGCACATTTAATTCACTACGTTTTCATATAAAAACGTTAGTTTTGCCACAATACAGTTAAAAAGAATTTTATTAAACTGTGCGCACCTAACCGCGGACTAGGAAATAAAGTATAGTAACCTAAATCATTATGCGTAACGGTCTGCGATTGAATGTTCATTGGGTGTAATTGATTTTCAAATAAAACACGCAACACAACTAATTTAAAAAGTCAGTGCCTAGTCTGAATCTATAAAAATAAATTAAAATTAAGTTTCTGTTTGTAATGTCAAAACAACAACTTTTTACTAAATTCATATGAAAGTATATACGGTACTTATAACAAAAAAATAAAATGATAAAAAAAATGTGTGTTTGTTCCGGTTAATCTCCGAAACGGCTGGACCGATTTTGACGGGACTCTCACTGGCAGTAACTTAGGCTACTTTTATTATAGAAAAATAATTAGTAAAGAGACATAATTGTTTTCGGACAGCCACACGAACGAAGTCCGAGAAACAAATACATTTCTAAAGCCACGACTTAGAAAAGGGCTAGAATTATAAAGAGTTAATTAATAGAATCACTTTCCTAACCGGTCAGACTGTCACCAAAGTCAGGTTTTCTGAACCCCCCAAAGCCAAAAGGTCAAACCAAAGTCTACTTTCCTAAATACCCACCAAAAAATCAAACATTTACCAAATACTGATTTACTGGATCCCCCAACACTAAAAATTCAAACTGTAACTTAAGTCTGATTTTCAGTACTCCCCAACATCAATATAATTCATATGTTGCCAAGAAATACAGAATATCAGTCATTTGATGCTCATTAAATTGATCCATTTTAGTTTCTGTCAACAACCTGTATAAAAAAAAAAACTCTGATAAAAAAATCTTACTTCTAGGTGCTTCCTGTAATTCAGATTAGTCGAAGTAAAATGACGCGACTGTAGGTAGACAGTACATATCTATTTAATTTATTCTGCTCATTATATCTATTTTAAAGAAATAAATATTATTATGTGTATGACGTATTCGTAAGGAAACTTGCTTATTTAACCTAAGACCTTTGTTTCTTTTTACTTCTTTACATTTATTTACTTATTTTATAAATATCATTTACTTATTTTATAATTATGTTGTGTTATTGCTATGCAAATCTATACAAATCCAACTAAAAATATAGGGTGACTGGTAATTAGTGACACATGATTCTACTCATCATTACAAACAACTTTTACTATCGGAACAAATCCGAAATCGCGAAAAAAAAATCAGCTGTTCCCTACATTTTGACGACTCGTACGAACATAAATGTAGGGAACAGCTGATTTTTTTTTCGCGATTTCGGATTTGGTCCGATAGTAAAAGTTGTTTGTAATGATGAGTACATTCATGTGTTTAAGTATCGGTCACTAATTACCAGTCACCCTATATAATAACTCTTCACAAAAATATTTATTATTATTATTTTATATTAATTATACACCATGCATATACAAAATATGTCTGATTATTATGTCGCTTACGATAGTAGTTTTGCTTTTAGTCAATTTATTATATGTTGGTAGCCGAAATATCTTCATTACATACTTAGGTAGGTAGATAATTTAATAATAATCGCACTTTGAATGTTAATATTTTTGTCATATCACTTGCGTGCTCGTTATCAGACAGCTTATCTTAATAAATTCGTCCAGTGAGAACTGTATGAGTAGCGCCGTTAAATCATAAACATAGTGTGCACGTCGTGAGTAATTTCAGTATGACTTGAATGTGTAGAATACTAATTTAAGTTTTAGTTATTGGTATGGTATCGACGGAAGTGGACGTGGCCGGCCGTTCGCTGCGCGAATCTGTCTCGATACCGTTCATATGAATGTGTCGTGTTCGCGCAAATAGCGTGCTGCCTCCGTACTGCAGACGCCTGCACTTGATCGTGAAAGTTTATTACCACTGGCCTCAAACACTAGAACCGTTACTAAAAGAAATCGCCTTGTTTTGAGATACTTAAAGGTTGTTTTGAGTGTAATTTCAGTGGTTAGATTGGAATTTATATTGTCATTGTGTGGTTTAATTCAAAAGCTTATCGATAATCAGTTTATTGTTCTAGAATTTTGTAATAATCGGTACTTTATGTGAATCAAGTGTTGTGTTTGCATGCAGTATGTATAGTGGCGTACCTAATCCTCATGTTGAAATCCATGTTTACGAATAATACCGGTGATAATACCTTTCACATGGATATGCTTGTTTAGCATGGAGTTGAAAGTATTAGTCATCACGTGACGCGTCCCCTGAGTTTACCTATACACCAACAAAAAACTTGACCAGTTCTCGACATTGATAATAGTTAGTTATAGACGCGTCTGACATTGTCTGCTCACTGGTATGAGTGTATTCGCGGGTGCGTACAGGGCCAAAATTACGTCAGATTCTGTTAACCTACTTTCATTTTTACTATGAAGTTTGTAAGGTAATTGTTATAGCAAATTTTAAGATCAATGTCATTGATAAATAACCACGTAATAGATTAAATTTCGTTTGATGATTTTACGGTCTTGATCGGTGAATTTGTACAAGGAAAATTAAATTGAATAATATAATTTTCACATTTTCTTGATCTCGTTGCAATAAATTAAATGAAAATTAATTTAAAGTACTTACACTAGTAATTGAGTCGGGTAAAATTTCATAAATTACACAGACCGATGAATTATTCGGTTTGGTAATTTAAACCAGTAAGACTCGGTCGATAAGGTATGTGCGATTGTTTCGGTTAATCGTGCAGGTTGCTCAAGCGTAACATTATGTATATTATGTAACGTTAGACTAATTGCTTTAAGTTTAAAAATGCATTGCCCACCAATAAATCACCTGAATCGTAAAATAACTAAAGGAAAACATCTTAAGTTTAATAGAGTTGAAGTTTCGAAGGCAGTGAGATGAAGGTAAACGACCATAAAAATGACCGTGACCATGAGATGAAAATATAAATGAAATAAAAAAGTTGCTATGTATGTGGTTTAAATTGATATAAGACCGATTCAGGTGTGACAAATAATGTGAGGTCATTGTATGCGTTAATTTAGGAATCCATAGACTATTTCCCTCAATTAAATCACGTCAAATGTCTTTGTCTAGAATACTTTCAACAGTCGTGCACTGTGTCTATTTGTCGCTTGTACACTTCTGTGCATTACCGGTTGTGGAGTAAAGCCTTTCGCAGAAGTTGCTCGACGTCAATGTTTAATCACGTGCAGCCTGGCCTTCACTTCTCTACCAACTCGATAAACTACTTACAATATGACAAATACATCAACTAAGAAATATCTAATACATTTTGCACAGTGCAGGGTATATACATATAGTCTACAAAAAAGTTCAGGTCAAATCACACTCATACGAAAATTGTAGTAGCAACGCCATTCTCCTAAAGTAAGGTAATTTTGAGTGTAGGTACATACTGTTTGTATTCATTGAACAATGTCAGTAGCGCACTTCAGGCTCATCTTCTTATGGTTATTCAGGAAATTAGAGGCAACTGAGTAATTACACCGTTAATGCGTTTGTTTTTTTTTTACTTGGCCGTGAAAACGCGCTGGTGATTTACGAAGTATTTGGCTCTGCAAAGATTCTTGAATTTTTTGCATTCGTCGATATCAATGAATACCCGAGTATCAAAAATTAAACTCGATCAGCTAGATAAACGCGGACCTTGAAGAATCCATATGTTTTTTTTACTGTGTGTACATAAATAAATAAATAAAATAAATAGGAAATTGTTTATCTGGGTATTGTTCCAATATTTAACTATCACAGATAGGATTATTTATTTCCGTGTAAACGTCAATGTTTTCTTCAATTTGAAAATTATTTTGGTATCATTTTGGAAAAATACAGGCATGATATTATGTTATTTTCATAATAAAATAAAAAAATTAATTTTGATAATTAATCTAAATAATTACCTTTTTCGTAACACACAATTTAAGTGAGCGTTTAACGTCTTACTGAAATTGGTTTTCCTAAAACCTCTTTCCCTAACTAAACAATATACATAAATAAAACACACCTTATTCATTACATATAACATTTACCTAAACGAAGGCGTGGGAGCGCCCGACTCTGCCCTCATTTCGGTGTATAAATCGATAACTCCAACATCAGAGTAAAACCTCATTCAATTAACTAACACTGGGTCTAGACATTTACATGGCGTGAGCGCTATAATCGGGCTTCGCGTATTATGAATTTCATAAGAGAGTTAATTTAAGCACCTCGCTTGGCCACCCGAGCGTGCTGCAGATATCCACCAGCTACTTACACTATCCCGTCAGACGT